>OY755253.1:5192435-5539935 GCA_963576725.1 Azorinus chamasolen | reverse complement strand
CCTTAGCATGACACGGCCAGGAGTAGAACACACAACCAAACATTATACCTTAGCATGACACGGTCAGGAGTAGAACACACAACCAAACATTATACCTTAGTATGACACGGTCAGGAGTCGCCCACACAGCGAAACATTATACCTTAGTACGACACGGCCAGGAGTAGAACACACAACCAAACATTATACCTTAGTATGACACGGTCAGGAGTAGAACACACGACCAAACATCATACCTTAGTACGACACGGCCAGAAGTAGAACACACAACCAAACGGTATACTAGTTTAACCCTAAATCTCATTTTACACACATTTGCAAAGAGAGTAGAACCATTTGAGAAAAAACGTGTAGGAGTTGCCGATCAAGTTCTGCTCTGGTTTGCTTAATTCTTAAAGATGTGTTTCTTTTTATTCTACCATGACAATAATTGTCATTTGTCTTATATATTTTATACAAGGATTAAAATCATTACTACAGTAACCCCTTCTAATGCGACCACCAAAAAGGGGCATAGTTCACAGTAGCAAAGGCAAGTGGTAGCTTAATGTAGGACGAAAATTATACAGAAAGCTCTTATAGGAGCTTTCTGCATAACTTTCGTCCTGCATTAAGCAACCACCTGCTTATGAAGACAGTCATGTTTGTTCGTTAAGTGGTCGCATGGGAGGGGTTCTACTGTATTTACTTACAACGGACGGTGTTTGCACGAATGTTAATAATAATGGATAGTGTCTTGCGCGAATATTCATTATAATGGACGGAGTTTTGCATGAATATTCATTATAATGGACGGAGTCTTGCATGAATATCCATTTTATAATCAACAGTCTTGCACGAATATTCATTATAATGAACGGGTCTTGCATGAATATCAATTATAATGAACGGACTCTAGCAGGAATAATCATCACAATGGGAGGGGACGTGCATGAATATTCATTATAACTTTATAACAGATGGTGTCTGTCACGAATATTCATTATAATGAAGGGAGTCTTGCAAGAATATTCATTATAATGGAACAGAGTCTTGTATGAATAATCATTAAATAAAGATCCAGACTCTATCAATTTCCCAAATCTAACGTATCTGGGCAACTTATCTGCAATTTAATAATAAAGGCATAACGTTTTTCAAACATTGAATTATTTTGTCAGATTCTTAGAGACAAGACAAGTGTGGGATATTGTACGGTCTAATATGCAGAACTCTACACCGTTTAGATAATATTCTATAGAAAGAAGCTAAAATGGCAGAGTGTCAAATACAGTAAGAGACTCTCCTGCAAAAAATATGCCCATTTTAGAAATCTCTCTCTCTCTCTCTCTCTCTCTCTCTCTATCTCTCTCTCTCTCTCTCTCTCTCTCTCTCTCTCTCTCTCTCTCTTCCCCCCTCCCAAATAACATCACTTTAAACTTGACAGATGAGTTCATTCCAAAACGTTCATATCAATGTCACCAGTATACATGTATATCAATCTCATAATTATATAGTCACATTTTATACTCTCATTTTTAAGCAGACACCATGTAGCTCTCATATTTAACCTGTAACCACAATGCATTTTCTGTTTTCACTTGCAATTGTCTTGCAAACTTAATTACTATGTGCTGTCTACATAATCTGACTCTTATCCATTTTATCATTGTTTCCAATTACAGGTTCAGACTTAAAGATATTTTGTTGTACAGGAATTTAGACATAACATATATCACTTGCCGCATATTGACAACAATAACAGATATATGTTTTACTCTGTTCTCCAATCTACCAAGAACTGTAGTTCTCTAGTTTTGTCTGATATGTCGGGCTGCTCTTGTAGTTCAACTGAATGTAGGTTAGCCTCGACAAACAGCTGAAATTTCCGTACCGTATCGAAAACTAACACCAGATACATATAGATTGCCTGCTTGCAGCGACTTTGTGAGTACCTAACTTACAATGACACAGTTGTTTCAACCCCTTTGTTGTCAGTCACTTTTTCTACGAGTACTTTAAACGTTTTCGCCAGCTTCAAATTTTAGTGGTCATTTCTTCAGTTTCCTTATAAAAAGATAAACAGACCGTCAAACAGTTTGGATCCTGATGTTACTCGGCGTCTGATCTGGATCCAAACTGTTTGCATATGATACCACAGACCTGTCCTTATGGCACTGAAGGGTTTAACTTGTTCATGGCAGACATAATGACTATACAAATACAGTAGAACCCCTCTAATGCGACCACTTAAAACATAATCAAAACTGTCTTTATAAGCAGGACGAAAGTTATGCAGAAAGCTCCTATAGGAGCTTTCTGCATAACTTTAGTATTGCATTAAGCTACCACCTGCCCCTGACACCCATAACTTTCGTCCTGCATTAAGCTACCACCTGCCCCTGACACCCATAACTTTCGTCCTGCATTAAGCTACCAACTGCCCCTGACACCCATAACTTTCGTCCTGCATTAAGCTACCACCTCTGCCTCTGCTACCCAGAATTATGTCCCTATGTTGGTCGTCGCATTAGAGGCGTTTTACTGTAGTAATTTGTTGAATTTTATTACGGCATCCTGAAAAATGGAATTATTACAATAGCAGATGCTGCAAAAATAGGTCTACGTGTACACGATTTCATGAGGAAACAGAGGAGACCCCGATCAAACGAATCGTTTGATCTGGGTCGACTCAGTTTGAAAATACGTCAAAGAGTTTCACTATGAAGAACCAACAACTAACTATTTATAGAAGCAGACGGCAACCCTGTGCAAAATGCAATTAATTCACGTGCAAAGAGTTGAAATGCACTGCAGTTAAACCTTACAACATTTAGTAGTGTTTGTCTGCAAGCGTTGTCGTCTGCTTCCAATCTACAAGAACGTTTTTGTCTGCAAAGTTTGTTAACCTTTAGCCTGCTATGGGCGGATGAGTGAATACCTATGCAAACAGTTTGGATCCAGATGAGACGCCGAATAACTCGGTATCTCATCAGGATCCAAACTGTTTGACACCCTGATTGTATTTTTGGTAGACAAATTGATAATAATTTGAACCTCTGAAAATGTAGTAGGTGAAACATTCTGTAAAAACAATTTGCTCAGCTGGCTAAAGGTTAATTAGACTCTTCAGTGCAATGGAGACGGGTCTGTGGTATAATAAGCATATAGTTTGGACCCTGATGAGACGCCGAGTAACCCTGCGTGCCACCAGGATCCAAACTGTTTGCCACTCTGCTTATTGGTTTTTTAAACAAATTTAAAAACTTGAAGCAAACGAAAGTGTGTCTGAAAGCAGACGACAATGCTTGCACTAAAAGGGTTTTAACAGAACAGAATAAAATATTTATTTGGTTTAAGCCATTCCCTCATATTGACGACTTTTGACGACACTGTAACAGTCACTTTGTGGAACCATTGTGGTAAATAGAGCATTTGCTCCTATAGGAGCAAATGCTCTATTTATCACAATGGTTTCAAACTACAAAATTCTAAGATTTTCCATTTCTCTAGTTAATGCTCCTTTTCGGTAGATTTATTTAAAGAGGTAGGATCTAAAAATAGATTATGAGGTAATGGGTTAAGCATTACAGCTCATCACCGTACATACAACACTACTACAAATACAGATCTTACATGCGTTACGTTGTTACGAAGAAACAATGTTACAGTGTAAGACTGGTTGTATCCTGATGACATGTCGAGTTATTCAGCGATTCGTCTGGATCTAAACTGTTTGTAAATCCTCAGCACAAATTGGTTTTGAAGGAGACCCCCAAGCCTTCTATAATAATTATGTGAGCGATAATGGTTTATTTTGCATACATCACTTGGTTTAGTCGATAATCTATAACGGAATTAACAAAATTGCTGTTGCACGAATTCAGATCAAGATATGTACGTGTATACAGCACACCCTGTCTTATGCGGCCGTTCATTTATTGAACATAGGAGTCTTAACCAAACAGGTGGTAGCTAAATGCAGGGCAAAAGTAATGCAAAAAGCTCCTGTAGGAGCTTTTTGCATTACTTTTTACCTGCATTAAGCTACCACCAACTGTATACAGTAAAACCCCTCTAATGCGACTACTTAATGAACAATATGGGTGTCTTTATAAGCAGGTGGTTGCTTAATGCAGGATAAAAGTAATGCAGAAAGGTCCTCTAGGAGCTTTCTGCATTATTTTTGTCCTGCATTAAGCTACAACCTGCATCTACCATCCAGAATTATACCTCTTTTAGGTGGTCGCATTAGAGGGGTTTTACTGTATTCAAATTAATTATCAACACAGGTTCATTTCATTATTAATTATCTCTCTCTATTTTTAAACGCGACATCACTCGAATTTGAAACGAGCTTGTATACAGATAAGACGTCGAGTAACCCGGTACCTGATCAGGATCCAATGTGTTTGACATTCGGTTAAAGAAAGCAAGGCTGGAACAAATCGGAAAACAGTTAAAAATGTAACAGGTTTCTATGGCGATTAATGTTTTCAGCAGGCTAAGAGTATATTTTCATCTTACATCACACTTTTACTGCTGTCGTCTGCTTCAAATCTGGGAGTAAAATATTTCGTGATTTTTTCTTTTCAAAACTGTTACCAGGGTGTCTAACAGTTCTGATCCTGATGAAATGCCTTTATTATCGACGTCTGACACATATCCAGCAAGCAAGAGATAAAAATAATCACTACTTGTGAGTTCGTTGACCTACATATAAATCTATGTATAGCCAAGATATTTAGCTTGTCGATTTCGAAAACGGGAATATCTGCAGACGTTTCTATAGCAGCACCTGCATAACCAGAACCCCGATATCTCACAAGAGAATGCTATTATTGAAAGTAATCCGATTCATTTGTATATCGGCATATACAGGGATAACTTAATACAAAATCGTTATACGAATAATACACTTGGATACGTGAATACCGAGGCTGTAGAAAGGTCGGTGACCTCGTATGACCTTAGTGGAGGTTGACGGACACGTCGCCCTACAATCGGGAATCCTCGTCAAAGTCCGGCAATGCCGATCTTCTGCTGGACAGAATCCTGGCTTATCCGAGTGGAATAGCCAACTAGTGTTTAACTATATAGTCCACTCAGTAGGAAAGGCTTAAACGTACCAGAGGATTTTCAATGACAAATAGTGCAGATCCAGATCAGAGGGCTCCTCTAGGAGCCCTCTGATCTGGGTCTACACTGTTTGCAAATGACAGTGCACGTGTTACCCGGGTTGAAAAAAGTAAATGGCGACAGTCTACATACTTACATGAGCTTTACCTTAGCCAACATCACCGAGGACTTCCGATTGAGCGATCCTTAACCTTTTACCAAATGAATATTGATGTAATACGAACATATGACATTTTGGACCATAGTATCTACTTGTAGAACAATACATGTATATTATTTCCCCCTTTTTTTAATGTAAACCTTTTCTCATTTCTCTTCAAATAATATTATAGTCAGATAGTCAGTCAGCCCGGATACCCGCGAGACGCCCGATCTGGGTCCAAACTGAGTGCAGAAGATATTCGTGACGAATGAGTTACTGGAATACATTTGATTATACACTCTCTCTTTTTGTTTAACCCCCCCCCCCCCAACAAAACAACAGCAACAACAAAAAAGAAAGTATCTAGTTATAGTCTACTTTCAGTCCGAATAATCGCTCAGCCGACTGTGCATTTACGTATTTGGGTACCACCGTTATCTGTAGCCCTGTTTAACCCTTTCCCTGTTCTATATTTAGGCCAAATTTCAATACCTGCTGAATATTCATTACACAATAGTTATAAAGAAATATGGAAAGTAGAACATTGTAGACATTTAAGAAAGCAAATAAACAGATCTATCAAATTCTATTAGCGAACAGAGTAGACCCTGAAAACACGTTTATATGAGGGAAAGGGTTAAAGAATATGGTGTGATTTGTTTGTTATTTTTCCACGCAGCGTAAATATATGATAAAATACCTCACCACCAACCAGGAATCTAAATCTCGGTCTTCACAGTTTGTAATGAAATAAGAACATGTCTAACTAGAGGTTGGATCATCTAGTTTATCGGAATAAATTTTCAGTCAAGGTTGAACTGCTGCGGACTTCGCCGTAACCCACGATCGGGAAAATGATTCTCTATTAGGTATACGTATACCAGTACAATTGCGATGCTGAAGGACTGTCGCGAACAAGAATTTGGTGGCCTCCTTTACGTACACAGACATATATTTTATCGATCAAGTTGGGAAGAAATAGTCACTCAGGATGTAACCAATATATTTCAATATATCGCTTTTCACGCACATTGTCTCAAATATTTTGGGAATCGATGGGGATTATTTATACGCGGGAAAATGTAGTTCCCAAGGTTAAGAATACTGATTACTGCTCTAAAAATAAATACATGCTTAAATTCTAAATATTTAAAGGCTTATCTAGCTAACCATAGACAGTAAAATCATATGTACAGGTGGAAGCTTAAGGCATGGTGAAACTCACGCAGAAAGCTCCTAATAGAATCATTGAGATTTTACTGTATAGTTAACAAGCAGTTTGCCGAGACCCTTTCAACATTCATCCTGGAAAATATGAAGCCTGCTACAATTCTTACAACACACTTTATTACAAAAGAGTGTCTGAGAGTCAAATAGTTTGAACACAGGCTAGACATCGAGTTATTCGGCGTCTCGTCTAGACATTAACTGTTTTCAAGGTCACTGCAAATCGGCCCTTAATGTAGAAAGCATTAATCTCAGTGTAGTGTTGCACTTTTAATTACTACTCATGAACAGACTCAACAAAACCGAGTCTGTAATTTTCTCTTTTTGCATTTCTACTATTGCTTTCGAAGGATCGCCCATTTTCAGAATATATGTACATGTACTTCACAACAACAGGTGTTAAGTGCTTGTGTGGCGGCCGTAAAAAAGTCGCCCCATACTTCATTCTCAGTGTTGTTATATTTTCTGGTCATTCGGGATCATTAGTTGTGATGTTATTACTTCTGAAAATTGAATACTGCTTAAGTCGGTGCAAGGGGACATGAGTAGTGTTGCATTATCAAAAATTGCTCATGAATAAACTCAATAAAACCGAGTCAGCAATTTTCTCTTTTTGCATTTCTACTATTTGCTCTCGAAAGATCACCCATTTTCAGAATTTAAGTAACGGCATTCACAGACAATGTTGTGGCTTTGTATATATTAAGTTTAAATACGCCCATTTGTACCTTTGCAAACAGAAGACCCAGATCAGACGGCTCTAGATCTGATTCTACAGTTTGTGCTTTCATGTGTTAATATGCTATTTAAAAAACAAAATCTAATCAATATTCATGGTGTCATAATTTCTCTCATGATTATTCATGTAGTAGAGGGATAAACAGGCAAGATGAAGAGCATTGGTCGCTCTCTGTGCACAAACTGTTTGCGACTTGTTAACCCTTTCGGCGCCAAATTTCTAATTGTCATCTGCAATCCAATTTTGTTAAATCATTCGGTAAAATAAGGAAATCAGATAAATAAATGCAAACTTCAAAGGAATAAAGCACAGATATAGAACTAGAGTTTGATACAGATAGTGAAGTCCCTGATCAGAGGCCGCCCTGGGACTGCACTGTTTGTCATGGTGCAGTTATACGACATAGGCGATGGAAGGGTTACATACATTGTTCAAAATCAAATAACGAACAGCATTGTCAAATGTTCCGTAATTAACCCTTTCGCTGCCAAACTCTGTCGTCTGCTAACTTTGTCGTCTGCTACAAATTTTCATTCTTTTAATTTGCTTCATTTTTTAAAAAATAGTAACAGTAACAAACAGTTTGGATCCTGATGAGACGCCGAATTACTCGGCGTCTCATCTGGATCCAAACAGTTTGCATAGGTAATCACAGATCCGGCATTGGCAGCGATAGGGTTAACAATTACAACAACTAGCGTGTTATAAATTTTTAAACCAAAGTTTTAAACTCCAACATCCACAGATATCGACGTACAACGCTTGTTCACACTATTTCATATTATTGATATCCGACAGTATACCGTTACATAATTCATTTATAGAATGTAACTCTACATGTACCGCCCTAGTTTCTAAAAGGCGAAAAGTAATTGATATTTACATGATTCTAAATGTGCCACCCAAATTTTCCACGCTTCTAAAAGGCACATTGCAATATTTCCGTGATTTTAAATGCACCGCCCTAGTTTCCAAAAGGCACATGCCAATGCTATTTGAGTACAATCGCACTTCGATATCTCGAACTTCAAGAGACAATTAGAAATTACTTCGAAATAACTGAAGTTAGAATCAGCCGATTTAGACCAGCATTAAGCTGTCACACGTGCTTCTAGATATGCATAGTGATACATTCTAGAACAATTCTGTATTATAAAATTTGGAAGGACCGAACTTTTAGTTCGAGTTATCCCAAAGTTTGAGTTTCTAAACTGTACACAGCAATGGTATTTCTGTTACACTTTTTTTATTTTCTGAATTAGACGACTCTATATAGAAATAATTGGAATCTAAACGTACTTGACTGCATAATGCATTATGTAATATTGTGAATACTGTATCATCTCCTCTAATAAACAAACCCTGGGGTGTAGCATTTTTAACCCTTTGCTGTTCTGTATTTAGGCCAAAATTCCATATCTACTGAAGGTTTATGAATAGAATAGTTATAATGAAATATGGAAGGTGGAATATTGCAGCAATTTCAGAAAGCAAATAATCAGATATATCTTATTCGTTTAGCAAACAAAGCAGACCCCGGGTCTATACTTAATAAGGCTATATTTCTTTATATGAATTTCATTGTCTAAGATTTTAGTTGTTTTATCCATTCCCTCCTACTGACACATTTTGACGCCAAAAGTCATTTTTGAAACCTTAGGAGCAAATGCTCTATTTATCATAATGATTTCAAATCTACACACTTCTAAATAATCATTTTCTCTAGTAAATGCTCCTTTTCGGTACATTTATTCAAAGAGGTTGGGTCTAAAAAAAGACTAGGAGGGAATGAGTTATTTTCCCCCCAGAAGTTAAGGGGAATTTATTAGGATATTGCGGTAATGCCAATTCTGTGAATCTACAATACACGTCAACCCTGTTTCGAGTAGCTAACACCTTAATACTAATACCCCTCCCCCCAAAGCAACCCCCCCAAAAACCAAAATCAAAACAAAAACAAAAACAACAACAAAAAACACAACACCCCCAAACAAACCAAAAACCAAACAAACAACAACAACAACAAAACATAAACAACAACAACAACAACCCCAACCCCAATTCGTTCGAATGGATGGTTTATAAAGGTATTGCTGTAATCAATTTGTGACTTTTAGAATAATTTATGGTTAATACGGATGTTAAATGATGATTTCCATGACAATGATTAACTAACTACAGTCAATCTCCCTACTTCGAACTCTCAAATAAGTAGCAGTATCGTGTTTGAACCCTTCGCTCGCTAATCGCGTCATTATACCAACCTGTAAATAGTGAAGACCCAGATGAGACAGCTCCTGCAGGACCTGTCTCATCAGGGTCTGCACTATTTACAAGTGGATTGTGCAACCAGTGCACTCCACATCAGTGATTGCACAGCGAAATACTTGTACACAGTGAAGATATATGTAATTATATAACAGGACATGGGTAAAGAAGCAGAAATGTATTTTAAAATTCAGCAAGCGAAGGGTTAAGACAATACATTATGTAAGGTAGAGTGCCATGTGATACGAAGTTACGCTTTGCAAGTCTAGATATATTCAGATAAATATTTTGAATACGCAGACCGAGTCAAGAATAGAAATAGTGACGCACTAATCTTTGCTTTATGGTGCAATTGCCTAATTTCACATGTAGTGTTTTCTAGATAATATTTCGTTTTGCAACTAGCAAATTGCTCATGCATAAGGCCCATCCTTTGTGACTGACACTACCTGTTATAACCCTTCTCTTGTTCTATATTTATTCCAAATTTCAATACCTGAATATTCATGGACACAATAGAATATTGAAATAGGAACGTTATAGACATTGTTGAAACTAAAGAAGCAGATCTATTAAATTTCCATTAACAAGCAATGCAGACCTTGATCAGACAGCTCGTATAGAATTGCAGTTGTGTGAAAATGCGTTTATAAGCAAAGCAGAACTTGATCAGACGGCTCGTACAGTATAGAATTGCAGATGCGTGAAAATGCATTTATATAAATGTAATGGTTAACCCATAGGTTGTTTTACCATTTCCTCCTTCATAAACGCATTCCCACGCCGTTGCAAATAGAGAAGACCCAGATCAAATGGCTATTGTAGGTCTGCTCTGTTTGCTTATGGAATTACAGTAAAACCCCGCTAATGCGACCACCTAGAAGAGGTATAAGTATGGGTGCTAGATGCAGGTGGCAGCTTAATGCAGGACAAAAGTAATGCAGAAAGCTCCGAGAGGAGCTTTCTGTATTACTTTTGTCCTGTATTAAGCAACCACCTGCTTATAAAGACATGTATGATTATTCATTAAGTGGTCGCATTAGAGGGGTTCTACGCAGTAAAACCCCGTTAATGCGACCTCCTAAAAGTGGTATAATTTTGGGTGCTAGATGCAGATGGTAGCTTAATGCAGGACAAAAGTAATGCAGAAAACTCTTAGAGGAGCTTTCTGCATTACTTTTGTCCTGCATTAAACCACCACCTGCTTATGAAGACATCCATGTTTATGCATTAAGTGGTCGCATTAGAGGGATTTTACTGTATTATACTTATACAATAATCATAATAGACTATATGGTCTCTACAAATGCAGCATAGAAGCCCTCTAATGCGACCAGTGATTGAATAAACATGGCTGTATCTATAAGCTGGTGGATGCTTAAGACACGACGAATGTAATGCAGAAAGCTCCTATAGGAGATTTCTGCATTACGTTCGTCCTGTATTAAGCTACCACCTGCCTCAACCACTTGGAATTATATATCCTTTTGATGGTCGCATTTGAGGGGTTTTACTGTATTATCAAATATCAAATATGTGCCGTTATAATATTCAGCTAATACGTATTTATGCTGTTATTATTATATGAATATTGAACAGGTAAAGGACAATTTCTGTATACTTATGTTTTGTGTATGAGATACATAGAATCTCATACATGTTTTCAGTTTTATGAGGTATATAAATCTAATACATGTACATGCGTTTCGTTTATGAACCTCAAAAAAATCATACACGTTTTATGAAATACAGTCAATCTCATACATGTGTTCCGTATCATGAAATACAGACAATCTTCTATATGTGTTCTAATTTATGAGATACAAACAATCTCATATGTGTGTTCTGTTATATGAGATACAGACAATATCATACATGTGTTCGGCCTTATGAGATACAGACACTCTCATACATATGTTCCATTTTATAAGACACAGACAATCTCATTTATATATGTGTGTTATGCTTTATGAGATATAGACACTCTCATAGATGTGTTCCGTCTATGAGATACAGGGAATCTAATGCACGTGTTCCGTTAATGAGATACAGGTATTATCATACATGTGTTCGGTTGTATAAAATATATGCACTCTCATACATGTGTTCATTGCTTAAGCCTTTCCCTGTTAAATATTGTAAGAAATAAGCCCATGACGAAAACGTCTGATCTGGGTCTGCTCTGTCTGCTTGTGAAATAATATGACTCTATAGTTTCTACCATGGCCAAAAATGCGTGTGTTCATATGCAAGTATAGAATTATTCTAATCAGTATTTATGATGATATTTATCAGTATTTATGATGTTATTATTTCTTACATGAATATTCATGGAGTAGACGTATTAGAACATCGTAAGAGGGTGTGTCACAGGGGAATATACACATGAACCTAAGAGGGCGTGTCACAGGGGAATATACACATGAACCTAAGAGGGTGTGTCACAGGGGAATATACACATGAACCTAAGAGTGTGTGTCACAGGGGAATATACACATGAACCTAAGAGGGTGTGTCACAGGGGAATATACACATGAACCTAAGAGGGTGTGTCACAGGGGAATATACACATGAACCTAAGAGTGTGTGTCACAGGGGAATATACACATGAACCTAAGAGTGTGTGTCACAGGGGAATATACACACGAACCTAAGAGGGTGTGTCACAGGGGAATATACACATGAACCTAAGAGTGTTACACATGAACCTAAGAGGGTGTGTCACAGGGGAATATACACATGAACTACACATTTACCTTTGGCTTTTCATGTTAACCCTTTCGCTGCCAAACTCTGTCGTCTGCTAACTTTGTCGTCTGCTACAAAATTTCATTCTTTTGATTTTCTTCGTTTTTGTTTCAAAAACATAGTAACAGTTACAAACAGTTTGGATCCTGATGAGACGCCGAGTTACTCGGCGTCTCGTCTGGATCCAAACTGTTTGCATAGGTAATCACAGATCCGGCATTGGCAGTGAAAGTTAACAAGTGCATAAAGTTGATTTACTCTGATGAAATTTTACAACGATAATATGACAAGACTGCGTAACACAAACATTGTTGAAAACCGTCAACCAAATTTGATAGCAAATCTAATATTCGAAATCGGTCCATTAGTGAAAAGTAAGAACGTGCTTTAAAAGGGAATGATTGTGTTAAAAGCCAATAAAACTATACCCGGAGATGTTGGGCGTAGAAATTCATACTCGTTTCAGCTTCACATGAGCAAGTTTCAAAACCATTAATAGGTTAAAATGTACATTAATTTTCATAGTACACGCCCTGTCCTATATGTACCTAGCTCCGTGTGTAATTATTTACTTCACCAATACCCCTTTTTAGCGCATTTACAAACAGAGTAGACCCAGATCAGATAGCTCACGTGGGAGCTGTCTGATCAGGATCTGGGTCCATGCTTGTAAAACGTTTAGTTGAGTCTGAGTTCGTTCTCAAGTTTTTGATTGGTCAGATTTGAGCCTTTGGCTCAAATCGGACCAATCAAAAGCTTGAGAACTCAAATCTGACTAATCAAAAGCTCTGCTATATAAATGCTGATATTACATTTACTTTTATGGCCAAAATTCTTAATTCATATTTCATTATAAAGATCAGTAAATAAATATGCATAGAAAGTATGTCCTATATGAATATTCATGTAATATGAGTTAAATGCATTATATATCTAATAAATAAGACAGAATTTTCTAAGTCATTGTATATGGACATTTGTAAGTTTAGCAGCGTTCATTTTGATTTTCAACATGCACACCAAATGAGATCTAATACTGGCGTATAGAGACAGATGGTAGCTTAATGTAGGATGGATAGTATACAGAAAACCTCTACATGAGCGTTATGCATTGATTTCACCCTGCATTAACCCGTTACCCCATAAATACGCCTTTCTATGCCTTTGCAAACTGAAAAAATCCCAGATCAGACGGCTCCTGTGGGAGCCGTCTAATCAGGGTCTGCTCTGTTTGCTTATTATACAATATAGATATGATTCTACAGTTTATGCTATGGCCAAAGATTCCTGTGTCCATGTATTATTATAACAATTAATCTAATTAATAGCCATGACGTCATTATTTCTTACATGAATATTCATGGGGTAACGGGTCAATCAGCCACCTGCTTTAAAAGACGCCATTGACTAGTGATTAAAGTGATGGTCTCTACGTGCAACGCGTTTTTTAATAATTCCTAAACATTACATAAATAATTTGTTTACATGATTTAACCCTTTCCCTCATAGGCTATTTTTAGATCCTACCTCTCTGAATAAATCTACCGAAAAGGAGCATTAATAAGAGAAAAGGAAACTTTAAGATTTTTTAAAATTTGAAACCATTGTGATAAATAGAGCATTTACTCCTATAGGAGCAAATGCTCTATTTATCACAATGGTTTCAACAAGTAACTTTTACAGAGGCGTAGAAAGGCATATTTATGGAGGAAAGGGTTAATAAGTATTTCGCAAGAACACTGGAGAACACAAGCAACATGAAGATTCACCGGTGTACAAGTGTTTATTAGGATCGCGTTTTAGTTTTCCGTAACTGATCGACATTGGTCGATTATGGCGTGCGGAGTGTTGCAATATTGTAAAAAGAAAAATATTTGTTCAATTAAATAAATATTATTTTTTTTCAATCTCAGAAAGAATATTTGTACTAAAAAATTATTATGTACTTAAAATATATTTATGTGGTAAAAACGTTTTTTTTATGTTCATGTACAATTATAAAAGTTAGGGTAACAAATATTCATGATGTCATTATTTCTTACATGAATATTGAACAGGGAAAGGGCTTAGCCGGTACTAGGGGGCGTGTGTTGTGTTGCACTTTTGATTACTACTCATGAGCATACTCAATATAACCGAGTGTGCAATTTTCTCTTTTCACTACTTTTGCTTTCGAAGGATCTCCCATTTCAAGAATATATGTACTTCACAACCGCTGTTGTTAAGTGCTTGTGTGGCGCCAGTTAAAAGTCGCGCCGTACTTTATTCTCAGGTTTGTTATAATTTCTGGTCCTTCGGGATCATTAATTTTGTTTTGAAAATTGAAAACTGCTTACGCCGGTGCAAGGGGCATGAGTAGTGTTCGACTTTAATTGCTACTCATTACGCATTTGGAACCATCTGATCAGGTTCTGCTCTTTTGACATGATAAAGATCTGATTCTACACTTTCTGTCAAAGACAAAACTTCCCTTGAAAAGTCAACATTATAAAAATTGAGTTAACCCTTCTCTTGCTGAATTTTAAAATACGTTTTTCCTTCTTTACCCATGTCCTGTTGTATAATTACATATATCTTCACTGTATACACGTATTTCGCTGTGCAATCACTGTTGTGGGGTGCACTGGTTGCATAATCAACTTGTAAATAGTGCATACCCTGATGAGACAGCTCCTGCAGGAGCTGTCTCATCTGGGTCTTCACTATTTACAAGTAGGAATATTGACGTGAATAGCAAGCGAAGAGTTAATATATATTCACGGGGTCACTATTTCCTACATGCTTACTGAACAGGGGAATGGATGATAGGTTAAAAACTACATACATCAATGTGCATACTACATAACCTACACGTGCTATACACTGAGCTTAATTCTTCATAGATGCACCTTTTTAACGCCTTTGCAAATAGAGTAGACCCACTACCTGTCAATTAGGCACAAACATGTTACTACAGTAACACATCAGAAAAATTCAGAATTTTAAATTAATACCATTGTCTGTCTGTATAACTTAATGCAAGGTGAAAAGAGCTTTCTACATAAATTCCTTCCCGCATTAACTCATACCCTCATAGGCTATTTTTAGACCCAACCTCTTTGAATAAATCTAACGAAAGGAGCATTTACTAGAGAAAAGGAATATTTTAGAATTGTGTAATATTAGAAACCATTCTGATAATTAGAGCATTTGCTCCACATGAGAAAATGCTCTATTTACCACAGTGGTTTCAAGAAGTGACTATTACAAATGCGTAGAAAGGCGTATTTTTTTAGGAAATGGTTAAGCAGCCACTTTCCTCAAACGATATAGCCCTATATAAAGTTTTATATGTGCTTCCGATGCAGACGCGTGGTACTGTACCACTCGGAACACCTCGGTTATTTCTATCGAAATAAGACCTATATTCCGAACTCTGACGGAATACGGCGAGTAGTTACGATTGGGTACTGTACATGGTATCTACGATTAGAAATACTCGGTGCTATAATGCGACACGGGGTTGATGCTCGCTCGATCCTAGCGACGGTCATAAAGTACTTTTTCCAATAACAAGAAGCTAAATATAGTAACACTATATGGCAGAGAAATATAGTTATTTGTGAGTCCAGGAACAGTGCCTATCAATATATAAATGGCGAACAGTAACCTCCTCTTATTTGTTCGTAATTTCAGGAACACTGTATATCATTTTTTAAAGATGGAGAACATTGACATTCACATTTTGTTAATGATTTAACGAACATTGTATATCAATATAAAATGGGATACATTGGCCCTCATCACCTTTGACCTCGTGGGTGTGTATGGAAATTCTTTAGCAAAGTTGCTAAGTAAAAGTTTCGTCCGGTTAAAATTTGACTTACTTCTTATGTAAATATATACTATAATGCTCCTTTTTTTTAAACAAATTGACTTACAGTAAAACCTCTCTATAACATCCACTAAAGTGTGTTAATTAGTTGGTATTTAGGGCAGGTGACTGCGTAAAGCAAGTTGAAAGTAAAACAGAACGCTCCTATAGGAACGTTCTGTTTTACTTTCACCTTGCTTTATGCAGTCACATGCCTTTAACATAAAAAACAATAGCAAAAAGAGCAGACCCTGATCAGACGGCTCCTCTAGGAACCGTCTGATCAGGGTCTAATCTGTTTGCAAATGCGCGAAAAAGTGTTTATATGAAGGAAAGGGTTAGGAAATCCTGTCTGTGGCTGGTTGGTTGTTTTGATTAAAGCCCGTTTCTGCCAACTATGGGCTAATTGGATGCCCCAGAGGGAGAGGGAGAAGGAGAAAAAGGAACGGATACATGGAAAACCCGGGCGCGACAGGGTTTCTCTGGTTCTTCTAGATGCCCAGCGTTTAGTGCTAGTGGGCCCCTGTCACTGAAATATATTGTTGACGGAATAAATGTACTCTTAACCCTTTCCCTCATATTAACGCTTTTTCACGTCTTTGCAAACAGAGTTGACACAGGATGCATATGGGTTGGGTCTACTCTATTTGTTTATCAAATTATCATTGATCTGACCTCATAGTTTCTACCAATATAAAACACCCTGTGTACAAATGCCATTGTTAAAAGTTAGCTAAGAAAAACCATGATCTCATTATTTCTTACACGAATATTCAACAAGGAAATGTTTAAACAAAATCGTCTGGCAAATGGCATGCAATTTGAAACACACAGTAATTCTACCTGGACCAACTCCCTCTCATTCCAGTATAAATCCTAATTGTACTTACTTATTCTACCACCAGGTCTATACACAGGGGCGATTTGTCGATAGCCGCGACCTGGTAATAAAGAAAACACACCAAAATGACAGCTATGATAGACAGTTACAGTAAAACCTCTCTATAACGGCCACTAAATTGTGTTAATTAGTTAGCCACCTGTCTTTAACACACAATACTTGATGTAATTTAGTGGCCGTTATAGAGAGGTTTTACTGTAGTGTTTCGCTTATGAACAGACAAAGCGTCTAATAACTTGCACGCATGACAAACTCACATAACTCCGCCATGAAAAAATGTAAAAACCTATTATGAAAAGTATTGGTATTTTTTCTTCTTTTCATATTACAAGCAGAAGTTATTACATAAAGAATTGCTTATTCATTTCTCCACCAAACCTTATGGCGTGTGCATTATGGCGTGTGCATTCTTTAGAATCGTCTCGAAGAATGGTCACAACACAGGGTTTGGTGGAGTAATGACAATTTTAGTACTTGAGTACAGACGTTTATCTGTTGCTCGTGTTAAGTACTTTAAAACTTACTAATAACGTATAAGGAAGAGGAGGACAATTTTAATCATTATCCAGTAAACATAACGCCACTTAAATAGATAATAAGTTAAAGATATAATTTTGACAAGAGTCGCATAGCAACTAACTTGCTATTTCCGAGTAATTATTTAGTTATTTACCAGCTGAATATTCATGTAAGAAATACTCGGCGTCTCGTCAGGGTCCAAACTGTTTGTTACTGTTACTATGTTTTTGAAACAAAAATGAAGAAAATAAAAAGAATGAAAATTTGTAGCAGACGACAAAGTTAGCAGACGACAGAGTTTGGCAGCGAAAGGGTTAATAAAACTATTAAGATGATTGCAATAAGAATTCGGTTAAACACACATTTTTGCAACACATTTCGTACATGTATAACATACTCATCATTATATAAGCCATGTTGAGATATATTACAAATGCTATCAGCCAAAGGGTTGGACTGGGCCACAATGTCTATCCAATGCCACATTCAATATATTCAACGGCACAGTTACTGCTACACGTTCTAAATTTTAGTTGAGTACGGTCGAACTTGAGTTTAATGCTATGTCAATATGACCCAACACAAGGGCATTAAGATCACACCCTTGTACTTAGGTTAAATGTTCACCACTGCGAAACCTTACTTACTGAATTTCACTCTTAATAAATCAACCATTACAATGCGAGACACGAGTCACTAATGTCCTTTGCAAACAGTGTAGTCCTACTGTATACCCATATGAGAAGGCTCCTAGAGGAGCCCTCTCATCAGGGTCTGCACTGCTTGTCGTGTTACATTTTTCAGAACAAAAACCCTAGATATTCACCATATGTTTGACCTGTTTGAATTTTGGAACATTCCATTTCAAAAATTCAGCATTATAAGGGTTAATAAATTTCACGCTTAATGATTCAACACCGAACCTGATACTGTAGTATTTTAATACATTTGCAAACACGATAAACACAGACCAGACGGATCCTTTAGGAGTCGTTTGATCAGGATCTGATCTGTTTGCTTACCGAACTATATACAGTAGAGCCTGTCCTAAACGGACATTCATTTATTGAACGTATTTGTCTTAAAAACAGGTGGTTGCTTAATACAAGGCAAAGGTAGTGCAAAAAGCTCCTATAAGAGTTTCTGCGTCATTTACCTGTATTATGCTACCATCTGCCTTACAGATCCATTCTGATGACTGCTTAACCCTTTCCTCACATAAATACGCCTTTCCATGCCTCTTTTTTTCTTTTTCTTTTTTTTTTTAAATCGTTTATTATCCCCGTAATTAGTGCTATATGAGGTGTATGCCACTTTAATAGTCACTTCTAGAAACTATTGTGATAAATAGAGCATTTGCTCCTTAGGAGCAAAGCTCTATTTACCACAATGGTTTAAATAATGCACAAATGTAAATTTTCCTTTTTTCTAGTAAATGCTCCTTTTTGGTAGATTAATTCAAAAAGAGATTGGGTCTAAAAATAGCCTATGGGGGAATGGGTTAAGACATGTTCTACTGTAGAAAGTGTGTGGTAAGGCCAAAACGTCCCTTGCTTGTGCACCTTTATGAAAATAAAGAAAAATGAATATTCATGAAGTGATAGATTCTTGCATAATTTTTCATGACGTGAGATGTGAACTCTTGCGCCATCAGAAGCAAATCCATGGTCACATGGCATTTTCAAACAGCTTAGATTCAGGTATATATATATGGGTAACTCCGGAATCAGTCTATCTGAGACTGGGATTACGCTTTTGTAAACACATTTTCAGTTATCAACACATGAAGCCATTAACCCTTCGCTTGCTATTCACGTCATTATACCTATATGTAAATAGTGAAGACCCAGATGAGACAGCTCCTGCAGGAGCTGTCTCATCAGGGTCTGCACTATTTACAAATGGATTGTGCAACCAGTGCACTCCACAGAAGTGATTGCACAGCGAAATACTTGTACACAGTGAAGATATATGTAATTATACAACAGGGCATGGGTAAAGAAGGAGAAATGTATTTTAAAATTCAGCAAGAGATGGGTTAATACAGCTCTTTTATCGCCTGTGTAAACAGAGCCGACCCAGATAATACGACTCCAGCAAGAACCGTCTCGTCAGTGTATGTCCTGTCTGCTTATAGTGTTATATAGATCTACAATTTCACCTACCACAAACATTTCCTTATTCAATATGTATACCATTTTACAAATTTATCTAATGAATATTCATTATCCCATTATTTCTCGCATAAATACTCATGGAGCAAATGGTTAATTTACGGTCATACAAATAAATATTTCCATTTGTACTTGATTCAAAAGTTGGTCACAGCCTGTAGTAATAGTGCAATACGTATGGAATACTATCGTGATATATTTTACAGTCTCTTGTAATTCAAATATGAATGACATGGTTTATAGCTACAGTAAAACCTCTCTATAATGACCACTAAATTGTGTTAACTAGTTTATATATAGGACAGGTGACTGCATAAAGCAAGGTGAAAGTAAAACAGAACGCTCCTATAGGAGCGTTCTGTTTTACTTTCACCTTTCTTTAAGCAGCCACCTACCTTTTACACAAAATACTTTATGTAATTAAGTGGCCGTTATAGAGTGGTTTGACTGTATATGTTTGTCTTTGTAAGTGTGTAACCATGGAGATACTCTTATAAATATATTCTGAAAGTTGGTGATCCGTCGAAAGCAAAGGTAGCAAGGCGAAAAGAGAAAACAAAGTGCAGACTCGCTTTCATTGAGTCTGTTCATGAGTAGTAGAGTATATATAGTAGTTAAATATTCTTTATTTCAGGATACAAGTCAGTGACCGTTCACAATTCGCACAAAACATTTGGAATATTAAAGGCAAGACCGCAGTAGCTACATTTGTATTCTTTATAAGTAATTAACCCTTTCCTCCATGAATATTCATGTAATAAATAATGACATCATGAATATTTATTAGTTTTATTCTTTTACTTGCGCTTGAACACAGAAAGATTTGGTCACGGCAGAAACTGTAGAATCTCGCCTTTATTATATCATAAGCAAACAGACCTTCCATACTCACATCTTCAGCCTGCTGATGAGATTGCCATCGACTAAAATACCATAAACATCTACAGTAAACACCCCCTCTAAAGCGACCACTTAATGATTAAACATGGGTTTCTTTATAAGCAGGTGGTTGCTTAATGAAGGACATAGTAATGCAGAAAGCTGACTTGTATCCTGAAATAAAGAATATTTAACTACTATATATATACAGTAAAACCCCGCTAAGGCGACCACCTAAAAGAGGTGTAATTCTGGGTGCTAGATGCAGGTGGTAGCTTAATGCAGGACAAAAGTAAAGCAGAAAGCTCCTCTAGGAGCTTTCTGCATTACTTTTGTCCTGTATTAAGCTACCACCTGCCTCTACCATAATTGCACAGTAATTGCCCACCAACACTAGGAGCTAATTTTGTGTTCTAAATCCAGGTTGTAGCTTAATGTAGGACGAACCTTATGCAGAAACTCATACAGGATCTTTTCGCATTACTTGTGTCTTGCATTAAAACATCATGAGTTTAAAGACACCAGTTTGCATTCATTTAATGTTTGCTTGACGGGTTGTACGGTATTCATGGGTAGGAACATGGCCTAGGAATATACTGAATCAATTTGGCTCAAATCTGTCCAATCAAAAACTTGAGAACGAACTCAGACTTAACAAAAAAGTTTTATAAGCATGGCTACTGGTTACACGGGGATACACATCTTGCACCATCATTTAGTTTTCACCATAAAATGTTATTTGCAAGACTGCTCGGTTGATGATTTGATAGCATTAATTCGATTCAAAAGATAAATACAGTGAATCAAGAACCAAGAGTATCATTACGATTGATCAGATTGTTTGCAATCTGTTACATCCATTATATAAATATATTTCATAATCTTTATCGGTGTAGAAGTTAGCGACCTATAATTTACTAAGCAGATTTTCCCTGACAACATTCCACCGATATCAATTCTAGAAAGGTTACCTTCTCCACTACATCTCAAATAGAGTAAACCAGTATGGATCCTGATCAGACACTATGCTCATTGGTGCTTTGGCTGGACCCAAAATGCATGCAAAAGTTGAACAAAACAAATTACACACAGAACACTTAGAAACACCTGGTTGGGTTTTACGGCAATACAACACTACGATCTTGCGCCGAGACAGGAGAAAAAATGCCGTACATACATCTCATTTAATTTACATCGAGAAAACAAAATGGAAGTTTGATTTGGCAATGTCCATTTAGAATTACTGACATGTGATGTTAGCAATACTTCGAAATACAGACAAAGCACGTGCTTGGATACAGAACAATGACAAAACATATATTGTCGCGAATAAGCGCCAGCCAGCGAAAAGATTAAAGACGAAGTTCCTACAAGAACCGCACATTTTCAATAATATGATAAAACTTGGTATTTGTTATGTTCAATCATTATCATGAATATTGTCAATTTGAATTTATATCGAAAAAATGCTCATGTGATACAAAATAAACAGTTTCTATCGATACTTATAATAATGTTTGTTCTACATCAAAATATTATAGACCTTGGTAGAATAGTTGACAAAACTAGAACGCGAGCCGATTAAATACTAATACATTGCAGAATAAAACGGGCCTTCGATATCAAACAAATGGAAGTTGTGTCTTCTTCGATGTTTATTCGCCTATTTTACTTGTGATATGCTTCTTTTCAGCAAATAAACAAATGGTTTATGTAATGTTAGGCAATGTTTAAAACACGTTGCAAGTATAGACTGTCACTTTAACCCATTCCCTCATATTGACACCTTTTGACCCACTCCCTCATATTGACACCTTTTGACCCATTCCCTCATATTGACACCTTTTGACCCATTCCCTCATATTGACACCTTTTGACCCATTCCCTCATATTGACACATTTTGACCCATTCCCTCATATTGACACCTTTTGACCCATTCCATCATATTGACACCTTTTGTCCCATTCCCTCATATTGACACATTTTGACCCATTCCCTCATATTGACACCTTTTGTCCCATTCCCTCATATTGACACCTTTGACGCCTTTGTAAAAGTCATTGTTGAAACCATTGTGATAAATAGAGCATTTGCTCCATAGGAGGGTCTGCACTATTTACAAGTTGAATGTGCAACCAGTGCACTCAACAGCAATGATTGCATAGCGAAATTTGCAACATGTACTACAGGGCAACATATAAAGGTGCGTACTCAAATACAATAATCGTCATTTCTTTCCACACCAAGCTTTATGTTGTGACCACTTTTTAAAATCCGTCTCTTCGAGATGATTCTAAAGAGTGGCCACAGCATGAGGTTTGGTGGGATAAAAATAAATTACTCTTGAAAATATTTTAATTTACACATCTTATGTGGACCTCTGTGCAATAATTGCAATGCTTCTCTTAATTTTTGTTTGCAATTAGCAGCATGTAATATTTTCAACAGTAACGTTCATTGCAAAAAGTCCGTCTCATATACAACATTGTTCTAACATTTCTTTTGTAAAACAGTTCCTGTGAGTCTTAACCCATTCCCTCATATTGACGACTTTTGACGACTCTGTAAAAGTCACTTTGTGAAAGCATTGTGATAAATAGAGCATTTGCTCCTATAGGAGTAAATGCTACATTTATCACAATGGTTTCAAACTACAAAATTCTAAAAACGTTCCTTTTCTCTAAAAGGTAATAACGTCATGAATGTAAATTAGATTTATTGTAATAATAGCACATGGACACAGGGATTGTTTTGACCATGTCAGATATTGTAGAATCATATCCATATTATATGATAAGCTAATAGAGTAGATCCTGGTCAGACTGTTCCTATAGGGTCTGCTCTGTTTGCAAAGGCGTAGAAAGGCGCATTTATGGAGTAAAGGGTTAAGATTTTCCTTCATATACTTTTTTCACGCCATTGCAAACATGAAGTAAAGGGGTAAAATAACCGTTTTCCTTCCCGTGGGTCCAATGAACAAAATTAAGACAATGTGACCATGACCATGCCTATAGGTACACTATTAATATTCATGCAAGAAATAATAGCATTATGAATATTATTTAGATGTTGTTTTGATAATAGCACAAAACATTTGAACTATTGGCTAATTTAGGAACTGCAGAATCAGATTAACCCTTTTCTCCATGAATATAAGTGTAAGAAATAATGCTTTCATCAACAATAATTCGATTAATTTGTTAAAATATCACATTGACACATGAGCTGCATCTAGAACTGCAGTGTCTCGAATTATGAAATCAAAATAAGTAAACCCCTCAAACCAGGACGTCAGTTTTAGTATAAATATCAGTCTTGTGGACAGGTGGCAGTTTAATGCAGGATGAAAGTGATGCAAAATGCTCATCTAGGGGCTTTTTACATGACTTTCATCATTACAGTGAAGATATATGTAATTATACAACAGGGCATGGTTAAAGAAGGAGAAATGTATTTTAAATTTCAGCAAGAGAAGGGTTAACTCTTTCTTTCACTGCTGCAAACGAATGCACTGTCATTTGCAAACCTTGTTGATCCAGATCAGATATAATGGAATACTGACAGGCCGTGAATAGTCAGCATTCAAACGGCTTAACTCATTTCCTCCTGGACTATTTTTATACCCAAGCTCTTTGAATTAATCTACCAAAAAAAGGCATTAACTAAAGAAAAGGAGAATTTTAGAACTGCGTAGTTTTGAAACATTTGTGATATATATATATATAACATTTGCTCCCATGAAGCAAATGTTCTATTTATCACAATGGTTTCAAATAATGAGTTTGATAGAGTCGCAAAAAGGTGTCAGTAGGAGAAAATGGGTTAATGAAGCATTCGTAACGATTTTCAGATATCGAATCGGGGAAGAATGTAGGCCTAGTTATACATCGAACCAACGGGTAGCATTAACAATAGATCTAGTTATACGTCGAACAAACGCGCTGCATTAACTTAATCATAGATCTAGTTGTACACCGAGCCAATGTGTAGCTTTTACTAGATTTCGTTATACACCGAACCAATAGGTAACATTCACTATAGATCTAGTTATACATCGAACCAACGGATAGCATTAACTCCCCTTTTGTCAGGTCTCCCAACAAGCGACACAGATAAACGATGTAGACCATACTGTTTTGTACACTAATCAATTTGCTAATTACACTATGTAATAAAAACAATTCTCCAAGAAATACACTTCAAGATGAAAATAAGAATAAATGAAATACACATCTTGGGCAAGTTCACTAAGAAACGGGGTAACCCTTTCCCTAATATAGACAATGTTGAGCACCTTTGCAAAAAGGGTAGACATAGATTAGGCAGCTCATGTAGGAGATGCCAGGTCATGTCTGTTCTGTTTGCTTGTGGAATAATTAAGATAATTATGATTCTTAAATTCCATTCACAGCAAAATTACAGTGCTCCCTCCCTACAACGACCCTCTCAATAACGATTCCCTCCTTACAACAACGCATGTCACTGTTTCCGAAACAACAAGGCTCCAGAAACAACTTTTTCCATCGTATTTCCTTTACGCCTCCATCAAACCCTATGTTGTGACCACTCTTTAGAATCGTCACTTTGTGACGATTCTAAAGAGTGGTCACAACATAGGGTTTGTTGGAGGCATAACGGTTTTAGTTCTCGAAATACACCTTATCTGGGGATCTGCGAACAAGCTAATTATGTTTGGTTTTCCCTCCCTATAACAACTCCCTCTGAACAACACATACAATCTTCGTATCCCAAAGGGTGTCGTTGTAGAGAGGGAGCACTGTACTTTGTTACAGTGTAAATATGAATATCCATGCAGTATCTATTTAATTGATATTCATGGAGAAAAGGGTTAAACATTGTATTGCAAACAGATCGTAAGACATTATCATGTTTCTCACTTTGTTCATCAAAGGTTATGATCCTATAGTACTACAACATATTGCATGTCTGGTTGTCAACTCATTTTCAGTTAGCAATCACGCTGCCCTCTTTGCATGTAAGTTACAAGAAAGGTTTAGTACTCTATGAAAGCGACCTCTTAAATCGGAAAGGAAACGGAAGGAGGACGTCGGATATCTGTACTTCTCGTTTTTGTCGTACCCTATATTACTATTCTACAGTTATTCTGTTTGCAGCTCAATCATTGAGTACACTAGCGATCGGTGGATACAGTTTGTTTCACTTAAATGTTTTACATGCACTTTACCACTGTATTTGCCATCGCGGTTGTTGTAGGTCACTCGGAGTGGGGATACGTTTATTTACACTGTTTGTCTTTTAGGGTGGGGATGGAATAAGTGTGAGGTTTGGCGCCCCTAAACCGGTTTAAACCCACAGTGACTTTGGTCACTGATCGTTCCAAGGCGGTACTTCAATCTTCCCCTATTGTATTTTGTCTATGTGCGTCTCTTTATGTTTTTGTAGTTATGTACATTTACTGTGTTTTCTTGTGTTGCCGTTCGGGCGGCTGTTTGTTCTGAATGTGGTGTTTCCTGCATGACTAATATTTGTACTTTTTGTATAAGATATAATGAATAAATATAAAACATACAAACATATCAGAACCAAGATCATTATGATTTGATCACACTGATTGCATTCTGTTACATGCACCACATGTTTCATAATCTTTATCGGAAAACTGAAGATCATGGAACAAGTCAATGTCTTCATAATAATCGACTAAGTGCAAAACGGCCAAGCTGGTGTGACGTTAGACGACATCGTCGAGATGATATCCCTTTCCTTCATATAAACATATGTTCACGCATTTGCAAACAGAGTAGACCCAGATCAGAAAGCTCATATAAGAGTCGTCTTGCCAGGGTATGCTCTGTTTGCTAATGGCATCTGAAAGATATGCTTTTCGCTTTCTAAAATGTTTACAGTGTTCCACCTTCCATATGTCGTTGTAAATATTTTCCATGAATGTTTAGTAGGTATATTTTTTTTAAATTTTGAATATACCCAGAGACATTCTTACCTTACAGTAGTTTTCGGGCTTAACCCTTCCCTTGCTGAATTTTAAAATACATGTCTCTTTCTTTACCCATGCCCTGTTGTATAATTACATATATCTTCACTGTGTACAAGTGTATGGCTGTGCAATCACTGCTGTGGAGTGCACTGGTTGCACAATCAATTTGTAAATAGTGCAGACCCTGATGAGACAGCTCCTACAGGAGCTGTCTCATCTGGGTCTTCACTATTTACAGGTAGGTATATTGACGTGAATAGCAAGCGAAGGGTTAATTGTCACAAGGAATGTATTTGTTTATTTGACGGAGATTATCCACTCTGCCAAGAACTAAAAGGAAGGCAGGTCGATGGTTTTGATTCCATACACTGCTTTGCAGCGAATGAAATTAGCCGAAATAATCTCATCATTATATCATCTCATCATTAATCGGCGCTATATGCCCTACTCAGTGTCGCAGTGCCGTAAATCCCAACTCACTCACTCACTCACTTTTTAATTATGAGACCGATATAGATATGAATTCTTTAGTGTGTGTGCGTGCGTGCGTCAAAGTTTGCAATCATAGAAGCATGTCCTAACTGGTAATATGTTGGGCAGAATTTCGTCGAAAACATACCAAATATATCGATTCTAATAAAGAATGGAATCCCATTTTCATTTCTGAGATAGTTAAACAGTTTGGCTCCTGATGAGACTTAAAACAATCGACATACGGTGTGTACGAAAAGCTTATATGTCCTTTTGTTACTGTCAAAATCTGATCTATATTATGTCATAAGCAAACAGAAAAATCTCTGATCAGGCGGCTCCTACAGGAGCCATCTGACCAAGATCTGCTCCGCAAATCATAGAATAGTTTTATTTATTTTGGAGTAAAGTATCAAACATGTTATCGACATTTTATTTGCTTCTCTTTTGGACCCAGAATGTATGCAAAGGTTGCTGCGAAACAATCACCCACAGGTCGTTAAAGAAACATCTCCAGAAATGAAAGCTTGATTTATCAAGCAAAACGTCTGATGAAGACGTGACTGGGACAGGGCCGTTTTATCAGAAATGTTGTCACCGGAGAAATTCGGAGAATGTAGACCCGTATCAACCCTCAATTTCAAGAGAAGGGAAATTTAACTTATAACTCAATGGAATCTGCGTTTTTTTTGCTGAAATATAATTATTATTCCTTGAGATGAAGATGTTGTAGGCATTTCACAGTTATTATTAGTTTATACACTCTGAAAGGAGCGTTGTCTTTGACAGCCAGCCGGTATTAAGATATTTATTTAAAACTTTCTCCCTCATAAATATTCATACAAGAATGCATGACTTCATGAATATTCATTAACAGAATTTCACTAATGGTCACTGAACAAAGGCTTTTTATAATAGCAAAAACCGTGGCATGAAATATAATTATGTTATAACATCAACAAACAGGGGAAACCCTGATCAGATGGCTCCTTCTCTGTTTGCAAAGGCGTCAAAAGGGTCTTTATGAGGGAAAGGAGTAAATAATGTAATTTACGTTCATTCAAATACATTCCATACTTTTTGGCTGTGGCATGAACTATAGGCTATAGTATCAGCAAACAGATGAAACTGTAGATCTATTTATATATCGAACCAACACACAGTATTAACCATTGATCTATTTATACATCGAACCAACACACAGTATTAAGTTATTAACTATAGATCTAGTAATGCATCGAACAAACAGGTAGCATTAACTATAGATCTGAATATACATCGAACCAACACATAGTATTAACTATAGATCTAGTTATACATCGAACCAACACATAGTATTAACTATAGATCTAGTAATGCATCGAACCAACACATAGTATTAACTATAGATCTAGTAATGCATCGAACAAACAGGTAGCATTAACTATATATCTAGTTATACATCGAACACACACACACATAGCATTAACTATATATCTAGTTATACATCGAACCAACACATAACATTAACTATATATCTAGTTATACATCGAACCAACACATAACATTAACTATATATCTAGTTATACATCGAACCAACGCATAGCATTAACTATATATCTAGTTATACATCGAACCAACACATAGCATTAACTATATATCTAGTTATACATCGAACCAACACATAGCATTAACTATAGATCTAGTTATGCATCGAACAAACGTGTAGCATTAACGCCCGTGTGAGGTCTCCCAAACAAGAGACATAAAGAAACGGTGCAGACCTTGTCCTGTTTGTTCTCCAAAAATTACTCTTCAAAATGCAAGATTAATTGAAATTACATATCTTAGGCAAGTTCACTAAGAAACATGGTAACCCTGTCCCTCATATAGACAATGTTGTGTACCTTTGAAAACAGGGTAGACACAGATTAGGCAGCTCATGTAGGAGATGTCAGTTCATGTCTGCTCTGTCACGCATTTGCAAACAGAGTAGACCCAGATCAGACGGCTCCCAGAGGAGCCGTCTGATCAGGGTCTGCTCTGTTTGCTAATAGAATTTGATATATCTGTTTCTTTGCTTTCTAAAATGGCTACAATGTTCCACCTTTGATATTTCATTATAACTATTTTGTCCATGAATATTCAGTAGGTATTGAAATTTTGAATAAACATAGAACAGGGAAAGGGTTAAGATATGATTCTTAAAATTCCGTTCACATCCAAGCATATCCTTGTTACAGTGTAAATATGAAACTTCAATCCATGAATATTCATGCAGTAACTATTTAATTGATATTCATGGAGGAAAGGGTTGAACATATTTTATTGCGAACATATCGTAAGACATTATCATATTTTATGAGATATAATAGATGATAAATATCAAAAATAGAATCACATCAGAACCAAGATCATTATGATTTGATCACACTGATTGCATTCTGCTACATGTACCATATAACTTGACTAATTGCGACACGGCCAAGCTGGTGTTACTTTAGATGACATACCTTTCCTTCATATAAACGTGTTTTCACGCATTTGCAAACAGAATATACCCAGATCTGATAGCTCTTATAGAAGTCGTCTGGTCAGGGTATGCTCTATTTGCTAATGGAAATTGAAATATATGTTTTTTTCACTTTCTAAAATGGCTACAATGTTCCACCTGCCATATTTCGTTGTAACTACTTTTCCATGAATGTTCAGTAGGCATATTTCAATTTTGAATAAACATAGGCTATGAGACTGATATAAGATATGCATTCGTTGGTCGAGGTTAGCATTCACAGAAACATTTCCTAACTTGTTATATTTTTGGCAGATTGTCATCAGAAACTATAGTGTGTGCGTGTGTGTGTGTGTGTGTGTGTGTGTGTGTTGGAAGGGAGGAGGGCGTTGCTTAATTAGTGCACCGTGGTGTGCCTTTTCGTGTGGCGTCTAAAGTCTCTGTTTCATTTTCTATTTAATTTTGTTACGACTTATTGGTATCAAATTAAAAATGATCATATAGATGTATTACTATTTTGAACCTTCTAGTAATATGTACTCATTTTTGTCAAGCGTCTTGGGTAAAATGGTATAGGAAAAAGTGACAGCCCATTCCCTGCTTGCTCCAGAAATGCATTTCAAAAGTGACCACAAGAATAAAGGTTTGTTACAGCAAAACCCCTTAAACACTGGAATTCATTTGCGTGCATTCAATACGAAACAATTAAACATATTCGATTGGCAATAGTTTGTATATATATAATATTCATCATTATATCAGATATAATAAAAGAGAAATAACAAACATATAAGCTTGTTCGAATCAAGATTATTATCCTGATTGATCACACCGATTGAAATGTGTTGCATGCGCCATATAATTATGTTAAATGACCTTTATCAGAGAACATAAGATTATAGTACATGTACAAAGTCAGTGACTGTATACTCGTAATGCTCGTCTAATTCCGACACCGACAAGCAGATTTGTTCTTCGACAACATTACCGGGAGACAAACTATCACCATCAATTATCACGATTTCCTTTCAAAGTTTTGAATCCTGGCCCCGAGGTTATAAAAGATTTTGCTTGAGTCTGAGATCATTCTCAAGCATCTGATTGGTCAGAGTCTGAGCTTGCTCAGAATCTGACCAATCAGATACTTGAGAATGATCTCAGACTCAAACTTAGAAGTTTTATAACCTTTGAAACCTGATGAGATACCATTTTATTTGGCTTCTCATGTGGACCCTGAATGTAAGAGAAGGTTGTAGCGAACCAATCACCCAAAGGTCGTTAACCCATTACCTCATAGCCTATTTTTAGATCCAATCGTTTTGAATGAATCTACCGAAAAGGAAAGTTTACTAGAGAAAAGGGCAATTCAGAATTCTGAAGTTTAGAAACCATAGTGATAAATAGAGCATTTGCTCCTAATGGTTTCAAAATGTGACTTTTACAGAGGCGTCAAAAGGCGTCAATGTGAGCGAATGGGTAAGAGAAACAACCCAGTAATGAAAGCTTGATTTATGCGAACACAATATATAGCAAGGTCTTTTTAGGACGAGTGTAAAACAAAATTGCAAATGTTAAGCAAAACGTCTGATGAAACACGTGGCTGGGGCTGGGTCGTTTTATCAGAAATGCTGTCATCGAGTAATTCAGAGAAATTTAGAGTCGAACCAACCATGCGATTCCAAGAGAAGGGGAATTGAACGTAAATCTCAGTAAAATTGCTTTTTGCACAGCTATATTAATGTTTCACATGAAGATGTTGCAGTTCTTATTCGTTTATACACTCTGAAAGCAAAGTTGTCTTTGACAGCCAGCCGGTATTACAATATTTATTTAAAACTGTTCCGCATAGATATTTCTACAAGAATTCATGAATTCATGAATATTCATCAACTGAATTTCACTAATGGTCACTGAACAAGGCTTTTTATAATAGCAAAAATCGTGGCATGAAATGTATGTTATAACAACAACAAAAAGAAGAAACCCTGATCAGATGGCCCCTGCTCTGTTTGCAAAGGCGTCAAAAAGCATCTGCATGAGGGAAAGGATTAAATAATTTGCGACTTACGTTCACACAAATACATCCCATACTTTCTATCTGGAAAAACGTCAATGTTTGTACATATAGCAACATATTAAAGTCCCTGAACGCCTTTGCATTAAAAGAAATAAATATATGCTGAATATACCATTCAGTATACCATTTAAACAGTCTTGCTTTTTATTTGATCGTTTTCTGTTTAGAAATAACAATAAAACTGCAGAATATATCGCGCTGTACTTTTTGTTCCAGCAGTCAAAAAAGTATGACAGTTCTTTATGAATATTCGCTATAAATATCGCAAACACTTCGCGCATGCGCCTCTCGATATCAAACAATGCATTTAGGCGTCTCTTGAAAGCCGAAGTGGGATGAGCACTGTCTCTAAAAAACATCGGAAAGAACATGTAGAAATACATACTCACAGTCTTTATATTTAATTCTACTTTCGTTTTCTCTATATTTAAACCTACTTTCATTTCCATCTATTTAACAAAATGTAATTTAACACAAAACCTCACGTTTGAAACTTTTTTAAGACAAGTTTCTTTCAAATGGATGCGCGCGCTATCAAAAACACCAAATTGTCATTTTTTCGATATCAGGACGTCCAGGGACTTTAACAATAAATCAAAGTATACGAATAATTCATATTTATCTAAATTATTCACATTATTAGAATGTATGAATACTTTTAATGAACCAATAATTAAATGATGCGGTAACATCGTTTTCACGCATTTGCAGAGTAGAACCAGATCAGACGGATCCTATAAAGTATATGTTTCTTTATTACTTTCTAAAATGCTTTCTAGCATGCCTACAATGCTGCACCTTCCGTATTTCATCATAACTATTTCGTCCATGGACATTTAAACTTGGAATAACATAGAACATGGAAAGGCTTAACCCTTTCACCACCAGTGTCGCAAAAATGCACCACGACAAATAGTGCAGTCCCAGATCAGACGCCTTATCAAGGTGGCGTCTGACCAGGGACTTCACTTTCTGTCTCAAACTCTATTTCAAGATCTGTTTTTTATTCCTTTGAAATTCAGTATTTATTTATTCCATTTCCGAATTTTACCGAATGATTTAACAAAATTGGGTTGCAGACGACAATTAGAAATTTGGCGCCGAAAGGGTTATGGGTAAAGGAGTTGATTTATCGCTTGTAACGAATGTTCTAATCACTGTCGGAAAGTGAATGCAGTAAAACCTCTTAAACCGGATGTTACATTTAGTATAAATATCAGTCTTGGAGACAGGTAGCAGCTTAATGCAGGGTGAAAGTCGAGCAGAAAGCCCCTCTAAAAGTATCTAAATTCTTCATGTGTATGTATGTGTCCCAGTCCGTAAGGTAACCCAGGGTGTGTGTTTGCGAGTGTGTGTGTGTGCGTGTTCGTGTGTGTATGAACATAAGTATATCTTTGCGCGCATGCGCATGCGCGTCTGTGTGTGTGTGTGTGTGCGCGCGCGCGCACTCGTGTGTGTGTGTGTTTGTATGTGTGTGCATATATATATATATATTTGTATGGGTGTGGGTGTGTATATATGTTGGGCGGAGGGGTTGCATTTAATTTGTGCTTCTGGTGTGGCCATGCTTTTTGTATGACGTCTCCTGTCTGACCTTGTAATGACATTTGGGTGTCACAAAATGATATAGATCTAGATATCGAACCAACTTTTAACATATACTCGTTTATGGCAAACATCCCGGATGAAAGGACGTATGAAAGAGTAGATATCCTTACAAGATTTGCTCCACAAATACGTTTCCAAAGTGTACACAAGTGTAAAGGTTTCTTACAAAAAACTACAAACTGGAAATGAGTTTAATTCAAGCTACACATTTAGTTGGTTGTTTACCTCTTTACTCCATACATATGCATTTCCGCGCATTTGCAAACAGAGTAGACCCAGATCAGATGACTCCTGTAGGAGCCATTAAATCAGGGTATGCTCTGTTTGCGTAGGAAATAATATAGGCATGATTGTATTTTTTATATCATGGGCAAAAGTGTCCGTATCCAGGTAACATCATACAATTAATCTGATTGATATTCATGACGTCATTGTTTATGACATGACTATTCATGAAGTAAAGGGTTAAACATATTGTATTGCTAACAGTTATCATTATTGTATCAGATATAATAAAATACAAATATCAAACCAGAAGCATATCAGTAACATGAATATTATCGTGATTGATAACACTGATTGCAATGTGTTACATAATTATTAGAGAACTTAAGATAGTAGTACACGTCAGCTGGAAGTATTCGTCTAAATATCCACAGGGCCGAACAGGTGTGACTTTAGACGAGATGACCTAGAGAACAGACACCACACACATAAATGTTATCGCAATTTCAAACAGTTTTGATCCTGATGAAACGCCATTTTAATTGGTGTCTCACTTGGTGATTTGTTTGGTCGTTGCATTTAAAGTAAACCCTCTCTAAACCGAATATTCAATTAGTACAAATATCAGTCTTGGAGACAGGTGGCAGCTTATTGCAGGGTGAAAGCCATATAGAACGCTCCACTGGGAGCATTCTACACGACCTTCACCTAGCACCTGCCCAAAGTTATTTAAATAATTATCTACTAGAATTCCGGTATAGAGGGGTTTTACTGTATTAAAGTCCGTTTCTGCCAACTTTGGGCTAATTGGCCACCCCAGAGATAGGCAAGCGGATACAAAGAAACCAGGGCGTCATGTCCCACTCTTATCATCGGTAGAGTTTTTCTGGTTCTTTTAGATACACAGTGTGAAGCACTGGTACATCGGAATTCGGTTAATAAAGTCTCATTATAAGGACTTTGTCCGGTAGAGGCGTGTCACTTGGACGTCAAAGTTGTAACAAACCAATCGCACACATCAACATATCAACACAAATGTATAGTACACATTTTCAAGATTATTCACCGTATTAGAATATATTATGTTTTTAACACTTTCCTTCTCATATAAACGCTCTATCACGCCTTTGCAAACATAGTAGACCCAGATCAGACAGCTTCTATAAGAGCAGTCAGATCAGGGTCTGCTCTGTTTGCTAATGGAATTTGATAGGTCTGTTGCTTTACTTTTTTAAGTTGGCTACAATATTCCATCATCCATTATGACTATTTTGTCCTTGAATATTCAGTAAGTTTTGAAATTTGGAATAAAAACAGAACAGGGAAAGGGTTAAATGAGACAATAGACTGATGACGTAATTGAGAAATAACATGTGTAAATGTAATGCAAAACCTAAGGAGCTGTTTTTTACCTATTTGTCTATGGGCGAATTGCATTTGCGCACAAACCAAAACATAATTGCATGTCAAAAGCGGACGAAAACCTCATATCATTTGCGAACGAAAATATAAGGGTTCAGCATGTCAAAATCGCACGGCATTTTTGACGCCTGAAATGTAATCACTCACGTGGCCCAAGTGAAATTTATTTATTGTATTATAAAATTTATTTGTATTGTGTGGCACAGCTGAACAGAAGCAAGCTAAAGCAACTAAAGCAAGTTAATCTACTGCTAACATGTACTAACGCTATGACTTTACATGCACATGCATTTACATCAACACAGCCAAAACCTGACCAAATCCAATCACTTTAGCGTATTGGGTTTTATACTGTATATAAACTGTGACAGTTTATATATTTATATATAGAGATCTACACTCATGTCTGGGACAGTTTAACCAAATTTTAACAATGTTTTAATGCATCCCACATATACATTTTCTTGCTAAAATCATACTTCCACCTCCCAGGGCAAGGGGCAACAATGTTAATATTTTACAGGTATGTGCGCATTTGATAGTAAAAACTTCTGTGCAAATGAAACCTTTTTTTGTGCGCAAACGAAGGAAATAAAATCCGCAAATGATATGCCAATGTGCGCAAACGCAAACCTCCGTTGTCTATGAAAGTAAATGTATTAGTCATGCATGAACCACCACATACAAAACATGCAGTCGCCTGAACAGCGCCATAGCGAAAAAAGGACAGCAAACATATATGCCTATCAAAAGACAAAACCAAATCCAGGGGGAGCATGGTAGTTCTTAGCACAGCGAGCAAATCTTATTATGTTCTAAAATTCTCTTCTAAAAAAGGAGTTGGGAGTATAGGTAAACATATTTAGCATATAGACAATCAAATGTTGTTATAATTAAGTGAATCTGAGTAGGTCCTGGATACAGTCCCACACAGGGTCCAACCGTAGGGAATCTACCAATATATCCCGGATCACGTTTTAAGAAAGACAGTACAGTAAACCCCCTCTAAACCGAAATCCTAGTAGAGGAGAATTCAGATATGTTAAGCTAGTGGCTGATAGAGGACCTACATTGTATTTGTATCACCCCCACCCTGCATTAACCCTTTCCCTCATATTGACGACTTTTGACGACGCTGCTGTAAAAGTCGCTTTGTGAAACCATTGTGATAAATAGAGCATTTGCTCCTATAGGAGCAAATGCTCTATTTATCACAATGGTTTCAAACTACAAAATTCAAAACAAATCATGTTTTCTAGTTAATGCTTCTTTTCGGTAGAAGAGGTTGTATCTAAAAATAGCCTATGAGGTAATGGGTTAAGCATCAGCCTGTCTCCAAGAGCGATGTGTTTGCTAGCTTGAATGTCCTGTTTATAGGGTTTTTACTGTACTCCCAAAACAATCCATTCTTATATTACGACACACGCTATTACTTGCATAGCTGAACTCATCCCTAATTCGAGTGTACAACAATTTTGGTTGAACAGCAATATGATCGTCGTGTTAGAACCTGCGATATTTGAAATCGTACGATCTTTAACCATTTCCCTGTTCTATGTTTATTTCAAATTTCAATACCCACTGAATATTCATGAACAAAATAGTAACAATGAAACCTTGAAGGTGGAACATTGTAGCCATTTTAGAAAGCAAAGAAACAGAACTATTCAATTTCTACTAGCAAACAGAGCAGACCCTGATCAGACGGCTCCTCTAGGAGCCGTCTGATCTGGGTCTACTCTGTTTGTAAATGCGTGAAAACACGTTTATATGAGGGAAAGAGTTAATAAAATAAATTCCTTTGTTGACACATTGTGTTTGCTGATAGAAAGAGAACCAGTAATGAGGACGTTCACGTTGTCATGTGTCCGTTCTTAGAGTTTTGCAAAACCTACAAAGCCATAATTATCGCAAGACACATTGCAACATCTATTCAACAGAGTAACAGATGAATGTGTGTAAATCAAGTTCTAAAATCGTCATTTCTCCACCAAAATCCTATGTATTGACCACTCTTTAGGATCGTCTAGAAGAAATGATATCAAAGAGTGGTCACAACATAGGGTTTGGTGAAGAAATAAAGAAGTTATTCTTGAAATGTTTTAAAGTACGCATCTTATTCGGACCTCTGTATCTATCCCTTTACTCCGTGAACATTCCTTGGAGAAAATAATTGAATATGAATTAGATTAATTGTTAAAATGGCATATGTACACATGACGTTTTGGCCATGACAGAAACTGTAAGATTATATCTACATTATTTCATAAGCAATCAGTGCAGACCCTGCTATAAGATCCGTCTGATCTAGGTCTACTCTGCTTGTAAAGGAGTAGAAATGCGTATTTATGGAGTAAAGTGTTAACGAATCATTAAGTGTGCAGAAAATGTACATAAAGATATTCAGAACAATGACAAAATCTATTTTGACGAGAATAAACGTCGAATAGCGAATAGATCAAGATAAAAACAAAACAAAAAACTGATTCAATAATGTGTCATTGTACAATTATAATTCTTGTATGTGTAACTTGTAAATAAAAGCCACTTAAAATATTTGTGTAAGAACGCATCTTTTCACGCCTTTGCAAACAGAGGAGACACAGACCAGACGGCCCCTGTAGGGGCTGTCTGATCAGGGTCTGTTCTATTTGCTTATGAAATTATACTATATCTGTCTCTACAATTTCCAAACAATCCTGCATACATATTTCGTTATAAAAAAGCAAATAAATAATCATAATTCAATAAATAAATAAATAAATAAATAAATAAATAAATAAATAAATAAATAAATAAATAAATAAATAAATAGATAAATAAATAAATGATTTTCACAAAATATTATATCAGTCCCGATAAGATGAGATCCTTCGAAAGCAAAAACAGCGAAAAGAGAAAATTGCAGACTCGGTCTTATTGAGTCTGTTCATGAGCATTAATTAAAAGTGCAACACTGCTCACGGCTCCTAGCACCGGCTTAAGCGGTACTAGAAGCACCAAAATTGGCGGTCTCAAAGGACCAGATTGAGACTATTTGTGGCCGCCACACAAGCACTTAACATCTGATGTGAAGTAAATAAATCCTGCTAAGATGAGATAACTCAAAAATCAAAATACATTTTATATATAAGTCAATATTGTCTCCGCAAAACAAATTATTGAAGTTAAAATATGATATGAGTGCATGTATTAGGGGAACAGTTACATGGCTGGCTTTGTATTTAGCTGAACTGTCAGAAAACCATTTCATAAAACATACTTGTCTTTAATCTGATCATGAAAAAAATGACATCATAATAAAACACTATTTTCAAACTTTTCTTTTAATTTTGTTTTTATCTGTTAATTGATACTATATGTTTCAACATATTTTATGAAATCGTAATGAAAACAAATCGTGAAATGAAATAAAGATAAATACAATAAAAGTGGCGAACAAAATATGAGCGCAAATGAGTATCTCCATTGATTACGCTGTGGAAATAGAGAGAGAGAGTAACAGTAAATAAGAAAAAGAAAAGACAAACAGACAGAAAAATCCTCAATCACTAACCTTTTTCTCAGTATTATTTTCAAATATACAGTTTAGACTTATGCCGATGTTGACGCTTGCCTTTCCAATATTAATGTACTCAACCTCGATGTGACATAAGTCTTCAGTGATACGGGAATCATACCTTGATATGATAAACAGGTGGCATGGATATAATAATTAATTGTTACGACATCACACCGCCATAATTATGATGAATATGTGGCATTTTGCGCTGGACGTAAAGCATGTACTATGTGTCTCTCTACACATTGCCCCCCTAGTGACGCATTTTTGCGACTCTATAAAATTTACATTGTAAAAACCATTGTGATAAATAGAGCATTTGCTCCTATGGAGCAAATGCTCTATTTATCACAATGGTTTCAAATTACAAAATTCTAAAAATTTTTTTTTCTCTAGTTAATGCTCCTTTTCGTTAGATTAATTAAAAAAATTGGATCTAAAAGTAGCCTAGGAGAAAATCAATTAATTCTTACAAACAGATCAACAGATAAAGCTCCGTGCTAAAACACTAAAATCATCATTTCTCCACCAAACCCTACATTGTGACCACTCGTTAGATTCGTCTCTCCGAAACGATTATAAAGAGTGGTCACAACATATGGTTTTATGGAAAAATAAAGAAGTAATTGTTAACATTGTTTTAATTTACGTATCTTATTTGAAGCTCTGTTATATAAATAATAGTATATCCTTATTTATTTGAAGAAATGGTGTGTGACACACCATGCGATTGAAATATCTACGGAAACAACACACTATCAATTTTATTCGTACAGTTTCTTGTCCTTACGATAAATGGTGTTGAAATACATTGAACTATCACTTGAATTTACTGACATTTATTTTGCATTAATAGAGTAAATTTGAAACACATTACCACGTTCTCTCATATTGACGCCTCTGTAAAAGTCATTTTGGACATCATTGTGATAAACAGAGCATTTGCTCCATAGTTTCAAAACTACCTAGTTGTAAAAATTCTTCTTTTTCTAGTAAATGCTTTCTTCGGCAGAATTTCCAAGAGGTTCTGTCTAAACATAGCCTACGAGGGAACGGGTTATCGTATATGATCAGATAGTTGAAATTATGGTACAAAACTATATTTTTGTTTACCGTGATAGTCTTTGAGTTGAAACATGAATTAAATAATGACAAGTTACTTTAAATTAATAATGTGATTTTTAATGGCATGTACTTACAAGTTATCTTATTATTTGTTTTATTTTGTGTATACAGTAAAACCCTCTAAACCGGACATTAAATTTAGTATAAAGATCAGTCTTGGAGACAAGTGTCAGCTTAATGCTTATTCTTGTTTAGTTTTTAATAACAGACTTAACAAAGTAATTACTTAAGAATATCCGTGAAATTGGAGCCTGGTGTGATATTTGATTTTAAAACAAGTCTTGTGTTGCACTTATAGTACATGTAACACCAAGTTGCTGGTTTTGATTGGTCAAGTTATAACCCTTTCGGTGCCAGCACTGTCGTCTGCTGGACATAGTTTCGTTTATTTTTAATGTAAGTCTGTGCACTTCTTCCATTGTCTTTATAAAACAGTAAACAGAGTGTCAAACAGTTTGGATCCTGATGAGACGCCGAGTTTCTCGGCGTCTCATCTGGATCCAAACTGTTTGCATGTGATATCATAAACCCGTCATTGTGGCACGGAAGGGTTTTAGCTAGATTTGATATTTCCGTTGTTTATTGTGAAATAGTGTCAATATATCGCATTTCGTATGGTGTAAATCCTAAGATTCGTAATGTGATAGTAACTATGATAGTCTCTTATAATTCAAAATGAATGAAATTGTACACTTTATTGATTATAATATGATCTGTTGCTGTGATACTGTACAATGAAGAACCTTAGATAACGAATATATATATGAAAATACAGCTGACCTTCGATATCTCGAACTTCAAGGGATTTCACAAATAAGTCGAGATAACAGAAGTTTGAGTTATCCGATATCTTATCTGAACAATGTCTCAAGTTCACAGCTTAATGCAGGTCTAATGTCATACTGAAAGCTCCTGTAGGAGCTTTCAGCATTACTTTAGTACTGCATTAAGCTGTTACATGTGTTTCTAGATATGTGTAGTGATACATTTTAGAGCAATACTGTATTGTAAATTTTGGAAGGACCGACATTTTAGTTCGAGTTATCCCGATTTTCAAGTTATCCGAGTTCGAGATATCGAAGTTCAACTGACATAAAATGTTCCACAAAGTAATTAAAATTCATTTCATGTTTTCATTCAGACACTAATTGATCATTCTTAACCCTTTCCCCCATAGGCTACTTTTAGACCCACCGAATCTACCAAAAAGGAGCATATACTAGAGAAAAGGAAAATGTTATAATTATTTAGTATAGAAACCATTGTGATAAATAGAGCATTTCCTCCTATGGACTATTACAGAGGCGTAGAGAGGCGTATTTATAGAGGAAAGGGGTAACTAGAAGATATAAATATGTTTACATAAGAATTGTCTCATTTTCTAGCTGCAAAGTATACATTTTCCATATCAACAATTGAACAGCTTAATATATATTATTTTATCTAGCAGCTATGGTTACTAATTGCAGTTTTGTAAATAAAATATGATCCAAAATACGGTGAACCCTTTCCACACATTTTCACGCATTTGCAAACAGATTAGACTCTGTAGGAGTCGTCTGATCTGCTCTGCTCTGTTTGCTATTGGAATTTGACAGATCTGCTTCTTTAGTTTCTACAATGTTACACCTTCCATATTTCATTGAAACTATTTCAGCCATGAGCATTCAGTAGTTATTGAAAATTGGACTAAATATAGAACAAGGAAATGGTTCAAATACCAAATGAAAATTTATTAAGGAGACAAAATATAATTGTATTACCATTAGCAATAATCAGATAACAAAAGTCGCATTCAGATAATCCAGAGCACCGTGTTTTTATTTCTCTTTATTAAGTGTTTACAGTTGTCAGCTAATGAGACTTTGACACATTTTGATAACACATACATAAAGAAATAATGGAATTAAGTGAATCAATGTATAAATTGCGCGCGCGTGCGTGCGTGCGTGCGTGCGTGCGTGTGTGTGTGTGTGTGGTTCGGGGAGTGGTCATCTGTGCTTCTGGGTTGTCTGTTCCTTATTAGTGGCACCTCCTGTCTGATTTTCATTTTCTATTTTTGTTAGTGCGTTTTGGTATAAAACCGAACATTGATATAGATCTAGTATCATATTTAACCAGTTTGTAATATAAACTCATGTCGATAGTCCAGGTCTTTTCCCCCGTTCTATTCTAAAGTATACACAAGAATAAAAGCTTCTAACAATTTCACCCTACAAAATGGAAATTAGGTCCATTTAAAATATATACTTGGGCAAAATCACTTAGAAACGGGTTAACCCTTTCCCTCATATAGACAATCTTTGATACCTTTGCAAACAGAGCTGACCCAGATCAGACAGCTCATATAGGAGCTGTATGATCAGGGTCTACTTTGTTTACAGATGGAATAATAAAGATCTGATTCTTAAATTCCTGTAACAGTCACAACCTTCCTTGTTTATGTGTAAATATAAAATCCCGATCCCAGAATATTCCCGCAGTTAATATATATGGAGGAAACGTTTAATGATATTTTATTACTTGTAGTTCCTATACAGTATTGATCATTATATAATTAAAGACAAACATCAAACATGTAAGCATACCGTACCAAGATAATGGCCATGATTTGATCACACTGATTGCATTCTGTTACAAGTACAGTAAACCCCCTCTAATGCGACCAGCAAACAGGGGCATAATTCACAGTGGCAAAGGCAGGTGGTAGCTTAATGCATTAAGCAACCACCTGCTTATAACGGCACCCATGTTTATTAATTAAGTGGTCGTATTAGAGGGGTTCTACTGTATAGTAAACCCTCTGTAGCGTAGCAGGGTAACGATTGTAATGAAACAATTGATAGGGGTTTAGACTGTATGGCTTGATAGCTCATTCGGTAGAGTGTTGGCATGGTAAGCCAGAGGCCCTGTGTTCAAGTCCCGCTCGAGTCACATCTTTTTTACCATGTTACATTTGCCACCAACGTAAATAACCCTTAGGGTGATTTATATGAAAAAGATTTGTAATAATAAAACACTCGCGGAGTGTTCTTTGAATAAGAAATTGGGATGAATTCTTGTGTAGAGGGGGTGTGTGTAGCCGGGTAGATATTTGGTGAAACATTTGATAGGCTTTAGACTGTGTGGCTTGATAGCTCAGTCGGTAGAGTTTTGGCATGGTAAGCCAAATGCCCTGGCTTCAAGTCCCATTCGAGTCACATCTTTTTACATTTGTCAATGTTTTGAAAAAAAAAGATTTGAGTGATAATGAATGTTTAATGGTGTTTCACAAAGTTTGGTTTATTTCCGTTAGATTGCGGAGTATGAAGATGAAAACGTAATACTTGTTTTCTTTTTTCATGTTTTCTTTTTATTGAAGATTTGGAGCTTTTATTTACAAAATGATCAAGACTCCGGCCATTCCTTGAATGATTATAACTATTATACTTCGCAGATAATATGGTAATTCTTGGATATACTGCTGAAGTTCCAGATAAGTATTGAACTGCTTGAAGAATACTGTGATCCTTGGACTCTACACGTTAATACCGACAAAACAACAGTTATGGTTTTCCGGAAACGTGGGAATCTGTTACCAAACCAAAAATGATCTTATATGAATAACTCTTTGGAAATCGTGAATAACTTTAACTATCTAGGAACTGTTTTTTTTAACTACACTGCGACACTGGTGCATTAAATATGCTGTTATATAATATTAAAATGCTTATTTGGAAACCTGCTGTCATAATTATATCAACTATTTTATGCATTTCTTGGCTCAATATTGAATTATGCATTGAGTTTGGCAATTTAAAGAGTATTCAAAGAGTATATCTTAAATTTTGTAAGGCTTTACTTAAGGTTAAATCTATCGCAGCCACTGTGGGTGTTGATGGAGAGGTAGCAATATACATGTACCCTTTATATGTCAATCGGTATGTTAGGATAATCAAATACTAGTGTAATATTATTAGGTCTGAAAATATTTTGAACCAATAAATAATAAGTCAATGTTGAATGATTTCCAGAAGGGTGCGAAGAATTGGATCTCAAATGTTTAGTTTATTTTTAGAAATTTTAGTTTAGAAAATTTAACCAGATTTCATTTACAATTCAAGCAGAGAGGTTTACATGTTTACAAGAAGGGTGGTATCATGATGCATCTCAGAGTACTTCACGTTTTTGTATAAAGATTTTAATAATTAGCTTTCCAGTCGGAACCACATTTAAATGTTCTTCCATCTAAACATAGAATAGTATTATCAAAATCATGATTATCTTCTCACAAACTAAGGGTTGGGCCAGACCGTTATTACGGAAGCTTAAATGGACCCCCTTATATACAATAATATGGCTATAAACCTAAAGAGTTACGTATCTTTAACCCTTCTCTTGCTGAATTTTAAAATACAGTTCTCCTTCTTTACCCATGACCTGTTGTATAACTACATGTATCTTCACTGTGTCCACGTATTTCGCTGTGCAATCACTGCTGTGGAGTACACTGGTTGTGCAAGCAACTTGTAAATAGTGCAGACCCTGATGAGACAGTTCCTGCAGGAGCTGTCTCATCTGGGTTTTCACTATTTACAGGTAGGTATATTGACGTGAATAGCAAGCGAAGGGTTAATATATGTAAGACAACGTTTTCTGTGTAGTTAAATAAAGAATAATATTTATTTGAACCGATTTTTTTAATTTAACATATCTGTAATATATGTAAGCTAATGTTTCTATGCATTTACATGAAAATTAATATGTATGTGAAGAAGTTTTTATGAATTATAAATATGCAATAAGATATATATTTGTAAAAGGCAAATGGTTTATATTCAACAAAAAATATTTATTTATGATTTATAATTAATGTAAAGAACTAAAAAGAACACATTGTATATTAACTAGAATAAAGTTCCTTTTACATACTACTTAAGTAAGTATTTTATATACTTAATGACTTTACGAAAACATTAATTATTTTTCATATATTTCAAGAAATATGAACTATTTATATTCCAAGACTTAATATAAGACAGTCAAAATCTACATGTTATGTTATGTCTAACTTATAACTTTATCGTTTTAAAGCATTTTCATATCATATAACTACGAGATTGTTTACACATATATTCTTTATATAAGGGGGGGGGGGGTGTTAAGCTTCCGTACGTTATAGCCATCAAATACTTCATAGGTCACTCCGGAAATGCTTACTGTGTAATTCTCACGATATTGAAGATAAATATCATTTCGTTCTTATATGTCCAATATATAGTCATCTCAGGGAAAGATATAACAGTACATGTTAATTGATGGAACAAGCATGTATATGCACTCTAGTGACGTCTATGTTCAATAGAAATCATTAGGGAAATTTGTAAGAAAATCCCTTGCACAGTCAGCAATATGATAGGTATTACTGATTAGCAAGCAATTGTCTTAACCCTTTCCTTGTTCTATGTTTATTACAAATTTCATTACCTACTGATTATTCATGGACAAATTAGTTGTAATGAAATATGGAATTGTAGCTATTTTAGAAAGTATAGAAACAGATCTTTCAAATTCCATTAGCAAACAGAGCAGACCCTGGTCAGACGGGTCCTGTAGGAGCCGTCAGATCTGGGTCTACTCTGTTTGCAGATGCGTGAAAACACGTTTATATGAAGTAAAGGGTTAAGCAGAGAACATTATTCCTCTAAACTCTTACACTACATTGTATATATGTGGACTAGTGTAACTATATGTGGCTGCTTGGTACGGAAGCTTATACGGACCCCCTGATATGTTATAATATGGCTAAAATTTTAAAGAGTTATATATCATTGATATATATAAGGTGATGTTTTATGTGTAGTTATATCATAATTAATATTTATCTTTATCGAAATTTATGATTTTATATATCTAAAATATATATAAGTTATTGTTTTTCTGAGCAGTTATATGAAAATAATATTTATGTAAATAATGTTTGTCAATTATAAATAGGCATTAATATATAAAATTGTAAACAGTAGAACATTAAATTCTGAAATTAAGGCTATAAAGTGTCCGAAAACATATATTCTGCAATGGGCTATTCATTTATATGTTATTTTTTATATAAATTAAAAAAGTATCTTCTGTAATATCTTTATAACGTATATGTTATTCATATTGGAAAACTTATGCTTTCAAAATGATAAAAGTTTGGTGAGCAACATATACTAGATCGAAGTGAGTGAGTCTATATTAAATAAATAGTGTTGATTTTATGAGAAAACCCGAGTTATTTTTATATATTTCAATAAAAACGAACTAATTAATTTTAAAGACGGAATATAATAAAGAAAACAATTACGTGTTATGTTATACCCAACACATAACATTATTGTTTTAAAGGAGTTTAATATCATAAAACTATGTGGTATTTTTACACATTTATTGTATATATAAGGGGGTCAGTATAAGCTTCCGTAGCTTGGGACAAGGTTTGCAGTATACAATTATGTAATAGCTGTTCCTCCTCCTAATACCAAACCAACATAATTATTAACCAATTTGCGCCCAATGGAATACTCCATGTTTGTATATTATATTAGTCCATGGTTGATCTAAGGGATGCCTGACTTAAATTTTCAATGTCGTTTTGTTTTATATTGAAATTCCTATCTGCAAACAATGTAGACTCTGATCAGACGCCGCATTATGTGGCGTCTGATCAGAGTCTACACTGTTTGCCTATGTCCCATATGTGGGATCGTGGGAACAAATGGGTTAATCTCTCCAGTATCAGGCCCGCCAACATTATCGTTTGCAATCAGTAAAGATCCAGATCAGACGCATCGTAAGGCAGTCTCTGGTCAGAATCCAAACTGTTTGTCACGACCCAACTATATTAACATTTGCTAACAGTTAAGATCCAGATCAGGCAGCGAGTGACGCGGTGTCTTATCAGAATCAAAACTGTTTGTATAAATGTATTTAAGTCGAAATGCTTAAATTTCTTATAACATAGCAATGGAAGCAAACGTCAGTTTTGTAAGTATACGACAGAAAATGTTTTATACAGGCTATGAAAATATAAGGGCGGCGAAACCTATAACGAATGGTGTACTGTTTTTATACAGACAAGAAACTTTGTAAGTTCACGTCTAATAAAATATTCTGTTCTGTTCTTGTTGTTGAATTTTATCCAAAATAGTAAATAGATACGTTTAAAAATAAAAATCTTGCATCAGATTTTGCATTTCTTTTGTGAATTTATCATGAAAATGCATTATATTAAAAAAAATGTTATAAAAATACAAGTATGAGTCATGAAGGAAACACCACATACAAAATACACAGCCACCCGAACAGCACCATCATAAATTCTGAAGGGTGGTGATCCCCCGAAAGCAAAAATTGCAACACAAAAAGAGAAAATTGCAGACTCGGTTTTATTGTGTCTGTTAATGAACAGTAATTGAAAGTGCAACACTGCTCACGCCCCTAGCACCGGCTTAAGCGGTATTCAATTTTCAGAACAAGAAGTACTGAAATTCATGACCTCGAAGGATCAGAAGGTATAACAACACTGAGAATGAAGTACGGGGCGACGTTTTACGGCCGCCACACAAGCACTTAACACCTGCTGTTGTGAAGATTATAAATTCTGAAGGGTGGTGATCCCCCGAAAGCAAAAATTGCAACACAAAAAGAGAAAATTGCAGACTCGGTGTATAAGAAATATTAAGATATTAATATGACATTTATTTTTATTTGTGAAATATAACGAACAATTTTCATTTTAGATAAATACTAATTAGATTCACAAATTAGAAACTTGTCAATCTATTTTCTCCATTTTCTGAATAATTCTGATACAAAATAGTAAACAAGCATGATAAAGAAATATAAATATTTTATCAGATTATGCATTGTTTTGGTATCAATTTATCATGAAATAGCACTATATTAAGACAATTGATATACTTTCGTACCAGAATAGTTACGAAATTAAAAAAACTAATATGACATTTTTCAATTTGTGTAATAAATGAATCTTTTTATCAGAATTTTCGTTTTTAGTATGAATGTATCATGCATTGGTATTATGTGTATCACTATGGCTACTATTTATTCAAATTTCTATAATTCTATTACTTTTTTTTGTTAAAAAGTATGGGAACAATCACATACTGTTGGAAATCAAAACATATTGTTTCAGAATTTTACGGAAGCTTAAATGGACTCCCCTTATATAAATACTATATGTGTACAAAATCTCGTAGTTATATGATATGAAAATGCTTTAAAACGATAACGTTATAAGTTAGACATAACATAACATGTAGATTTTGACTGTCTTATATTAAGCATTGGAATATAAATAGTTCATATTTCGTGAAATATATGAAAACTAATTATATTTGTTTCGTAAAAGGTACCACATTTATTTAACACAGCCCTCTGATTTTAAAGGGATATACTTCATAAAAATATATTCAGCAATATAGTCATTGAGTATATAAAATATTTACTTAAGTAGTATGTAAAAGGAACTTTATTCTAGTTAATATACAATGTGTTCTTTTCAGTACTTTACATTAATTATAACTTTAAAAATCACAAATACATATATTTTGGTTAATATAAACCATCTGCCTTTTACAAATACATGTATATATTATTGCATATTTATAATTCATAAAAACATCTTTACATACATATTAATTTTCATGTAAATGCACAGAAAACATTAGCTTACATATATTATAGATACGTTAAATTAAACATTTCAGTTCAAATAAATAGTATTCTTTATATAGCTACACAGAAAACGTTGACTTAAATATATTAAAGATACGTAACTCTTTAAGTTTTTAGCAATATTATTGTATATAAGGGGGGGGGGGGGAGTTCCGTTTAAGCTTCCGTAGAATTTAGCTCTTTCACTGCCAATGTTGCATATCGGCGTCTCAGCATGATCAAAAATGTATTTTATTATTACTTTTTTATGAAACAAAAATAAAGAAAGAAAAAATAAAACTCAAAATTGTAGCAGACGACAACGTTTGCAGACGACAAAGGTTGGCAGCGAAAGAGTTAAGCAAAGAGTTAAATATAATAATTATTCCGAAAGGGTATCTGATATTCATAATGACAGCAATTTGTTATGGTATAAAAATTTAAAATTACATTTTGATATTCATTACGAGCAAACACAATAGATTTATACTAACAAAACTCAGAATTTCAGCATAATTGTAAGAATGGAAGCAGGAAGATTTACTAGAGTAAGATTAGAAATAAATAAAATAATATGCACTTATTTGTGATAAATATGATGTAGTCGAAGACGAGTATCATTTTTACGGAAGCTTAAATGGACCCCCTTATATGCAATAATATGGCTAAAACATTAAAGAGTTAGGTATCTTTAATATATTTAAGACAACGTTTCCTGTGTAGTTAAATAAAGAATAATCTTTATTTGAACCGAGTTTTTAATTTAACATAAGTGTAATATATGTAATCTAATGTGTTCTGTGCATTTATATGAAAATTAATATGTATGTAAAGACGTTTTTATGAATTATAAATATGCAATAAGATATATACATGTATTTGTAAAAGGCAGATGGTTTATATTAACCAAAATATATGTATTTGTTATTTTTAAAGTTATAATTAATGTAAAGTACTGAAAAGAACACATCGTATATTAACTAGAATAAAGTTCCTTTTACATACTACTTAAGTAAGTATTTTATATACTTAATGACTATATTGCTGAATATATTTTCACGAGATATATCCCTTTTAAATCAGAGGGTTTATGTTAAATAAATGTGGTCCCTTTTGCAAATAAATAAATAATTATTTTTCATTTATTTCAAGAAATATGAATTATTTATATTCCAAGGCTTAATATAAGACTACGGAAGCTTATACTGACCCCCTTATATATACAATAAATGTGTAAAAATACCACATAGTTTTATGATATTAAACTCCTTTAAAACAATAATGTTATGTGTTGGGTATAACATAACACGTAATTGTTTTCTTTATTATATTCCGTCTTTAAAATTAATTAGTTCGTTTTTATTGAAATATATAAAAATAACTCGGGTTTTCTCATAAAATCAACACTATTTATTTAATATAGACTCACTCACTTCGATCTAGTATATGTTGCTTTAGATATGGCGGTGTTTCACCAAACTTTTATCATTTTGAAAACATAAGTTTTCCAATATGAATAACATATACGTTATAAAGATATTACAGAAGATACTTTTTTAATTTATACAAAAATAACATATAAATGAATAGCCCATGGCAGAATATATGGTATAAATTTTCTACTGTTTACAATTTTATATATTAATGCCTATTTATAATTGACAAACATTATTTACATAAATATTATTTTCATATAACTGCTCAGAAAAACAATAACTTGATATATAAAATCATAAATTTCGATAAAGATAAATATTAATTATGATATAACTACACATAAAACATCACCTTATATATATCAATGATATATAACTCTTTAAAATTTTAGCCATATTATAACATATAAGGGGGGGGGCCGTATAAGCTTCCGTACTAAGACAGTCAAAATTTACATGTTATGATATATTTAACTTATAACTTTATCGTTTTAAAGCATTTTCATATCATATAACTACTAGATTTTTTACACATATATTCTTTATATAAGGGGGGGGGGGGGGGGGGGGGGGGGGGTCCATTTAAGCTTCCGTACATTTTAGTATGGAATTCCTGTTGTATACTGAAATTAAGAAAAGGTTTCTTAAGAAATATTATATAGTATGGAATTCCTGTTGTATACTGAAATTAAGAAAAGGTTTCTTAAGAAATATTATATTACTAAACCTAGTATGTTTGTAAAATTGTTTAATTCATCTAAAGGAAATATTAACACTTTGAGAAAATATATCAATGAAGTGTATAAAATACGTTAATCTGCCGAATTCACTTAAAATTTATTCCATCCTCTAATTAAACTTTAATATAATAATTATAATAATAATAATTCTAATATTAATAATAATAATGATTACAGTAATAAAAGGATGGTAATAATAACAATAATATCAGTAATAACACTTATTATAATCATAACCGTGATTGTTTTTTGCCAATATTACGTTTATTGTTACTCTTGTTATAAATTAGCAATGTAAACAATAAACTCCATGATTTTAATAAATATGCTTTAGTAATACTATAATATTTTGTAGCATCTTTACATAATTTGACTTTTTATTATAAACATATTTCTTCTTATAATTATTAAAATCGCTATCATTATTATATTTATAATTTGTTAATCTAATTAGCATGATCTGAGTCCACCAAACCTTTCGCCGCAAATTAATATTTCGTCTCCTAAATGTGTCCTCTGGTTCTGGACTAAAAGTAGGGTTTGACTCATTTTTATTTATCATAAATATCACCCGAGTATCCAGTAGTTATGTTCGTAAGGGAGACAAATTTACTTATAGCGTCAATCGAAAATGTTAAGCCTTTACTCTATAAATATGCATGAAAAATAAACACGTCACGGTTATTAATTAGATTCATTTTTCATAATGGCATATGAACACAGGCAATTTCGGCCAAGGTAGAAACTGTAGAGATTTTATTTTATAAGTAAACAGAGCAGATCCTGAGTCCACCACCTGTAGGAGCCGTCTGATCTGGGTCTACTCCGTTTGTAAAGGCATAGAAAGGCGTACTTAAGGAGAAAAGGGTTAAACTATGAACATAATTACCGCTACCCCACTATCCGTAGCGCCACCCGCATTTGAAAACAGTTTACATCCAGATAAGACGCTGAGTATCACGGTCTCTCATGAGGACCCTTTCCGTTTGACATTCGGTTAGAGTTTGTTTCGAAAGCTTCATCGAATCGGAAGTGGCCATACTCGTACCAGATCCTAATATAAACAAACTGTAACTTTCTCTGCGGAATAAAGGTTCGGAGCTTTATTACCAGTTGAACGTGTCGTAAGAGAACTGTGATTGTGTTGAAAAAAAAGAGTCTTAAAAAGCAGATGGTTGCTTAATGCAGGGCAAACGTAATGCAGAAAGCTCCTATAGGAGCTTTTTGCATTACATTTGACCTGTAATAAGCTACCACCTGCCGTAAAGACCTATAATCGATGACTGCTTAAGCGAGGTTCTATTGTTTTTTTATTTAGTTAGCTTGTAGACTCAATATTGTTTCTCTTTGTTTTTTATCACTTATTAATATTCATGAGGATGCAAATGAGGTAATTTGCATAAAGTAAACCAAACATGACGATTCATACATCAACTATATAATTTGTCCCAAATTTATTTATCTAACAATCTTGGTGATATTCAGTGATCGTTGTAAACTTTAGCTAACCATTTTGCATTTTTGTTTGCGTTATAAGAGAAAGACTGGTGTCTGTCGAAAAGTTCAACATCTATTACTGTTCTCATAAATATTCATAAATATGCAAATTAGTTTATATCAGAAAAGTAATAGTTACTATTAAAGCAATGCATCATATCTATGTTTGTAACAACTGATTTCATGATTCATCAAAAATAACTGAGATCTAGCGGAGTATTACAGGTAGATGTCAATTTTCTAAAATTTGTGAAAGGATCGGTTACCACGGAAACAGTTACAATATTACTTAAAGTTCATTGTTTGGTTATGAATTTAGATACCTTGCTCTCTGAGTATTTTGTCATCAATTTAAACTACATTTGAAGTTGTTTTCTGATATCGGTAGGATAAAAAATGAGAGGTTTACGTTATTTCTGTATTTGTTTGCTATTTTTTAATTATTCTCATTAATGTTCATGAGTATGCAAATAAGGTAATTAACAAAACAAGCTGGAAAACGGCATAAAAAAGCTTGTAGACTCTAATTTGATCATTAACCATTCGCTTGCTATTCACGTCAATATACATCCTGTAAATAGTGAAGACCCAGATGAGACAGCTCCTGCAGGAGCTGTCTCATCAGGGTCTGCACTATTTACAAGTTGATTGTGCAACCAGTGCACTCCACAGCAGTGATTGCACAGCGAAATACTTGTACACAGTGACGATATATGTAATTATACAACAGGGCATGGGTAAAGAAGGAGAAATGTATTTTAAAATTCAGCAAGCGAAGAGTTAAAGGTGTATAATGAATTAATGATGTGTCTTGTTTAGTGGATGTATCTCGCACTCTCAGACTGATAGCACGCCCCTTTCAGGGATTTGGAAACATGAGAACCCTTTTTGGATTTCCTGGTTCTGTAATATGTCCAGTGTACTTAAAAGAGGGATAGCCAGCCCTAGCAATGTCTCAATATGCAAGGACGCTAATCGAATGTATTTGGTGAGTCTCGAACCTGCAATCCCCGACCCAAAAACTATGTCGTATCGACCAACATACCTGGGGATAGAGTTCACCTTAACTGAGTCTAATTCTAGATTGATTACGACAGTTGGTAGCTTAATTCAGCTACTCAGGGAGCGTTCTGAATTACTTTCGTCCTGCAATAACCTCTTACTCCACAAATACACGCATTTCTACGCATTTGCAAATAGAGTAGACCCACATACGACAGCTCCTGTAGGTGATCTCTGATCAAGGTCTGCTCTGTTCGTTTATGATATAATTATGATATATTATAGATATGATTCTACAATTTCTACCATGGCAAAAACCTCTGTGTTCGTGTGTTATTATAAAAAATAACCTAATCAATATTCATGATGTCATTATTTCGTACATAAACCCTATCCTCCATAGGCTATTTTTAGACCCAAACTCTTTGAATGAATCTACCGAAAAGGAGCATTAACTAGAGGAAAGGAAATTTTGTAGTTCTGAAACCATTGTGATAAATAGAGCATTTGGTCCTTAGGAGCAAATGCTCTATTTATCACAGTGGTTTCAAAAAGTGACTTTTACAGAGGCGTAGAAAGGCGTATTTATGGAGGAATGGGTTAAGCAACAGTTTTCTCTTATATGCTCCATGTTTATTCAGTATAAGGTCGCTATATAGACATATTCTACTGTAGATATCGACGTCATAAAAAACACGTTTTCAATGCGATTTCAAAATGATACGAAATAAAGCAACAACAAATACAATAAGCAGAAAAACCATCAACCTCTAAAAATATAACACTCCCCGAGAGTCTTAAACTATGGGTACGTTTTGTATGTGTGCCTTAGTAGGTAAACGACTGAAGGTTTTTGATTATTGTTTTTATGACAATCCTAACAAGTTACATAACGAATGAAATGAATTAAATGGACAAGTGTAGTGTAACCCTTTCCCTCATACAAACGCATTTGCACGTATTTGCAAACAGAGAATACCCATATTAGACGGCTTCTCTAGGAGCCGTCAGGTCAGGGTCTGTTCTGTTTGCTTAGATCTGTTCCTTTAGATTCTAAAATAGCTACAGTGTTTCACCTTACATATTTCATTGTAACTAAGTTGCCTATGAGTATTCAGTAGGTATCAACATTTGGTCTAAATATTGTACAGGGAAAGGATTAAGACAGACGGGAGAGAGAGAGAGAGAGGGGGGGGGGGGGGAGGGAAGAGGCGAGGAATAATATGAAAAAGAAGAGACATTTCGAGAAAAATCTATAATCACTTACTGTTCTCGACAACTCGTTCATGCGTATAATAATACGCCTTTGCCGATGTTAAATCTTGATGGAGTCCACCTCAGTATGGCTTAGCAAATCCAATACACTCACATAAACAAGCGCAATGGTTCTCTTGTTTCACTGAGACGGGGACCAAATTTTAAGGCGAGTAAACAGTGTCACGATGACCTGTTCTTCACATTTCTTAAACACAACACTGCGAATGCACTTTGCACACGTTGTAAAAACTATTTAGTACATTTTCGGACAGTATATGCACACTATTATAAGTAGGCTAACTGATAAGTTAGTTTTCCTTTCTATAGAAACAAAGTACTGAAAGGACTACTCAGGAGCGTGCTCTCATAAATAATTGTTAGACCGGTTAGCTATTCCACTTAGGACTAGCGGCCGCACCCAGAGCGGATTCAGATACATATTTAGAGGTGGCAAAACAAAACTATTTTAAATAGGCGACCATAAAATCCTGGGACAAATCATGTTTTTTACATAAAGGATAACGTACACGGGGTCCTCTGTTACTTTTATTTTAAGTCACACACGCTCGATTATAAACATGTAGCTAATGCTATTGCAGGTCTGAAATTTCTAATGAAGGAGCAAGTTTACTTGAAAATGTAATTTTAAGAGTAAGTCTATATATTTGTATTTTGTGAAGTGAACGGTCGAAAAAACGACAAAGACAATGACCAAAACACGAAATTGACATATCAAGAACATGACATTTCGATCTTGCCGGATCAGTAAAACTATTTGTGTCTGGTCATTTTTGTATCATCTGGCCTTATCTACATGTACAATGTAGCATCTAGCCCGGGTCTACAATGTAGCATATGACCATTGTCTACATTGTAGCATATGACCCGTTTCTACATTGTAGCATCTGACCCGTGTCTACATTGTAGCATCTGACCCGTGTCTACCCTTTATCATCTGACCCGTGTCTACATTGTAGCATCTGACTGGTGTCTACATTGTAGCATCTGACCCGTGTCTACCCTTTATCATCTGTCCCGTGTCTACATTGTAGCATCTGACCCGGGTCTACATTGTAGTATCTGACCCGGGTCTACATTGTAGCATCTGACCCGGGTCAACACTGTAGCATCTATACCGGGTCTACATTGTACCATCTCACCCGGGTCTACATCGTATCATCTGACCCAGATTTACAATGTAGTATATAACTCATGTCTACAGCGTAACATCTCCCCCGGGTCAATATTGTAGCATCTGACCCATGTGTACCGTGTAGCATCTGACCCGAGTCAACACTGTAGCATCTGACCCGTCTACACTGTAGCATCTGACCCGGGTCTACACTGTAGCATCTGACCCGGGTCTACACTGTAGCATCTGACCCGGGTCTACACTGTAGCATCTTACCCGGGTCTACACTGTAGATCACCATATAAATCTGTTAACTGTTTGATAATTTATGATAACATTTGCAAACATGTAGGATCCTGATTGGTTTGAAACAAACAGAAAAAAAATATTAATAAAAAAGCAGAGGACACGTTTTAAGAGCTATCGGGCGAGTGGTGTATACTTTATATGGCGAAAACATGTTAGTCACTGGGATAATGGGTTTGAAACAAAAAGGGATAAAAAGCAGACAACACGTTTTACAGACGACAATATTTTGTAAGAACCTAGCAAACTAACTATCGAACCCATATGTTTACACCCGTTTATTAAAGTTATTCATGGGAGACATACTCATTCGACCTTTGCTTTCAGAATCAGATGTTCATAACATCGCAGTTAAGTCAACCCTAACACCTGCTACATTTTGTGATAACACCATTTCACACAATTCACTGTGTATTACGACCGCCTGTCGCAATACTCGCTCGCTTATGTTGCAAACCTCGTTATTATGTCGCAGTTTTACCACATTTGCTGTTAACCCATCTTTTTCAGTGAATTGTTCCAAATATGTACAGAGAACCCTCGTTACAACGGAGGTGTTTGTTTCCAGACATTTTGCTGGTATAACGAGGTTGCCGTTATAACGAGTTTAAATATGAAAGGAACCATATGGCCAGTTTTAAACTAGTACCAACAAGTGAACACTTAATGCAGAACACAACAAGTGCAAAAAGCTCCCAAAGGGAGCTTTTTGCACTTGTTGTGTTCTGCATCAAGCCATCACCTGTCTTACTGGCATTGCACCTATTTATTCAGTGGTTGTTTCAAAGACTTAGCGTTAATTTTGTTTCAATGCATACTGCCGGTATAACGAGGGTGCCATTTTAACGAATGCCGGTATAATGAGGGTTCACTGTATTTTGAATGAACCTAATTTTTATTTTTGAGAGGTATTTCTGCAGGAAATCTATATCCTTGTGTGCAACAGGAATGCAATCTGTGATGCAACGATGCAGACCCCGAATGAAACCTCCCTCAAATATAATACATGTATATTCCTACGCCTTTGCAAACAGAGTAGACCCCAATCAGACGACTCCTATTGGAGCCGTCTAATCAGGGTCTGCTCTGTTTGCTTATGATACAATATAGATATGAGTCTACTGTTTCTTATGTGCCATTATACATGAACAGAGTAAAACCCCTCTAATGCGACCACTTAATGAATAAACATGGCTGTCTTTATAAGCAGGTGGTTGCTTAATGCAGGACGAAAGTTATGCAGAATGCTCCTATAGGAGCTTTCTGCATAACTGTCGCCCTGCAGTAAGCTACCACCTGCATTTGCCACTGTGAATTATGTCCCTTTTTGTTGGTCGCATTAGAGGGGGTTTACTGTAATCTAATTAATATTCATGAATCACAAACTCAGATCATCCATTGCCATGGTGGTTCTCATTTACACCCCCTCGTTTGATATGAACTAAAGATTTACCCTTTCCCTGTTTAACCCTTTCGCTGCCAAACTCTGTCGTCTGCTAACTTTGTCGTCTGCTACAAATGTTCATTCTTTTGATTTTCTTCATTTTTGTTTCAAAAACATAGTAACAGTAACAAACAGTTGGGATCCTGATGAGACGCCGAGTTACTCGGCGTCTCATTTGGATCCAAACTGTTTGCATAGGTAATCACAGATCCGGCATTGGCAGCGAAAGGGTTGATATTCATGTAAGGAATAATGATATTATGTACATGTATATCCATCAGCTGAGAACTTATAATCGTATCATAATGCACAAAGTGGCAAATTTGACAGATTTTGTACTTACAGTAAAACCCTCTAATACGACCAGAAAAATGGGCATAATTTACAGTGACAAAGGCAGTTGGTAGCTTAGTGCAGGACGAAAATTATGCAGAAAGCTCCTATAGGAGCTGTCTGCAGAACTTTCCTCCTACATTAAGCTATCACGCTAAGACAGCCATGTTTATTCATTAAGTGGTCGCATTAGAGGGGTTTTACTGTATTTGATGTTTCTGATATTCAGTCTTGTACAGTTGCTTTGCATTTCGCATTTGCAAAAGAGAGTATACCCAGATCAGACGGCTCCTAGTGGAGCCGTCTTGTCAGGGTCTGCTCTGTTTGCTCATGTAATTTGATAGATCTGTTTCTTTAGTTTCTAAAATGGGTACAATTTCCAAATTTCCATATTTCATTATAACTATTTTGACCATGAATACTCCGTAGGTATTGAATTTGGAATAAACATAGAACAGGAAATGGGTTTATACTTAGTTGATACAAATATATTTAATACTTAATGCTTTCCCTGTTCAATATCAAGGTAAGACATAATGACGTGTCATGAATATTTATCAGATACTGTTTTATAATATAAACAAGAAAAAACATGCGGAAACCGCATTAAAACCGGATTTTTTGTGTTGACCTTGACCCAATTTCATGTATCCTTGTATCAATTGAAACGCCTTCACCCAAACTATCTGCATACCAAATATAAATTTCTAGCCTATGTAGTTCAGAAGTTGTAACAACATTTTAATGACAGCCAATGTTTTAAAATAGTGACCTTGACCTGATTTCAGGTATCTTTATGTCATCCGAAAGGTCCTTACCAAAATACCAAAGGTGAATTGTGTACAGTCAAGTTTTCAAAATAGTGACCTTGACCCAATTACATGTACCATTGTATCAACTGAAAGGCCTTCACCAAAGCATTCTCCATACCACATATGAATTGTCTAGCATATGAGGTTCAGCATTTAAGAAAAATTGTTGAAGTTTTTCAATGCTTTCCAACTTGTCAAAATAGTGACCTTGACTTTGACCTAATTTCAAATATCTTATATCAACTGAAAAGCCTTTACTAAAGCCATTTGTATACCAAAGATGAATTGCCTGGCATTTGTAGTTCAGAAGTTATAGCAATGTTGAAGTTTGTTAAAAACGGCAAAGTTTTCGAAATAGTGACCTTGACCTTGATCTGATTTCACGTATCCTTGTATCAAGTGAAAGGCCTTCGCCCAAGCTATCTGCATACCAAATATGAATGGTCTAGCTTAAGTAATTAAGAAGTTATAAGCCACGTTAAAGTATTGTTAATGACGTCAAAGTTTTGGAAATAGTGATCTTGACCTTGAACTGATTTCATGTATCCTTGTATCAAGTGAAAGGCCTTCACCCAAGCTATCTGCATACCAAATATGAATGGTCTAGCTTAAGTAATTCAGAAGTTATAAGCAATGTTAAAGCTGGCCCGGCCGCCCACCCGCCCGCCCGGACAACCGCCCGCCCACCCGGACACCCACCCGTCCGCCTGCCCGCCCGGTTTTCGCCAAACTATAAGCCGATATTTTTCTGGAAAAATCCGGCTAAACAATCAAGAGATTTTTTAGCTTTGATGAAAACTGCAGAATGCGATATAGATCATGTTGAAAGTAAAAACAGCATTTCCTGAGCAGACGTCTGATCTGGGTCTATTCTGTTTGCAAATGCGTGAAAAACGTTTATATGGAGGAAATGATTGATTGAAGCTAATGCTTTTATTGATTTTTGACATGTTGTTTGTAGGATAAGTAAGCCATTTCCCACAGATACACCATTTTTCTTGCCTTTGCAAACAAACTAGATCCAAATCACAGAGATCAGACGGTTCCTGTAGGAGCCGTCTGATCAGGGTCTACTCTATTCGCTTATAAAAGTATAATAGATATGGCTCTACAGTTTCTACCAATGCCAAAATATACATGTGTACGGTGTACATAAAAATATGATCTATATAATTATGATGCACACATTGGCAATTATGGCAGATATTCAGTCTTGTACGTTTGCTTTTCATTTAACCCATTACCGCATAGGCTATTTTTAGATACAACCTCTTTGAATGATCTACCGAAAAGGAGCATTGATTAGAGAAAAGGAAAAAATTGGATTTTTGTAGTTTGAAACCATTGCGATAAATAGAGCATTTGCTCCTATAGGAGCAAATGCTCTATTTATCACAATGGTTTCACAAAGTGACTTTTACAGAGTCGTCAAAAGTCGTCAATATGAGGGAATGGGTTAATACGTATTACTAATCTTAATGATATGTAGTCAAACTTCGAGCACGCTTTTTAATTAAGACATTTTGGCACGACTTTCAGAAAGCTGATTAACGCTTTTCCTGTTGCATATTCATGCAAGAAATGACGTCATGAATATTTGATACCGGATTTTTATAATGCTATATGAACATATATAGGTCTACTGCTATTATATATAGATCCACTACTAAAGAAATAACACAGTGGTAGCTGTGCATTATCGCGTATTAGATCACAGTTACGAGTCGATGTGTGGAGTCATTAGATCACGCATTAGATCACAGTTAGCAGTTGATATGTGGAGTCATTAGATCACAAGGCCTTCTACGACTAACAGTGATCTAATAAGCGACAATGCACGGCTACGAATTTGTTATTTCGATTCTAACAATAAAACAAAGTTCTAACAATTTTTTTAATAAAAGATACTTTTCCCCCGAAACATTGTTTGGATATATAACCATGCGGTTCGTTCCGGTTAGTGATTTTATCCCTGTGAAGCCCTTTTGATCCCACATATCCTGTGTGAAAAGAGCGCTATATAAATGTGGTATAATAATAATAATTATATAATAATAATAATAATAATAATAATAATGCGGCAAAAACCGAACGTCGTTATGCCATTTTTGCTGTTACATTTACTCTACACGACTTTCACTCATAATGGTGTACAGAAAACGAGTCCAAGTAAAAAATGCGTCATCTTTCATACTGAAGCGAATATCAATACCATTTACATCATGTCTGCACACCTCTATGCCATAGCCATCTTGTTTACAGATTTAGAAATGTGATATTACATTTGACTGTGTGGTTTAACCCCCCCCCCCCCAACACACACACACACCCAGTGACTATTGTCACTGGCCGCTCCTAGGCGGTACTTCCATCTTCCCCCTATTGTTTGCTTGTTTTGTCTTTGTGCGTCTCTTTATGTGTTGGTATTTATGCACATTTGCTGTGTTTTCCAGTGTTGCTGTTCGGGTGGCTGTTTGTTCTGTATGATTGTGCTGTTTCCTGTATGACTCATATTTGTACTTTGAACATGAAACATAAATTTCGCGTTTGGGGAAAATGGAACAGCGGATGGAAATGCCGAGCGTGCAGTTCATTATCACGGATTAAATCATGTTTCTCGGTATTCTTTGTTTATATGCCGTAGGTTCAGAGTAGTGTTAGAATGCTACCTATAGATATACTACTACATATGGACCTACTACTACTATTACATATAGATATACTACTACATATAGATATAATACTACTACCTATAGATAAACTACAGTTGAACTTCGATATCTCGAACTCGATAACTCGAACTATGGGATAACTCGAACTATACGTTCGGTCCTTCCAAAACTTACAATACAGAATTGCTGCAAAATGTATCGCTACAGATATCTAGAAACACATGTGACATCTTACTACAGATCAAAAGTAATGTTGAAAGCTGCTACAGGAACTTTCAGCATTACTTTAGACCTGTATTAAGCTGTGAACTCGAAAAATTGTTGAGATTAGAAAGCGGATAACTCAAATTTTGTTGTCTCGAATAAATTTATATAGTCCCTTGGAGTTCGAGATATCGAAGTTCAACTGTACTACTACTACATATAATTTAGATCTACTACTACTGCATATAGATATACTAATACTACATCATATAGAGCTACTACTACTAGTCATATACGTGTATATCTACTACTACACATAGATCTACTACTACTACATATAGATCTACTACTACTACATAAAGTTATACTACTACTACTACATATAGATCTACTACTACTACTACATAAAGTTATACTACTACTACATATAGATATACTATTAACTGTATACTACATATAGATATACTACTACATATAGATATACTACTACATATAGATATACTACTACATATAGATATACTACTATATATAGATATACTACTAATAGATATACTACTATATATAGATATACTACTATATATAGATATACTACTACATATAGATATACTACTATATATATATATACTACTATATATAGATATACTACTACTACATATAGATATACTACTACTACATATAGATATACTACTACTACATATAGATATACTACTACTACATATAGATATACTACTACATATAGATATACTACTACATATAGATATACTACTTCTACATATAGATATACTACTACATATAGATATACTACTACATATAGATATACTACTACATGTATATATAGATATACTACTAAATATAATTGTACTACTACTACTACATATAGATCTACTACTACTACTACATATAGCTCTTCAACTACAACTACTAATACTACATACAGGTCAACTACTTCTATATGCATATCTAAGTACTACTACTACTACTACTACTACTAGATCTACTACTACTACATATAGATATATATCTACTGCTTTATATAGATCTATTGCTAGTATACTACATATATATCTACTACAAATACTACATATAGATCTACTATAACTATGTCTACTACTACTATATATAGATCCACTACTATATATAGAATATAGATCTACTACTATAATATAGATCTACTACTACAATATATAGATCTACTACTACTACTACATATATATCCCCTTCTATACTACATGTTATTGTTTGACTCTGACCTATATTAGATATATATTTAGATCTGACCTATTTTAGATAATAAAAAACAAGCAACAGGAGATTTTTGTAATGCAAATTGAATCCTTTTCGACCAAGATCTAGATCTAGCTCTTGTTTCTTCTCTCTAAAATACTGTACCTTCTTCAGAAATCTCTTGAATAGATCTACATGTATAGTATTTTCCCCTATAAATATTGCAATTCGTAACAATACATTTGCCAATGCTTTCACACTGCCACATGCAGTATGCTATCGGTTGATGATTAAGCCATTATGTAGATGGGATAAAGGTACAAAAAACCCAGCATATTTTACAGTAAAATCTCGATTATTCGAACACTGAAATGCGTATCATCATCGATCTTTTTAGTCAGGTGGCAGCTTAATGCATGGTGAAAGTCATGCCGAAAGCTCTTAGAGGAGCTTTCGGCATGACTTTCACCATGCATTAAGCAGCCACCTGACTAAAAGGGTCTAAAGTCTTGTATACAAAAAATTCGAATACTCGAGATTTTACTGCAGATCTATTTCTTCATACATGGCCGGAAAATGTGGGAGAAAGCAATGCCAAAACGTTAACTCTTTTTCAAAACTATACATGTATCAATTTGTAATGTCCTTTTACAAACAGTTTGGATCCAGATAAGACGCCATTTAACTTGGCATCTCATCATGATCCATATTGTTTGACACCCAGGTACCGCTTTTGAAGAAAAGCACAAGGAAAATGTAGACTTTTAAAATTGTCGCAGACGACATTTTGTTTGCTGACGAAAGTTATTTAGTGATGCAAGGGTTATTAAAGGCTCTGAGTGTCTGCACATTGTCGTCTGCCTATATATCACAGTGCACCCCCAAAAACCGTATATACAGTATGACGTCACCAGTGATCACGTCTGCAAATGGTGTATATCTAAATTGTAAAACTGGTTCATAAGGCGTATCGACACATGATTCAAAAGGTGTGACATTGACATAATTTAATAAAAAATGAAGCAGACGACACTTTTCGTTAGACTATAGTTTATGATGTCTATCCCAATAAGTTGACATTATTGAAAACTTTCCCTACGGGATCATGATCTGACAACAGAATGTGTTTAGTTTTAAGTTACAACTAACTCACAGAACAATGCCACAGACAGGTGATCGGGGTGAACACACCATGCTTTTGTGTTCTGTTAATTGCCCTTAAAAACTATGAACAAATGCAGAACAAATGCAGATTCTGCACTTTTTATAGTCTACTTGCAATTTAAAGGTCTATATTTAGTAACGATTTCCATGAATTTTATTTATAGATTTTCGTCGAAAAGGGTACTGAAATTAGGTTAGTGGAACATAAGTATTGGTTTCAAACACGTGACTGCAAATACATTATGTGTCCTATACAAGGACACAAGAGCGGCCTACATGTATAACCTCTTTAACCCTTCGCTTGCTGAATTTTAAAATACATTTCTCCTTCTTTACCCATGCCCTGTTGTATAATTACATATATCTTCGCTGTGTACAAGTATTTCGCTGTGCAATTACTGCAGTGGAGCGCACTGGTTGCACAATAACTTTGTAAATAGGGCAGACTCTGATGAGACAGCTCCTACAGGAGCTGTCTCATCTGGGTCTTCACTATTTACAGGTAGGTATATTGACGTGAATAGCAAGCGAAGGATTAATGCTTTGTACAGTTTATGTATTCTGATATGTTTAGCTTTTAACCCTATGTATACCATGACTTCATGAACATTTTGGTCATTATACGCCTTTGCAAACAGAGAAGATCCAGATCAGACGGCTCCTGTGGGAACCGTCTGATAAGGATCTGTTCTGTTTGCTTATGATGTAATGTATACATGGTTGTCTATTTTCTGTCAAGGCCAAACAGTCCTGCGTCAATGTGCTATTATTGCAATTAATCTAATCAATATTCATGGTGTCATTATTTCTTACATTAATATTCATGAAGTTAAGGGTTATCAAGATTTTATAATGGCCAATGAACACGGGTATTTTTGACTGTGATAGACATTGTAGAATCAGATCTGTATTGACCAACAAGCAAACAGACGCAGACTCTGATTATACGGTCCCTACAGGAGATGTAAGATACATGTCTACACTGTTTGCAAAAGTGCCAACACGCGTCTCTGACAAGCAAATGGATAATACAGTGTGTAGCTTAATCCTTTCCCTTTTCCATGTTTATTCCAAATGTCAATACCTACTGAATATTCATGGACAAATTAGTCATAATGAAATATGAAAATTAGAACAATGTAGATCTAGTCATTGTAGAAAGTAAAGAAGCATATCTAATCAACTTCAATTAGCAAACAGAGCAGACCCTGATCAGACGGATATTACAGTAAAACCTCTCTATAAAGACCACTGAATTACACAAAGTATTTTGTGTTAAAGACAGGTGGCTGCTTAAATCAAGGTGAAAGTAAAACAGAACGCTCCTATAGGAACGTTCTGTTTTACTTTCACCTTGCTTTAGCAACACCCTGCTCTAAATACCAACTAATTAACACAATTAAGTGGCCGTTATAGAGAGGTTTTAGTGCCTTTGTAAATGCGTGAAAACACGTCTTTACACGAAGGAAAGGGTTACTGCATGTCAATGTTATACTTTTGGTTTGCATTAAACATCTACCAACTACAGTAAAACCTCGATTATTCGAATTTTCGTTAGAAACGAATTTAGACCCTTTTAGGCAGGTGGCTGCTTAATGCATGATGAAAGTCATGCAGAAAGCTCCTAGAGGAGCTTTCTGCATGACTTTCACCATGCATTAAGCTGCCACCTGTCTTAAAGATCGATAATAATACGTATTTTAGTGTTCGGATAATCGAGGTTTTACTGTATTTATGATTCATGTGTTTAAAGTCAAATACCCTAATTCATGATTTAAAACAGAAATAATTATTCTGTCAATACACACACAAATCACGTGACCTTTTAATGATTTACTGCAGTTTATCGATTACTAATTGAGTATAGTAGTCTCTCTAGTGCAACCACATACGTTATTAATACAGGAGTCTATACAAGCAGGTGGTTGCTTAATGCAGGACAAAATTAATACAGGAGCATATACAAGCAGGTGGTTGCTTAATGCAGGACAAAATAATGCAGAAGTCTGTAAAAGCAGGTGGTTGCTTAATGCAGTAATGCAGAAAGCTCCTACAGGTGCTTTCTGCATAACTTTAATGCTATATTAAGTTACAACATTTTTATAAAACAACAACAACAACAACATCAACAACAAACCCCCAACATAATTCTACTTCCTTTGAGTGGTTGTATTAACGGAACGTTACTATACAGTAGATCCCCTTCTATACCGAACGTTAGATTTGGTATAAATATCGGTCTTAGAGAAAGGTGGCAGCTTAATGCAGGGTGAAAGTCAAACAGGAGCTTTTTGCAAGACTTTCACCTTGCATTAAGCAGCCGCCTGCATTGAGTATCTGAATTTTTCTCTGCTAGAATTCCGGTTTAGAGAGGTTTTACTTTATTCCATAAGTTTAACCCTTCGCTTGCTGTTCACGTCAATATACCTACCTGTAAATAGTGAAGACCCAGATGAGACAGCTCCTGCAGGAGCTGTCTCATCAGGGTCTGCACTATTTACAAATAAATGTATGCAACCAGTGAACTCCACAGCAGTGATTGCACAGAGAAATACTTGTAGACAGTGAAGATATATATAATTATACAACAGGGCATGGGCAAAGAAGAAAAAATGTTTTTTAAAATTCAGCAAGAGAAGGGTTAATCTCTAAAACTGGTCAAACCCAATAGAAAGCTACCCCTTTTGTTGTCAAATTGTTAATCATTCAGCGAGTACTTTATTAACAAAAAGAAAGCAAAACGTCTTGTAACCAAATTACATCTAATTTCATATGTGGAATAACAATTAGAAAACATACTAAAACGCGGCTATGTGAGCATTGAAGACTTATCACAGCGTCATGAAAACAGTGTAAACTTGGACTGAATTGTTATACATTACTAAACATTTTAAATTTCCTATAATCATGCTGAACATACAGTAAAACCTCTCTATAACGACCACTAAATTGTGTTAATTAGTTGGTATTTAGAGCAGGTGGCTGCTTAAAGCAAGGTGAAAGTAAAACAGAACGCTCCCGTAGGAGCATTCTGTTTTACTTTCACCTTGCTTTAAGCAGTCACCTGCTTTTAACACAAAATAATTGATGTAATTTATTGGTCGTTATAGAGAGGTTTTACTGTAATTGATGTCTGCTAAAACTATAATCTGATGAAAGCTTTACTTGCTTCAGATTAGAAGAGGTTTTAACCCGTTCCCTGTTCTATATTTATTAATATTATAAAATATGGAAGATGGAACATTGAGGCCATTTTAGAAACTAAAGAAACAGATCTATCAAATTATATTAGCAAACATAACATATCTTTGGCCAGACGGTTCCTATAGGTCTACTCTGTTTGCAGATGCGTAAAAATGCGTTTATATAAATGAAAAGGTTAAGGGTAGACCGATGGTCAAACAGTTTGGAACCTGATGAGACAGCAAATTTCTGCATCTAAATCTAAACAACTTGCAAAGGTCACGTCGCGTTCAGCATAAAAAAGTAAATCCGCTTTAAACTAGACATTTATCAAATGAAGTAAAACCGCTCTAAACTAGACATACTACAGTAAAACCGCTCTAAACTAGACATAATACAGTAAAATCGCCTTAAACTAGACATAATACAGTAAAACCGCTCTAAATTAGACATACTACAGTAAAACCGCTCTAAGCTAGACATACTACAGTAAAACCGCTCGAAACTATACATAATAAAGTAAAACCGCTCTAAACTAGAAATAATGCAGTAAAACCGCTCTAAACTAGACATATTACAGTAAAACCGTTCTAAACTAGACATAATAAAGTAAAACCGCTCTGAACTAGGCATAATGCAGTAAAACCGCTCTAAACTAGACATAATGCAGTAAAACCGCTCTAAACTAGACATAATAAAGTAAAACCGCTCTAAACTAGACATACTACAGTAAAACCGCTCTAAACTAGACATAATAAAGTAAAACCGCTCTAAACTAGACATACTACAGTAAAACCGCTCTAAACTAGACATACTACAGTAAAACCGCTCTAAACTAGACATAATAAAGTAAAACCGCTCTAAACTAGACATACTACAGTAAAACCGCTCTAAACTAGACATAATAAAGTAAAACCGCTCTAAACTAGACATACTACAGTAAAACCGCTCTAAACTAGACATACTACAGTAAAACCGCTCTAAACTAGACATTCTACCGTAACACCGCTCTAAAGTAGACGTTATGTAGTAAAACCGCTCTAAACTAAACATAGTACAGTAAGACCGCTCTGAACTAGACATAAAGCAGCAAACCCGCTCTAAACTAGACATAATGCAGCAAAACCGCTCTAAACTAGACATAGCACTGCAAAACCGCTCTAAACTAGACATAATGTAGTAAAACCGATCTAAACTAGACATAATGCAGTAAAACCGATCTAAACTAGACATAATGTAGTAAAACCGATCTAAACTAGACATACTGTAGTAAAACCGCTCTAAACAAGACATAGTACTGTAAAACCGCTCTAAACTAGACATAAAGCAGCAAACCCGCTCTACACTAGAGTTAATGCAGCAAAACCGCTCTAATCTATACATAGTACTGTAAAACCGCTCTAAACTAGACACAATGCAGTAAAACCGCTGTAAACTAGACATACTACAGTAAAACCGCTCTAAACTAGACATAATGCAGTACAACCGCTCTAAACTAGACATAATACAGTACAACCGCTCTAAACTAGACATACTACAGTAAAACCGCTCTAAACTAGACATAATGCAGTAAAACCGCTCCAAACTAGACATAATGTAGTAAAACCGCTCTAAACTAGACATAATACAGTGAATCCGCTCTAAATTAGACATACTACAGTAAAACCGCTCTAAGCTAGACATACTACAGTAAAACCGCTCGAAACTATACATAATAAAGTAAAACCGCTCTAAACTAGACATAATACAGTGAATCCGCTCTAAATTAGACATACTACAGTAAAACCGCTCTAAATTAGACATACTACAGTAAAACCGCTCTAAGCTAGACATACTATAGTAAAACCGCTCGAAACTATACATAATAAAGTAAAACCGCTCTGAACTAGACATAATGCAGTAAAACCGCTCTAAACTAGACATAATGCAGTAAAACCGCTCTAAACTAGACATAATGTAGTAAAACCGCTCTAAACTAGACATACTACAGTAAAACCGCTCCAAACTAGACATAATAAAGTAAAACCGCTCTAAACTAGACATACTACAGTAAAACCGCTCTAAACTAGACATACTACAGTAAAACCGCTCTAAACTAGACATAATAAAGTAAAACCGCTCTAAACTAGACATACTACAGTAAAACCGCTCTAAACTAGACATAATGTAGTAAAACCGCTCTAAACTAGACATACTACAGTAAAACCGCTCTAAACTAGACATACTACAGTAAAACCGCTCTAAACTAGAGATTCTACGGTAAAACCGCTCTAAACTAGACGTTATGTAGTAAAACCGCTCTAAACTAGACATAGTACAGTAAGACCGCTCTGAACTAGACATAAAGCAGCAAACCCGCTCTAAACTAGACATAATGCAGCAAAACCGCTCTAAACTAGACATAGCACTGCAAAGCCGCTCTAAACTAGACATAATGTAGTAAAACCGATCTAAACTAGACATAATGCAGTAAAACCGATCTAAACTAGACATAATGTAGTAAAACCGATCTAAACTAGACATACTGTAGTAAAACCGCTCTAAACAAGACATAGTACTGTAAAACCGCTCTAAACTAGACATAAAGCGGCAAACCCGCTCTACACTAGAGTTAATGCAGCAAAACCGCTCTAATCTATACATAGTACTGTAAAACCGCTCTAAACTAGACATAATGCAGTAAAACCGCTGTAAACTAGACATACTACAGTAAAACCGCTCTAAACTAGACATAATGCAGTAAAACCGCTCCAAACTAGACATAATGTAGTAAAACCGCTCTAAACTAGACATAATACAGTGAATCCGCTCTAAACTAGACATAATACAGTACAACCGCTCTAAACTAGACATAATACAGTAAAACTGCTCTTAACTAGACATAATACAGTAAAACTGCTCTAAACTAGACATAGTACAGTAAAACCGCTCTTAGCTAGACATAATACAGTAAAACCGCTCTAATCTATACATAGTACTGTAAAACCGCTTTAAACTAGACATAATGCAGTAAAACCGCTGTAAACTAGACATAATACAGTAAAACCGCTCTAAACTAGACATAATGCAGTAAAACCGCTCCAAACTAGACATAATGTAGTAAAACCGCTCTAAATTAGACACAATACAGTAAACCCGCTCTAAACTAGATACAATACAGTGAATCAGCTCTAAACTAGACACAATGCAGTAAAACCGATCTAAACTAGACATAATGTAGTAAAACCGATCTAAACTAGACATACTGTAGTAAAACCGCTCTAAACAAGACATAGTACTGTAAAACCACTCTAAAATAGACATAAAGCAGCAAACCCGCTCTACACTAGAGTTAATGCAGCAAAACCGCTCTAATCTATACATAGTACTGTAAAACCGCTCTTAACTAGACATAATGCAGTAAAACCGCTGTAAACTAGACATACTACAGTAAAATCGCTCTAAACTAGACATAATGCAGTAAAACCCCTCCAAACTAGACATAATGTAGTAAAACCGCTCTAAACTTGACATAATACAGTGAATCCGCTCTAAACTAGACATAATACAGTAAACCCGCTCTAAACTAGACATAATACAGTAAAACCGCTCGTAACTAGACATAATGCAGCAACACCGCTCTTAACTAGACATAGTACTGTAAAACCGCTCTAAACTAGACATAATGTAGTAAAACCGCTCTAAACTAAACATAATGTAGCAAAACCGCTCTAAACTAGACATAATACAGTAAAACCGCTCTTAACTAGACATTATACAGTAAAACCGCTTTAAACTAGACATAATGCAGCAACACCGCTCTTAACTAGACATAGTACTGTAAAACCGCTCTAAACTAGACATAATGTAGTAAAACCGCTCTAAACTAGACATAATACAGTGAATCCGCTCTAAACTAGACATAATACAGTAAAACCGCTCTAAACTAGACATAATGCAGCAAAACCGATCTTAACTAGACATAGTACTATAAAGCCGCTCTAAACTAGACATAATGTAGTAAAACCGCTCTAAACTAGACATACTGTAGTAAAACCGCTCTAAACTAGACATACTGTAGTAAAACCGCTCTAAACTAGACATACTGTAGTAAAACCGCTCTAAACTAGACATAATGCAGAAAACCGCTCTTAACTAGACATAATACAGTAAAACCGCTCTAAACTAGACATAGTACTGTAAAACCGCTCTTAACTAGACATAATTCAGTAAAACCGCTCTAATCTATACACAGTACTGTAAAACCGCTCTAAACTAGACATAATGCAGTAAAACCGCTCCAAACTAGACATAATGTAGTAAAACCGCTCTAAATTAGACACAATACAGTAAAACCGCTCTAAACTAGATACAATACAGTGAATCAGCTCTAAACTAGACATAATGCAGTAAAACCGCTCTAAAGTAGACATAATACAGTAAAACCGCTCTAAACTAGACATAATACAGTAAATAAGAATTACTATGCAGGTGTATTTTGGCTCGTCAGAAAAGTAGTTAAATGCTCGCCAAGGCTCGCATTTAACAACTTTTCTAACTCACCAAAATACAGCTGAACTTCCAAACTACTAGCATAGTAATTCTTTTATCATGCAACTCCAAGAAAAAAGGAGAAAATGAAGAAAAAGAAAGATTGCTAAAGCGGTTTCGTCCCCTGAATGAAAATACATGCAAGTATGTATTACGCGACGTCATGTTGGCATGCAGTGACGTCATCGACTTTTACAACATAAACAAACTTGATTTAATCCTTTTATATGGACAAATAGTTGAGACAAAGGTGAGCAAATATGTTAATTTGATGTTTATGTTTAATTATGCCTTTTTCCTCCTTCTGTTTTCCTCCTATTGGCTGAACAAAACCTGCATTCCAGTGGGGTCAGTACACATGCACTATACCTCACAAAATACAGCGTCGACGTGGAAAATATTATGCTAGTAGGAAGTGACTGTATTTCGTGACGTTGCATGATAAAATCAGTTCTAAACTAGACATAATGCAGTAAAACCGCTCTAAATTAGACATAATACAGTAAAACAGCTCTTAACCAGACATAATACAGTAAAACCGCCTTAAACTAGACATACTACAGTAAAACTGCTCTTAACTAGACATTATACAGTAAAACAGCTCTAAACTAGACATAGTACAGTAAAATCGCTCGAAACTATACATAATACAGTAAAACCGCTCGAATCTAAATATAATAAATAAAACCGCTCTAAACTAGACATGATAAAGTAAAACTGCTCTAGACAAAACCGCTCTAAACTAGACATTGACATTAGTATCAATATCAGTCTGTAGGACAGGCACAGTTTTATCATGGCTGAAAATCAAGGAAAAATTCTCCCAAATGAGCAGGTGATATTGTCACATCAATACTAAATTTAGCTAGATAATGATCGTGAGCACATAATGCTGTCACTCCAATACTAAAATAGGTACTTCTCGTCGGCAGATTGTGCCGTCCATATCAATACTGAAAATAGGCACTTATCGCCAGCAGATTGTGCCGTCGTTATCAATACTAATATATAGTACTTCTCGTCGGCAGATTGTGCCGTCGTTATCAATACTATTATTAGGTATTTCTCGTCGGCAGATTGTGCCATGGTTATCAATACTAGTATGAGTTACTTCTCGTCGGCAGATTGTGCCGTCGTTATCAATACTAATATTAGGTACTTCTCGACGGCAGATTCTGCTATCGTTACCAATAAAAAAATTGATAAGAACTCGTCGGAAGATAATGCTATCTATATCAATACTAAAAATAACTAATTCTCGTTGGTAGAAAATGCTGTCACAGCAATATTAAATTAGTTTATTCTCGCCGGTGTAAAATTTACTTCGTAACACCGGCAGATAATGCTGTCACATCAGTACAAACATATCTTATTCTCGTCGGCCATCAGTACTCAAATTAACTGCATCTCATATATTTAACTACATCTCATATATCCCTTTGAAATTATTCTAAAGAGTAACCACCACATAGCACATAGGGTTTGTCTATAGCTCTATAAACATATACGGTAAACCCTCTCTATAACGGTCACTAAATTGCATCAAGTATTTTGTGTTAAAGGCAGTTGGCTGCTTAAAGCAAGGTGGAAGTAAAACAGAGTGCTCCTATAGGAGCGTTCTGTTTTACTTACCTTGCTTTAAGGAGCGTTCTGTTTTACTTACCTTGCTTTAAGCAGCCACCTGCCCTAAATACCAACCAATTAACACAATTGAATGGCCGTTATAGAGAGGTTTTACTGTAGTTTCAAAATGCAGCTTAATAATTCGTGCTAAATACATTTATCAAAAGTGTAACACACATAATTCTTTGATTGATGGATCTCGTATACTTTGGAATACCCTGCATTAACAATACACCACCCGTCTATCTAAAAACGAATAATTATGTCACCAACAGGCGCTTGGACCTATAATGGCGGGATTTGGTCTTGAATTCTGACCTCGACCTCGACCCTGCCCACAGCTCTATAGTTTAAACCTCGTGAGATGTACTAGATATTAAAGTCCAATTATATCATTTATGGAAATTAATGTCTGCGTCCATTTAGCTGTTAAATTGTTACACGTGAGGTTTTGTATAGAAAATAAAATATTTGCTCAAAAACAACACAAGAAAATATCGGGGAACAAGTAGAAACATATACATTTAGCGCGTACGATTTTAGTGAATCACTGCAAGTTATATATAGAAATTGTGTTCTACTTTTAAATGTATCGATAAGCACGACCAAACAATCAAAGGGAAACTAGGACTGAAAACATGCACGCAATTGGTCCCATATTTCCCACATTTATTGATGTAATCCGACAATGTGCCTCTGTAAATTATTTTCTATTCTCCTCTGAATTCAGCTTTGAATGCTGATTCCGCCGTTAGTCGCCATTTTTGTTTACATTGTACCTATTTTGCGAACAGACGTCACGTGACGATCACGTTGCAGTAGCTCATTTGCATTTAGTCGACGAGCTGATCAACTACGGATTCCCATGGGAAACCCCGTTAATTCCTTCCAAATGAAACAGGTTTTGAGCATCGCGACATGTTTGCTAGTGTTTTAAAATATCTTTTGACAACAAACCGATCTTTTCACTTAATAGTGATGCTTAAATATCAAGGAACTTTAAGTCCTTATCTGTAGTATTTCAGCAATTATAAAATTCAGCGTTCGAAGCTTGAAATTGAGTAAACTCAACGGCTGCAGCTTTATAAGATGAGTATAAAAAGTAGTTTGGCCTAAAATATATTTCGTACAGACAAACAACCTAGGAGAAAACGATACGCCCCTAGGACATGACATTGGGGGCATAAACCGCACGTGGGTTCGTTTCAGGAAAGATCGTACAACAGAAATGATCGTAAGTTGTAACGGACGACTATCGCAACTGAAATGATCGTAAGTTCCAAGCTACGACTATCGCAACTGAAATGATCGTAAGTTCCAAGCTACGACTATTACAACTTCCATTTGTGATCGGCGTATGTTAACCCTTTCGTCCATAAATAAGCCTTTCTATGCCTCTGTAAAAATCGCCTATTAAAACCATTGTGATAAATAGAGCATTTGCTCCCATAGGAGCAAATGCTCTATTTATCACAATGGTTTCAAACTACAAAATTCTAAAATTTTCCTTTTCTCTAGTTAATGCTCCTTTTCGGTAGATTTATTCAAAGTGGTTGGATCTAAAAATAGCCTATGAGGGAATGGGTTAAAACTTGTGAAATATTCTGTCACACGCAGTTATCGTTACTTATCGCGTGTGAATTTCTTGAATACAGTAAAAACCCTCTAAACCGGACGTTAAATTCAGTATTAATATCGTTCTTGGAGACGGATAGCAGCTTAATGCAGGATGAAAGTCATGTAGAAACATAAGTTTGTTTGTGCGATCTGCCGTTGGGAGCCTTTCCTCGTGCATAGAAAGACCTACACTTGTTCGGCTATATAAACTAAAACCCTTTTTGAACCGACACCCGTGTTAAACAAACTGCAAACAAAAGTGTACAATATCGATCACATGTAAACTACCCACCATTTCAACCTTATTCTGTTGTAAAAAATAATATTTGCTTCATCCTTTATTCCATAAATACGCCTTTCGTTGCCTTTGCAAACAGAGTAGACCCAGATCAGACGGCTCCTTTAGGAGCCGTCTGATCAGGGTCTGCTCTGTTTGCTTATGATAAAATATAAATATGATTCTACAGTTCTTGCCATGGCCAAAAGTTCATGTATGTGTCTATGTGCTATTATAACAAACTGATCTAATTAATATTCATCACATCATTATTTCTAATATGAATATTCATGGAGGAAAGAGTTACAGTCTGACCTGTTGCACGTTTTGTACTTATTTCCGATTAGTCCAAACGTTTGAGAAACAGTTGACCAAATGTCAAACAGCTAAGATCCTGACGGCTTGTGGAAATACTCGGCGTCCAATCTTGGTCTATTTTAAACCTTTCACCGCCGAAGTCGCATAAATGCACCACGACAAATAGTGCAGTCCCAGATCAGACGCCGCCTTTTCAAAGCAGCGTCTGATCAGGGACTTCGCTTTTTGTCTCATTCTCTATTTCTATATAGGTGCTTTATTCTTTTGAAATTTGCATTTATTTATCTCATTTCCTTATTGTATCGAATTATTTAACAAAATTTGTATCGCAGACGACAATTAGAAATTTGGCACCGAAAAGGTTAACAAAAACCGTTCTAAGAGAATTTAACACTTTACTCCATGAATATTCATTAAGAAATAATGACATCATGAATATTAATTATATTGTTATAATAGCACATGGACATGGGACTGTTTGGCCATGACAGAAACTGTAGAATCATATCTATGTTAATCCATAAGCAAACAGAACAGACCCTGATCAGACGGTTCCTGTAGGAGCCGTCTGATCTGGGGCTTCTCTGTATGCAAAGGCGTAGAAAGGCGTACTTATGGAGTAAAGTGTTACTTTTATTTAATAATAATAGTTGTTACCTGTAACTCGAATGTCTCATCACCATCTAAACCGCTTGAACATGCGATTATGTTTTTGAAACGACCCCTTAAGTGTCGGCAGCGTGGCTGTTGGGCACGTATTTAAACTCGGCTGCTTCATGTTTTAGAATAGGTGTTTCTTCAGTTTCTTTTTATCATGCAACGTCACGAAATACAGTCACTTCCCTAGCATATATTTTCCACGTCGGCGCTGTATTTTGTGAGATACAGTGCATGTGTACTGACCCGACTGGAATGCAAGTTTGGTTCAGCCAATAGGAGGAAAACAGAAGGACGAAAAAGGCATAATTAAACATAAACATCAAATTAACACATTTTCTCACCTTTGTCTCAACTATTTGTCCATATAAAAGGATTAAATCAAGTTTGTTTTTGTTGTAAAAGTCGATGACGTCACTGCATGCCAACATGACGTCACGTAATTCGTACTTGCATGTATTTTCATCCAGGGGACGAAACCGCTTTAGCAATCTTTCTATTTCTTATTTTTTTTCCATTTTTCTTGGTGTTGCATGATAAAAGAATTACTATGCTAGTAGTTTAGCTGTATTTTGGCTCGTCAGAAAAGTAGTTAAATGCTCGCCAAGGCTCGCATTTAACAACTTTTCCAACTCGCCAAAATACACCTGAACTTCCAAACTACTAGCATAGTAATTCTTATTTATAACATAACTCGTAGCTTCAGCGTGACGTAACACTATCATTTATTTGTTTCTTCATAACAATTACAGACGATTAATATTTGCATATTTATCGGTCAAATAAAACAATGTAGATTTAAGACTATTACGTCTGCCGTCCTTGAATTAACCCCTTCCGTGCCACAATGACGGTTAACCCCTTCCGTGCCACGTTGATGGGTCTATGACATCACATGCAAACAGTTTGGATCCAGATGAGACGCCGAGTAACTCGGCGTCTCATCAGGATCCAAACTGTTTGACACTCTGTTTACGGTTTTATAAAGAAAATGGAAGAAGTGCACACACTTACACTAAAATAAATGAAACTATGCCCAGCAGACGACAATGCTGGCACCGAAAGGGTTAAGGAAAAGAGTAAACAATCCAAACGCCCTATATACTCCACTGGCATACTTGTAATAACCTTTGCAAATAGTGTAGATCCAAACACCGAGTAACTCAGTGTCTCATTAGGAACTAATCTATTTGATGATGTGGTTATGCTTGTTTTAAAAAAGGAATACAATTCTGAAACATAAATTGAAACAAACGACAATATTGGCAGACGATAGTTGCACATCGTGCTGGATGTTAAATACGTGTACGTGCATGCCGCCTTTTCGGTTATGATGTGTACATGTATATATGAAGGGGCTAGGATATGTCCATCAATGAATATACATTAAAATGGATTTTGTCAGGAATTCAACTGCTATAAAAAGTATATTGGTATATGCAACCCAGCTCAAACGGCTCACAGAGCAACGCTCTGAACAGGTTATTCAATTGTTTGTCATTACAAACCTCTCTTGAAAACCAAAGTCTTTCATACTAAATGGACTCCATATTTACACACTAATGATCCGGTCCTTTTCTCCACTTTAGATAATCAGCATTCAAAAGTTAGTATTCATTTAAATATCAGCATCTTATTAACGATTATTATTCGTTCAAAGATCAACATTCATTCATTCAACGATCAATATTCGACCAAAACTCAGCATTAATTTAAAGGTCAACATTCATTTAAAGATAATCATTCAGTCAAAGATTAACGTACATTCAAAATGTCAACATTCATTTCAAAGGTCAATATTCAAGGTCAATATTCATTCCAATGGTCAACATCCATTCAATTGTCAACATTCATTCAAAGATCGACATTCCAAAGATCAACATTCATTCAAGTCAACATTCATTCAAAGGTCAACATTCATTTATCGCTGATTCAAAGATCAACATTCATTTGTCGATGATTCAAAGATCAACATTTATTGAATGGTCAACATTCATTTAAAGACCATCATTTGTTCAAAGATCAACATTCAAGGTCAACATTCATTCAAAGGTCGGTATTCATTAAAAAATCAACATTTATTTAAAGATCAGCATTCACTCATAGATAAAAAATTCATTCAAAGGTCAGCATTCATTCAAAGGTCAACATTCATTCAAAACAATCAGCATTCATTCAAAGATCAACATGCATTCAAAGATCAGCATCTATTTAACGAGCATTATTCGTCCAAAGATCCACATCCATTCATTCAACGATCAATATTCGTTCAAAGATAAGCATTCATCAAAAAATCAACATTTAAAGAGTTAAATCGGATGATACCAGGTTCCATGCTTATAAAACTTTTTAGTTGAGTCTGAGTTCGTTCTCAAGTTTTTGATTGGTCAGATTTGAGCCTTTAGCATTTGGAAATCTGGTTGTCATGGCAACCATAAGTAAAATTATTTAAATCTCTTCCTCTCCAAAACCGTTGGTCAGATTACAAAATATCTGAACAAACATGGCCGCTAGCAGGCGGGCCTGTTTTCTTTAAAAACATAGCAGAGTCTTCAAATCTCCTCTACTCCAAAACCGATAGTCAGATGTCAGAATAACTTGATGGGGACAATCATTAGGTAACCTCCTAACTAAATAGCTAAAACGGTTTGGATCCCTGTGGAACTCTGGTTGCCATGGCAACCAAAAGAAAATAAATATTTAAATCTCTTCTACAAAACGGAGGGTCAGATTTCAAAATAAGTCGATGGGAACAATCATTAGGTGACACTCTACCAAAATAGCAGAAACATGGACAATATCTAAAAGATATGGCCGTTGGGGCGGGACATGTTTTTCTTATTTGTGCATGTGTGCGTGTATGTGTGTGTGTTTGCGTGTGTATGTGTGTGTATGCGCGTGCGCGTGTGTGTGAGAGTGGGTGCGTTTGTGCGTCAGAGCGTTTGTTTATTTAAGGGAGCGGTATAAGCACATGTCTAGATAATTAATGTTGATTTGTCTCACTTATTTGTAGGGGTATACTTCAGATGATGTCTTATTTAATCTCTCAAGTGTATGATGTGGTATCTGATCCAGTTAAACGTTATGTGGACAGACACATAACACATTACTACATGTTCTGATAGATGTGGAATAGTGCCGATCCTGACTGTACGAGACATAGAATGCATTGTGGCTTGTCTTGTTCTACACTACACAAATTGCAATCCCCAAACTGATCGGTTTGCCTATGATATAATATAGGTATTATTATATAGTTGCTGTCTTGACCAAAATCCCTGTGTCCATGTGCTAGTATAACAGTTAATCTAATTAATATTCATAATGTCATTATTTTTACATGAATATTCATAGAATATAAGGATAATTTGAGTCACATTGAGGTTTTTCAAACACATCCACAAAAACTGGCCTTAATTACATGTGACAGAAATTTTCTGCAACACCTGGGCCCAAGGTTAGAAAACTTCTGAATTTGATATCATTTAAGCTACGAATCTGACCATTCAGATGATTGACACTGATCTCATACTCAAAACGTTTTATAACATCGGGGCCTGGTCCCTAGGCTACACAATTTCTGACTTTGTGTGTGATTTCATTCTCAGGTATCTGATTGGTCAGATTTTGATAAAGCTCAAAATACTTGAAAATAAACTCAGACTCAGAGATTATGACCTCTCGGTGACCTTTTATATTACGTGTAAAATGCAACGCGATCCAAACTGTTTGACGCTCTGACCACGCAGGTCTCATTATTGGTATGTAAGGCAGGTGGTTGCTTAATGCATGTGAAATGTATGTTTGCCCTGCGTTAACCAACCATCTGCTTTGACCCATTCCCTCATATTGACGCCTTTTGACGCCTCTGTAAAAGTCACCTGTTGAAACCATTGTGATAAATGGAGCATTTGCTCCTATAGGAGCAAATTCTCTATTTATCACAATGGTTTCAAACTACAAAATTCTAAAATTGAATGCCGTTATCTCTAGTTAATGCTCCTTTTCGGTAGATTTATTCAAGTGGTTGGATCTAAAAATAGCCTATGACGCAATGGGTTAAATACGTGTTCTATAAATACATGTCCAGGTTCTACTGTACATCTCTGAAAAAGAATTAAAAGAAAGCGCTTCAAAATACTAACTAGGAAAACTTTGGGTTGTTCGTCTTTCTGAATATCAATTCCCTGAGCAGTTCGACCATTTGATAACCTAAACATAGCCAATTAGTGCTGAAGGAAAGCGATATGAAAAGGTCAAACCTCCCTGTATTTAGATCAACACTAATCACGTTCATATTACCAAGGACGGGTGGAGGGGTGGTGGGGTGGTGGGGTGGTGGGGGTGAGTGGAGTGGCATGAATTCAATGTAATCCTCTATGTGCAGGACACGAGCCACTAATATCAATTGCAAACAGTGCAGACCCAGATGAGAGGGGCCCTAGAGGAACTGTTGGTCAATTAACACATTTTCTTAAAAACATCCGTGAAAATTCACAGTAAGCTTGACCAGTTTGAAATTTAGTAAAGTCTATTTGAAAATTCAGGCGTTAAGCCCATTTAGGGGCGCCCAACCTCACACTTTGTCCATCCCTATCCTAAAAGAAAACCATTGTAAATAAACGTATCCCCTCTCCGCCAACATTGTAACAGCTTTACAGCATATGTAGGACCCGTCTGGTCAGGGTCTGCTCTGTTAACTGTTGAAATAACATAGATCTGACTCTACAGTGTATGCAGTTATCAACAGCTCGTATTGCACATACAGTGCTACCTCTCTACAACGACACCCTTTGGGATACGAATATTGTGTGTGTGTTGTTCAGAGGGAGTTGTTATAGGGAGGGAAAATCAAACATAATTAGCTTGTTTGCAGATCCCCAGATAAGGTGTATTTCGAGAACTAAAACCGTTATGCCTCAATCAAACCCTATGTTGTGACCACTCTTTAGAATCGTCACAAAGTGACGATTCTAAAGAGTGGTCACAACATAGGTTTTGATGAAGGTATAAAGAAAATACGATGGAAAAAGGTTGTGTCTGGAGCCTTGTTGTTTCGGAAACAGTGACATGCGTTCTTGTAAGGAGGGGATCGTTATTGAGAGGGCCGTTGTAGGGAGGTAGCACTGTACCAGTAAAGAAATTCATGGTGTCAATATTTCTTGCATAAATACCCACGAGGTAAAAAGCTTAAGGTAATCTAATATTGTTTTTTTTACATAAATTTCCGCCATTGAGGTTGTTGAAAAAAAGTGGTGAAATATTTTCATCATACATGCACAAACTTTGGGTTCTTTCCACGTCCCTAGGCGAATCCGTGACAACCTTTGCACATATATTAAAATCTCTCTATAACGGCCACTATATTACATCAAGTATTTTGTGTTAAAAGCATGTGGCTGCTTAAAGCAAGGTGAAAGTAAAACAGAACGCTCCTATAGGAGCTTTAAGCAGCCACCTGCCCTAAATACCAACTAGTTAACACAATTTAGTGGTCGTTATAGAGAGGTTTAACTGTGGTTTGGATCCTGCTGGGACGTCGAGTAACGAATTCGAGAGTTTAACCATTATAAAATATGTAGAATGATATTTATATCATTTCATGAGCAAACAGAGCAGACCCTGATCAGACGGGCCCGTACAAAAACCGTCTGACATAGGTATACTCTTGCAAAATTGTAAAAATGGTGTATTTATGGAAGAAAGGGTTAAACCCTCAGTAATAAACCAATGGTCCCCACAGAGAGGTTGGACTGTACTTCTTTAACAGTTATATGACCGGTACATCTGTAGATACCTTTGCAAACATTGTAGACCTAGATCAGTACGATCCGTCTAATTAAGGTCTGCACCATTTGTTTATGAACTTATATAGATCTGAATTTACAAGTTCTGCCATTGCCAAAACCTCATGTGTTCATTTGTCATTATAGAATTAAATCAATATATACTAATGATGTCGCTATTTCTTATACAGTAAAACCTCACTAATCCAGAATACTACTAGAGAAGGATTTAGAGACGTTTCGGCAGGCGACTGCTTAATGCAGACTGAGAGTCATACAGAAAGCTCCTAGAGGAGCTTTCTGCATGACTTTCACACTGCATTAAGCCGCCACATGTCTCCAAGACCAATATCTATCCTAAATTTAACCTCCAGTTTGGAAGGGTTTTACTGAACAGATATTGACGACGTGAAAAGTTAATATTTATAAGCTTTTATAAAATAATCGTCATTAGACGTTTTGCATTAGTGTTGTCAAAGGCAATCAGAACGTCAAACAGTTTGGATACTGGACTACTTGGTTCATGAATCTCTGATATAATAGTATGTGTTAGCAGTTGTACATTACAGTGGAATCTCACTAAAATCTCACTAAAGTCTCACAAGAGTCTCACTAAAGCGACCGCATGATTTATCAACAGGAGACTGCAAAAACAACAACAGCAACAGGCGCTTGCTTAATGCAGGACAAACATTATACAGAAAGCTCCTCCAGGAACTTGCTTTCTGTATTACTTTTGTCCTGCATTACTCTACCATTTGTTTAAAACATCCAGAGGTAGACTCTTCATTAATTCTGCGTGTTCGTTAATAAGCGATACTTTACTGTACATACAAAATATCCAACAGCAAACATGCACACGGCTCAACTGTTACAATAAGGGGGACTAGCCTGTGGCGTTGTGGACCAGGTAATGACTTAGAATAACCCCCCTTGAGTTTCGTGTTGCCGCGCCACTAACTCCTATAAGGCAACATTTCACATAATTAGCCCCCTTTTTGACATTGGCGGAAACAACCGAGTAATTACGACTCATGTTGTTTATTTCAAAACTTTCCGAGACATGTTTACCACAACACTGAAGGTGTGTCGTGCTTAATAGTTAAGGCTGCATTGATATTGACAATGCCGTCTGTCCGGACCTTGACATGCAAGACATCGGCCTTGGTCATACACGTGACACATAATTGGAGCGAAATCGGATAAAGCACAGTACTCGTAGAGCTGTTGAGCGTACACGAAATTTGCGGACGGACGGATATACGAACGCATGGTCAATGTATAGTATAAATACCTTTAAACAGCCACTGGCCTTTCAAGATATTATTTCGAAGCTGAACATTATGTGCTGGGAAAATGAACTTGTTTCTTTAATGTTTACACTGAAGATACTCAGCTGATGCTTCAACTCAGTGTCTTAGAAATTCAAAGTTATATATTGACAATTAAGACAGAAAATTCACTTTATAAAACGCCCACTTGAACTTCCAACACTATGTCTTGAATTTGTAGTTTTAATCATTTAATATCGTTTGTTTTCATTACTTTTGGTGAGGTGTGATTGGCTGTATTTTGTTTCATACCCCATGAAAAAAACAATTAGGCCACGCATTGTCGGGACTACTTTGTATTCGTCCGCAGTTATATGAATCGGTATTAAATGTTGAAAATAAACGAATGATTTAACGAATATTGTTTCTTTAGTGATATTAAAATATCAGTAATATATAGAATATGTTTGTTTTCATGGAGCTATGAAAAAAAACTTGGTCACACTTTAGTATGAAACCTTTTCATACCTCTATGAAAACAAGAATATTCTATATATTCCTTAAATATTTATAGCTATAATATCTAGACCAAGTTCGATATCCAGCAAGATTGTTTCAGGAACTTCAGAGTTATGACCCTTGATTTATCCAAATTTGGCCTTTTTAGCCTTGTCCGCTGTCTAAGTCAAAAACGTCTCATCCAATCTTCAACAAACCTTGCAAAAATGCTTATGGCTATAATATATAGGTCAAGTTCAATATCCAGCAAGATTGTTTCAGGAACTTTAGAGTTATTGCCCTTGATTTATCCCAAATTTGGCCTTTTTAGCTTTGTCTGCTCTATAAGTCAAACACGTCTCATCCAATCTTCACCAAACCTTTGAAAAATGTTTATGGCTATAATATCAGGGGGAATTTTATTTACATTTTGACTTTGGTGAAAGTGGGATAAGGACGAGGTTGGGTACCCGTAAACCAGGTTTGAAAGTCCCCAGTAGCTTATTTTGGTTACTGACCGTTCCAAGGCGGTACTCCTGCTTTCAGCCTATGGTCAATTTTGTTGTTTAATATGCTTAATGTTTAATGTTTTTTCGTCTTGATATGCGTCCTGTTATGTTTGTCTTGTGGCTATACCGTTTCTTGTTTGATGGTGTTTGGTGCGGTGTCATTTCGTGTGTGGCTCTCCCTGTTTGACTATTTTTCCATATTTGTAAAGATTGGATGAACTTTTAAATTTAGAGAGCGGACAGGATTCTGTGACAGACGGACAGACATACAAACGGACAGACAGACAGACTGATAGAAAGACAGACATACAGACAAACTGACAGACAGACAGACAGAAAGGAGTAAATTAATCTAGTCAATAATAGTGTTTTCGGCATATTTGAGTTACCGGTACTTTGAACAAAACAAATGGATTAATCAATTTTCAATGCAAAACTAAATCTGATCCACACCACTTTCTACTATGGAACCAAAAAAGTAATACATTTGGCAGAACATCACCATTTCAAGTGGTAATAGTTTTTTGAGTTGTTACCTTGTTTATGTATTGATAGGGGTTCTTTAAAATCTTTAAGTTATATATCTAAACATAAACTGATGGTGCTAGTTGGGGACTACAATTATTTCAGTAAATAGTCAGGGCAATGCTCATTCGAAAAATGAAGATATGGTTCTGACTACCTGAAATCAAAGAAATGTAATGTTTATTGCTTACAACATGCCCGTTCTATGGCTAATACCGAACATAATGCAACGATGCTGTTAAAGAAATAATTGTCTCAGGTGGGCCTAAATCCAGAGGTGTAGCAATACTTTTTCAGATGGAACTGATATTAGAATACATGGCCATAAAACATACCCACATGGGTATTAAATTGTTGCTAAACATATATGAAGATAATAATAGATTTACAGTAGTTGACTGTGTGGACACAGTATTGCAATTTAAATATTTTATAAGCTGTTGATGAATCAATAAGTACATGTATGAATCAAAGCACATGTATTAGTAATGCAGGACACACCATATACAAAACGCACAGCACCCGAACAAACATGTAAATGTACATACATATCAAAAGACACAAAGAGACCCACAAAGACTTAACAATCAAGCAATAGAAGGAAGATGGAAGTACCGCCAACAACAAAGGGCTTAAAATATGTGCTGAATTAAACGTAGTCCTGGAGCATAACTTAAATCAACGATTATATTATAAGATCAATAGTTAATATAATTGAAGATAATGAAAACCCCATTTCATACTTTGCAAACTTGAATCTGTGCAAGCAAAACAATTCTTAAATTAACAAAGAAAATGGTAACTTTGATATTAAATCAGCATGAAATATTAGAAGAAGCAAAATGCTATTATGAAAATGTCTATAGTAAAGATTTCTCTGAAAATACAGATTTAGATCTAGAAACAGAACCTCAAAGTTGCACTTTCCATGAACTTAGTCAAATGATTTATTTTCCCTAGTTTGCTTTCTCTCCTATGAAGACATTACAAAGTTGCTTAAAAGCATTTCATATAAACATAGCTCTGGGTCAGAGGGATTCACGCCTGTTTTTTTTATAAATATGTTTGAGAAACTATAGGTCAATTAATTCTGCAATCTATTAACTATAAGTATAAGACGAGCGAATATCTACTGGACAAAAAGAGGACATTATCACCTGTATATCTAAAGAAAATTAACAAAGACACTGAAGACAGTCCTTTATAATATAGACCTATATTATTGCTGAACTGTATATTCAAGCCAAGGTCTGGCACTATTTCTAACAGATTAAACAAGTGTATGATAAACTAAATCATGAAGACCACATAGGATTTATGTCGGGGGAAATTTTGGGTCACAATACAAGGCAGATATATCACATTATGCAAAAGAATGGGGAAAACCATTGATGTTTACTAGTTGATTTTGACCAAAAAGATTCTTTGATTCCATATCCTGAAATTGTATGCAGAATGTATTCAAATGTTATTACTTTAGAGACTATTTCATTAAATAGTTTAATTTGTTATATTAGAATACTAGGCTAACAGTCAACCAGGGTGGTCCTCTATCACATTTCTTCACAATTAGTGGAGGATGCAGGCAAGGGATCCAATATCAGATTATATCACTTTATTATGCGCAGAAATATAAATATTAAGATTAAATATAACATACATATCAAAGGAATTACAATAAATGATACAGAATACAAGTTATCCCAATATGCTGATGATTTATCTGCTACAGTAGATTACTATAGCTTTTCTCTAAATGAAGCATTGACTGAATTGATGTTCAACATATTCTGGTTTGAAAACCAACTTCGAAATAACACATTCTATGGATAGGATGCGCAAAGTACAATACTGATTCAATAAAAACAGAATGAAAATGTTCATGGGGAGTAAGTAGGTTTGAAATGTTAGGGATTATATTGGATATGGTTCTTTCAACCATTGTTACATGTATAACTATACTGAAACAAATAAATAAAAGCTCTAATATTAAATTAGAATGGTCAATAGTTCCTAATCCTTCCAATGAAGCAATAAAGGAAATAAATTCAACAGTTTTAAGGTAACTTGGCAGGGAAATGCAAAAACACTGTTACATGTAGTAAAATAATACTTTGAAAGAGGGTATTAAAGTGATGAATTTAATATGTTTCACAGAAAGTTTAAAATTACCGAAGGGTCTTAAAGGATCTTGTTTATCTAACATGTGAGAAACATGGAATCTATTTTGTCAAGGGTGTCATAATAGAGTAATGGATGCACCAATATACTATAACAAAGATATATCAAAATAGGTGGAAATTATGTGTTTTACAAACCTTTTTAATAAAAAGGATTTTACAATAAAATGGTATATTTACCTGTAAAAACTTCTATAATTAGTTTCATTTTGTGAAATGTATTATTGTGTAGTTTAATGGTCTTATAAATGTTATAAAGTTTACTTTTTTAATACTTCTGGAGCTTCAGTAAAACTGCAAAACATGCTTAATCCATTTCCCCCTTTAAACGCATTATTACTATATATAAGAATCCAAAGGTTCAGCACATATATATAACATATTAAATACAAATAATAAAAGTACCTCCTGCAGTGACAAGAGGGAACCACATTTTTAAATAGGCGGATAAGTCAAACCACAGACTTCTTCCAAAGCAAAAATACTATTTTAACATTAAAATCTCAAACAAACTTACTTGCAGTTTTTATATTGAAATAAAAACAATTCAATAAAAACAATTCAATATATGGCTGTTATGACTATTTTACTAGAGACAAAGTACTAGACATACTTGACAAATAAGCAAAGGAAGCTACAATGGATACTTATCTTGATCAAACATGGTCAAAATAAATATCTTTTTGTTGAAAGAAAATCCTCCATATAATACTGTATCTAAAATGTGAAAATGGTTTAGGAAATTATTATTTCCTATATAGATGTACACATATTTGATTACAGGGTAAAACAGTTTCACTCCTTTTGGTATTTAGCTGACCTATTCAAGTGCCAAATAAAGGCATTATGTACTGTAACATCAACATGGGAAAACGATTCGAAATATGAACAACAGAATAATCTAAATCATAAACAAGCTATGCGATGCTAAACAATAACATTGGAACAAAAGTGATCAGAATAATCATGCGCGAGATTGAACAATCAAACCACATGGAAAAAATGAAATTTGAATTAGCATTATTGTTAAAGAACGGGAATAGGTACTCAATAATGTAAGCTCACTGATAAGAGATATACTGCTTCGCCGTTTCCAAATATTTCTAAATAGTGAATGCGTGCATTTCGATGAATACACATACAATGAGCTATACATTTGAATAAGCAATGTATATACATGTATGATTCCTGTGAAATACATAAAGAAACTTTGCGTAATTTATTCTGGGCATTTAAACACAAAGCACGTTTGAATTAATATAATTCCAAAGTTTGATTTTACTCTATGTAGTTTTAATTAAACTTTAACTATAAATCAATGTCTTTATGATTGGCAAATGTAGGTAATTCCAGTAATACCTCTCTATAACGGTCAATGAATTGTGTTAATTAGTTCGTACTTAGGGCAGGTGGCTGCTTAAAGCAAGGTGAAAGTAAAACAGAACGCTCCTATAGGAGCGTTCTGTTTTACTTCCACCTTGCTTTAAACAGCCACCTGCCTTTAACACAAAAGGTTTGACTGTAATTACAGTATGATACCTATTTCTAACATTAATGTTGCACTTTAACTGATAGTCTAAGCGCCTATTGATGACGTATGCAAACTGCAGGTAACCGCTACTCAGGGTCTGCTCTGTTTGCTTCTACATCATGGAGGTCTGAATATTCTTTTGATTCTGCCATTACAAATAAGACCTCTTGTGTTCATAGTTCATACATTATCATAAAATTCAGCTAATACATATCGTTTGAGTTATAATTTCTCACATGAATATTCAACAATAAAAGTGCTTTAATTTCAAACAAAACTGAATGCAATGAAAAATGAAAACTATGTCGGCTGACAGAAATTGGGGAAAGAAGAAAAACAAAGAAACAAAACGCAAAAACAAACAAACAGTAAAAAGACCAACTAGAGCTTCATCAAATGAAGACAACGGCATTTACTCTACAAGCATAATATATAAAAATATTTTAGATTTATTTCGAAAAATTAAAACTATTAAAACGAATTAACCATTGGAATGTCAATTGATGACAATTATAAAACCAAAGCAATGCTAAAAATGACAGTTTTTGTATTCTGTCTATTATTCTTCGTTCTCCTACCTTCCCTTATTTTCATTCTATCTTCTTACTATCCGTTTTTGTGTTTTTGTATTCTATCAAACAGTGATTTGATCAGTGTTAACTGGATATTTCCACTATTTAGTATAAACAGGATCTACTATATTTTCATAACCCAAACAAAACAAAATGGGAAACATGGCCTTCAGAAAGTATGTGAGATTTATACATATTACAAAGTAGATGCACAGTGTCATTAATTATGCAAATCTAATTAAGTTAGTAACGAGTAACGTCTTAACATACTTTTAACATTTTTTGTGATATAGTCGAATGTTTTTTGACTTATTTAAATAGGTCCTAAATTTAATTATATATTGCGTGAGCAGCAATTGAAAGGTCTATATTTAGTTACAATTTCCTTGAAATTTTATTTTTAGATTTTCGTCGAAAAGGGGGCTATTATTAGGTTAATAGGACAATAGTACTTGTTTCAACACGTGACTGCAAATAATATAAAATGTCCTATACAAGAACACGGGACGAATGGTATACACGTACCAGCAGGTCTTGTACAATTTGTATATACAGTAAACCCATCTACCGTAAACAGGACGTTCAATTTAGTATAAATATCGGTTGTGGATACATATAGTAGCTTAATGTAGGATGAACGCCTCCTTTAGGAGCTTTCTGCATGGCGTCCATCCTGCATTACCCAGCCACCTGCCTAAGAGTATCTAAATTCGTCTCTACTAGAATTTCGGTTTAGGTGGGTTTTACTGTAAATGTATTGTGATATATCATCTCATGTATGAGTTAATTAATACAGTGGACTCTCTATTAAGCGACCACTTAAGTCGAATGATAGTCATTTAATCTTTAACCTGCTGAGACAATTTATTTATACACCATCTTTCATACACATTTTCGAAAAGAATAAAAACAACAAAACAACAACAACAAACAAACAAAAAGCAACATTTAAAAAACAAGCTATGGGATAACCAGGTTGTCTTCCACAATGCAGTTTGGTGCCGAACAGTTTGATCTTGATGAGGCGCTTAACCCTTTCCCTTATATAAAAGTGTTTTCCCGCATTTGCAAACAGAGTAGACCCAGATCAGACGGCTCCTAGAGGAGCCGTCTGATCTGGGTCTACCCTGTTTGCTAATAGAATTTGATAGAACTGTTTCTTTACTTCCTAAAATGTCTACAATGCTCCACCTTCCAGATTTCGTTATCACTATTTTGTTAATGAATATTCAGTAGGTATTGAAATTTGGGCTAAATATAGAACAGGGAAAGGGTTAAGTTACTAACGCTGTTTGGGAATTTCGGTCAGGTAGCGCCAAGTATTCAACGCCTGCATCTGTAAATGGAGCTTTGATACATAGTGTTTTTTGAATGCACAAGTCAAAGTATTTCATGTAAATATGATGATGTATTAGGAGTTGAAATCTTCATTATGTAACTACATGTACGTTCAAACCCTACGTCCGATAACGTATATAAAACTGTAGTTGTAGAAAGGTTTAATTACAGTAAAAATCCTCTAAACCTGAATTCTAGTAGAGAGATTTAGATACGTGTAGGCCTCGTACAAGAGCCGTCTGATCTGGGTCTACTCTTTTTACAACGGCGTTCCTATGAGATAGATGTTTAATTGATAGACAAATAGCAATGGATATAAAGGGACTCATTAGTAGTAAACGGTCATAGATCCTGTAGAACATCTCTTAAGCGGCCGTCAAAGTATGGGTCTGAAATGCAGGTGGTAGCTTAATGCAGTTCAAAAGTAATGCAGAAAGCTTCTATATGATTTCTATTTTATTTTTGCCCTGGATTAAACAACCAACGGCTTTATAAGACCCATATGTTTAATAAATGATTGACCGCTTGAGACAGTTTCTATTGCATATGTAGGTATTTATAAGCTCGCCATAATTTCTCTTTACTAGTTAGGCATTTTTCTTTTGTACAAATGTGTATTTGTTTTACCACAGGAAAGAATGTGTATTGTCTTAAAAACAATTACAACGTAAAAGATGTAATGCCCATAATGTATTGTGTGGCATTGCATAACATTGTATTTCATGGTATTTGTATTACATTCTATTGCATAGTAATGTACTGGCTTATAGTCCGTTATTGCATTGCAATGTTTTGTAGTGGATTGATTTGACCTGAACATTTGCATTAACAATGTTATGTTTTGTATGCCATTATATTGCATGTCCTTGTATTGCATGATATTGAATGGTGTTGTTTTACATTGACCTGTATGAATTCGTACTGTATTACATTATATTGTATTGCATGGCAATGTGCATTGCGCTGCATTAATTAGCATTGCGTTGCGTTGCGTTGCGTTGTATGGTGTTGTGGTTAATGTTTTGTTACGTACCCGCTATTCGCATGCACTTATTTATCTGGGTCCATGCTTATAAAACTTTTAGTTGAGTCTGAGTACGTTCTCAAGCTTTTGATTGGTCAGATTTGAGCCTCTGGCTCAAATCTGACCAATCAAAAGCTTGAGAACTCAAATCTGACCAATCAAAAGCTTGAGAACGAAACCCTGACTCTCATTTGCAAACAGCTTTAACCCTCTCCTCCATGAATATTGATGTCAGAAACAATAGCGTCATAAGTATTAAATTAATTTGTCATAATAGCACATGAACACGGGGAATATTGGCAATGGCAGAAACGTTATAATCATATCTATATTATATCATAAGCAGAACAGACCCAGATCGGACGGTTCCAATAGGAGCCGTCTGACCTAGATCTACTCTGTTTGTAAATGCTTAGAAAGGCGTATTTATGGAGTTAATGGTTATTTCGTCATCTGTACAGACTCAATAAAACCGAGTCTGCACTTTTCTCTTTTTGTGTTGCAATTTTTGCTTTCGGGGGATCACCTCCCTTCAGAATTGATACTATGGCAACGGTGTCTTTTAAGCTTGGTTGACATGGAAATAGACAATATAGTACAATATCCCAATTTAAGCAGACATAATATTTTTACAGCGGGTAAATATAAGTGAAACAAAGGGCGGAGCTTTCTGCATGACTTTCACCCTGCATTAAGCTGCTATCTGTCTCCAAGACCGAAATTTATACTAAATTTAACGTCCGAAATAGGTCAGAGAGGATGTGCTGTATATGTATATACTAGTGAATTTCCCCTTTTTATTGATCATGACATGGAAACTATATTCATACGTCATACCAAATTATCGACTAATCGCTGACAGTTGCGTTTAAGAGTAACAAAAAATCCAAATACAAAACGCAACTCAAAGATCAAAAACCAAGAAAAGTTACAAGACTACACAATGTGTCATCGATCACTTGCTGCATATCGTTCGACTGTTTCAATAGGGGAAACTAGTATCTGGCTTTGTGAATCAGATATTACGTGGGAGTAGTCTCCCTTTATCATAACTTGACGTGGTAAACATGCTGGAGTAATCATTTGAAATCAGATAAATTATAGTGGAGTTATGGAGAGGAAACCAGGTTAAAACAGTATTGACAACAACCTCTATCAAACAAAGTTGGTCCAACACTGATCACTAAACATATGTTCGGTCACACACACTGATCGCTATACATACAATTGGTCACACACACTTATCACTATACATATATTTGGTCAAAAGAACTGATAATATTTTGTCAATTTCTCTGATTGCTATACATATATTTTGGTCACACGTACTGACCACTATAAAGGTGAAGGTGGATGAAGGTGGGATGAGAGCGACGATGGGTACCCACAAACCAGGTTTAAGTCCCTTGTAGTCATGTTCGGCTACTGACCGTTCCAAGGCGTTACTCCTGCTTTCACCATATGATCAACTTTGTTATTTAATATGCTTCATGTTTAATATTTTATTTCTTGATATTCGTCCTGTTAGGTTTTGTTTTATGGCTGTGCCGTTTCTTGTTTGATGGTGTTTTGTGGCTGTGCCGTTTCTTGTTTGATGGTGTATTGTGGCTGTGCCGTTTCTTGTTTGATGGTATTTTGTGGCTGTGCCGTTTCTTGTTTGAGGGTGTTTGGTGCAGTGTCCTTTGTGGCTCTCCATCTTTACATTTTTTTCTTATACATGTACATATATTTGTCAAACACACTAATCATTATACATATATTTGGTCAAACACACTGATCATTATACATATATTTGTCACACACACTGATCACTATACATATATTTGTCAAACACACTAATCACTATACATATATTTGGTCAAACACACTGATCACTATACACACATTTTGTCAAACACACTGATCACTTTACATATATTGGGTCAGGTTGATCACTATACACACATTTTGTCAAACACACTGATCACTTTACATATATTGGGTCAGGTTGATCACTATACACACATTTGTCAAACACACTGATCACTTTACATATATTGGGTCAGGTTGATCACTATACACACATTTTGTCAAACACACTGATCACTTTACATATATTGGGTCAGGTTGATCACTATACACACATTTTGTCAAACACATTGATCACTTTACATATATTTGTCAACCTCACTGATAACTATACATATATTTGTCAAACACACTGATCACTATACATATATTTGTCAAACACACTGATCACTATACATATATTTGTCAAACACACTGATCACTATACATATATTTGTCAAACACAATGATCATTATACATATAATTGCCAACCACACTGATCATTATACATACATTTGTCAAACACACTGATCAATATACATATATTTGTCAAACACACTGATCACTATACATATATTTGTCAACCTCATTGATCACTATACATATATTTGTCAAACACACTGATCACTATACATATATTTGGTCACACACTGATCACTATACATATATTTGTCACACACACTGATCACTATACATACATTTGTCAAACACACTGATCACTATACATATATTTGTCAAACACACTGATCCCTTAACATACATTTGTCACACACACTGATCACTATACATACATTTATCAAACTTAATAATCACTTAACATACATTTGTCACACACACTGATCACTATACATACATTTGTCAAACAAACTGATCCCTATACATACATTTGTCAAACACACTGATCACAATACATATATTTGTCAAACACACCGATCACTATACATACATTTGTCAAACACACTGATCACTATACATACATTTGCCAAACACACTGATAACTATACTTATATTTGTCAAACACACTGATCACTATACATATATTTGTCAAACACACTGATCACTATACATATATTTGTCAAACACACTAATCACTATACATACATTTGTCACGCACCCTGATCACTATACATACATTTGTCAAACAGACTGATCACTATACAAACATTTGTCAAACACACTGATCACTATACATACATTTGTCAAACACACTGACCACTATACATACATTTGTCAAACACACTGATCACTATACATACATTTGTCAAACACACTGAGCACTATACATATATTTGTCAAACACACTGATCACTATACATATATTTGTCAAACACACTGATCACTATACATATATTTGGTCAATTACACTGATCAATATACATATATTTGGTCACACACACTGATCAATATACATATATTTGTCAACCACACTGATCACTATACATATATTTGTCAAACACACTGATCACTATACATATATTTGTCAAACACACTGATCACTATACATATATTTGGTCAGGTTGATCACTATACATACATACATTTCGTCAAACACACTGATCACTATGCATATATTTGTCACACACACTGATCACTATACATATATTTGTCAAACACACTGATCACTATACATATATTTGTCAAACACATTGATCACTATACATATATTTGGTCAGATTGATCACTATACATATATTGTGTCAAATACACTGATCACTATACATATATTTGTCACACACACTGATCACTATACATATATTTGTCAAACACACTGATCACTATACATATATTTGGTCAGGTTGATCACTATGCATACATTTTGTCAAACACACTGATCACTATACATATATTTGTCACACATTGGTCACTATACATATATTTGTCACACACACTGATCACTATACATGTATTTGTCAAATACACTGATCACTGTACATATATTTGTCACACACACACACACACACACACACACACACACACACACACACACACACACACACACACACACACACACACACACACACACACACACACACACACACACACACACACACACACACACACACACACACACACACACACACACACACACACACACACACACACACACACACACACACACACACACACACACACACACACACACACACACACACTGGTCAATATACATATATTTGTCACACACACACACTGATCACTATACATATATTTGTCAAACACACTGATCACTATACATATATTTGTCAAACACACTGATCACTATACATATATTTGTCAAACACACTGATCACTATACATATATTTGGTCAGGTTGATCACTATGCATACATTTTGTAAAATACACTGATCACTATACATATATTTGTCACACACACTGATCACTATACATATATTTGTCAAACACACTGATCACTATACATATATATGTCAAACACAATGATCACTATACATATATTTGGTCAGGTTGATCACTATACATTTTGTCAAACACACTGATCACTATACATATATTTGTCGCACACACTGATCACTATACATATATTTGTCAAACACACTGATCACTATACATAAGTTTGGTTAGGTTGATCTCAATACATATACATTTATTTGGAAAAACACACCGACCACTACGCATATATTTGGACATTGAGGCTGATCACAATACATATTTTTGGTAAAACAGACTAGTCGCTATGCATATATTTCAAAAGAGTCTCAACTTAACAAATGAAATAAAGTAAAGTACCTAGTTGTAGTATACTTTCAGTCTGAAGGACCGCTGAGCCGACTGTACATTTACTCCCCTGGTCATTGAGTCATTCGCCTACAATATTGAGCACTGTTAACATATCGCGAAATCATGCATCCGCAGTACCGGCTAGTGACCCTCACATGTACCCATTTTAACCCCTGGGTGGAGAGGAGGTTCGGAAGGGAGACACTGAAAAGCATCTCAGAAATTTCTAGAAGGGACCGGGATTTGAACCCCGGACCTTCGGATTGGTAGTCAAGCGTGTTACCACTAGACCACCGCATACTACAAAATTGCAATATGTAAAGCATAGAAAAACTCGTACTTGTAATAATGCAAGGAACGAGTACGACACATTGCGGGGAGCTAGCGGAGGTGATTGTTGGTGACGGGCGAAACTCGGGCAAGAATACGCCGCAGACAGGGAAAAATGTTTGCAGGTGCCAATAAGGGGCGAGTTCGATCATCGGCTGTTGTGACTACTGTTCGTCTTAGTTGATGGTTGAATTCGCTCCAGATCTCTATAAAATGAATAGGAGTAAACAATGTAATCGTGTGGCTTTAATAAAATTGGTTAATATGCATATTAGGGTTGGCCGATAATTGCTTCATGCTTAAATCTTGACTGTGTCGCTCAATCGTGACACCTGAGTATATATAATTGACGAGGCAAAATGCGTCAAGTCATATTGACCCATTAGCACCCGCGATCAGACAGATGCGACTGGTGTGGATCCAGATCAGCGGATTCTTACTGAGCTACATTCATGTCAATAGTTTAAACCATTGTAACTGTTTTTTCAATCCATGAGTCCGTTTCTCATCAGGATACAAACTACTTGGCACTCTGATTAATTGTTGTTTTAACTCTTCTCTTGCTGAATTTTAAAATACATTTCCCCTTCTTTACCCATGGCCTGTTGTATAATTACATACATCTTCACTGTGTACAAGTATATCGCTGTGCAATTACTGGGGTAGAGTGCACTGGTTGCACAATAAACTTGTAAATAGTGCAGACCCTGATGAGACAGTTCCTGCAGGAAGAAAAATCAGCGTATTTTGTAGGAATTTCACGTCGGCATTGACTACGGCTTAGTCGGAATGTATCAAAAGTTATATTATTTGAAAAGTACAATGTCTCAGAACTACGGTCGTACCAAACATTAGTGGTTATTCAACCTTGACTGTCTGAAGCCGGGTGTTATTTCGAATGGTTTTCGGTAAATCTGTGAATCGGTAGTTGGAACCCTTGTATATAATACAACACTAAATCGACCCAATCATTTTTTTTTGACTTTTAAGAACATCTAGACCCACGAAATGGCCCATGTGGTTGTATGTGTGTGTATCACTTGCTTTCTATCGATGTTTTGGGAGTGGTTGCGTCTTGTGTGTGGCTTTTCCTGCTTGACTATTTTGACATTCTGATTATAGAGTTTGACAGAAAAAGGCTGAAATATCTGCTTCAAGAATATGCTGCAGACACTGGCTTGAGGACTCTGTAGCAGACATGTCAGTTAACCCTTCCCTTGCTGAAGTTTAAACTACAATTCTCCTTCTTCATCCATGCCCTGTTGTATAATTACATATATATTCACTGTGTACACGTATTTCGCTGTGTAATCACTGCTGTGGAATGCACTGGTTGCACAATCAACTTGTAAATAGTGCAGACCCTGATGAGACAGCTCCTGCAGGAGCAGTCTCATCTGGGTCTTCACTATTTACAGGTAGGTATATTGACGTGAATAGCAAGCGAAGGGTTACGTTCAGCAAGACAGACATGTGCTGGTGCATGCGCGTAAGGAACGTTCTATAGAGGCTACTTGAGGTCACCCGTAAACTATTATTTGACGTATTTCGCTGTGTTATCACTGCTGTGGAATGCACTGGTTGCACAATCAACTTGTAAATAGTGCAGACCCTGATGAGACAGCTCCTGCAGGAGCTGTCTCATCTGGGTCTTCACTATTTACAGGTAGGTATATTGACGTGAATAGCAAGCGAAGGGTTAAGGTTTTGTCGGTAATGCAACCACATTATTTATTAACATAAATGCCAATAATCTGTTAACCTGTTGTATATAAATATCAGAAATAATGACATCGTGAATATGTATTAGCTGAATATTTATAAAGATAGGTACAAAGGACTGTTCTGTTCTGTTTGAAAATATGTGCAAAAGCGGTTGTATGAGGAAAAGGGAGTTTAAAGGAGAAAGTTTCTTAATGTAGTTCAAGAGTGATACTGAATGCTCATAATAGGCCATGAGCCAGAGGCCCAAAATATGGCCATCGGTACCATCTTTGGGGAATAATGCTATCAATGTTTTTTGATAAGATATAAGTATCTAGAATCAGAAAATATGTGATAGCAGTAAATCGGTGGTAGCTTTTTGCATTTTTTTCACCAATTTTAACCCTATGGTAAAAGTAGTGTTTTCTAAATCTAGCATTAAAGAAAATACATCATAAAATTTCAAACTGATGTCTCTCTCTTGTTACACCCTGTATCTACTTGAAAATTGAAAGGCTTGTAGCTGTAGTGACACACATTTCATTTATGTTGTTATATTTTCACAAAACGTGGTTCATGTAATGTAAATTCTTGCCCATACGTACATGGAATTATATTTACATTCATATATATTTTCAGATATAAAATTTCCCAAAAGTTTTGCATACTTTCATCGTTTTTATAACTAGGCTCATAAAAATCCATATGTATATTCACAATAATGATGGCAATGAATTGACTTCAGACTAGAACCCTTACATCTAGCATCTCTCAAAGCAAATTCTCAGAGTTATGTCCCTTTTAAAACTTCCATACACTCAGATTGTGCCAAAATTGAAATATCTTAAGAGTTAGCCCCATGGAAGTTCACCAGCATTTCACTATCATTATATCAATGAAAACAAGTAATGATGAGACTCCTTTGAGCCAGAACCCAGTCATTGTTTAGGCCAAATTATGTCCTTTTATGAAACTTGTATGTAACAGGTAAACTATAAATATCCGTTCAACCACTTTAGAGCTAGCTTATTCATGATATACTCATATGCATTTATTATTCATCATAAGCATTACAATTTGTGGGGGAATTGATCCTCTCCCCTCCTTCCTTATGATGAAATTGTCTCTAATCAAGTATGCATTTTAGTGAGAGAAAAAACAAACCCTGTAATTTTGCTTACTACACAATTCCCCCATCTTCACATCAAGTTGTTTATCTGTGAAAGTTTTATGCATACACATGCTTTATAGTGATGAAATTTGCTAAGACCTGTAACTCTGGATAAAATGGCCCAAACGAACATTTCCTTCTTTACGGTCATCTTTACACCAAGGTTGCCAATTTGTAACAGTTTGAAGCAAAGCTCCCATGAGGAGTTGGAAACATAAACGTTACGAGACATATATAGGAGCATAAAATGGTGATTACCATATCAAGCATGCTTATACAGACATTCTGTTTTCACTTCAAGGTAATTAAAAGTAAAACGTAGTTTGTCCGTTAGTTTGTCCATTGGTACATGTTAAGGCCAGCATTTCAGTTAGCTCAGTCGGTACAGCGTTCGCTTTCGGGCTGGGCGTTGTGAGTTTGATCGCTGGTCGGGTCAGACCAACGACTTTCAAAATGGTACTAAGATGGACTGGTTGACCCGATGTCAGGTAAATGTTACTGGGTATGGGTAGCAATTCTATACACTATATACGTTAAAGAATCAATGAAATCAGAGTTGTTGTATCCAATTCTGTCTCTAATGCATCTATTAGCACATGATGGCAAAAGTCAAGGACTTAATAATCTTTCATCGGGTACTGGTGATACATTTGGACAGCAAAGACAGGGTAGTGAAAATATATTAAAACATGGAGTTATCAGCAAGTAATGAAGCGTTTAGTCAGGTGTGTTCTGGTTAAAAGAAGCTTCAGAATAATGCTTTGTACGACATTCCTTTGGATAATTAAAATGCGATATTTAGTATAGATTTTTCAAAAGCAACAAGCAATGACAAAACATGAGAGAGAACCTCCAAAACAAAGTCTAACAATCTGTTATCCGTTTGAAACATAATGGCTTAAGAAATTCATGATATGCTAGACATAAGCAACAATAACACATTAGTAAGTTTTGCAGAAGAAATTGACTAGTGTAAACAATGTCCAAGTACATGTTATCGTGCTGCAATAGTAGATAGGATAGAGTTTGCTCAAACAGAAATTAATTATTAATGCGGTATAAAATAGTTGGCCGTGATAGAATATACAATTGTTTGAATTATAAAGGGAAAACTCAAGAACTGGTGATGACATCGAAGTAGAGAGTCTGGTCATCAGATGCTAAGCATAACAATTAAACAGATTAGCAAGCATTTGGGGAGATTTCTAAGTAAATAGAGTCAACCATTGCATTCATTGGCAATAGAAAGATACAGCTAATACTTTTAATGACAGTAAGAAGGTCCCGGCACTTCAGCACTAACTGGATGAAGTAGATGAGTATCTGACCATTCAACTGAAGTAATAAATCAAGATTTTATAACCTGGTCAGAGAACACAGAATACTTCGTAATTTATTTGGCTTTTTATGCTTATACATACACCAGAGCCCCCACTATAGAAAAGCGGGACTAGAGCAATGACTCCATGACATGACATCAGGAAGATTACCAAAACTATTAAAATATAAGTTCATGTGCAAATTTGCACTGGCACGCCATTAATTATAATTGTAAGGCAAGCACAGTGGGATTCCCGACCAGGAACAGAAAACCCCTAAGCACAATCCTTAAATTGGTTAGAAATAGGAGATCTGCTTCACTTTTGTTACATGAAGTGCAGCCATTTGTCTGTCTCCTATACATTCACCATAAATGTGTAGATCATGCCTGACGCAACCTTTGCTTGTCGATGATGGAGGGTAATCTTCAACAACTATGCAGCGTATACTTTACATAGCGCTCGCAAAAATACAAACGACCAGGCTGTAATTCAGAATCCAAATTTTCCAAATTATTATAGCTTAGGCAATGTTATTTGCGCATTGGATGGGTGGTCAGACAACCAACTTTGGAACATTATTGAATTATTGGGATGTGTTTTTTAAACTTGTGAATGCCTATAATGACTTTCTACACTTATGTCAATAGCCGGTGAGAATACATGTATTTGTGAGTAGGGCATTTGTTTGCTTTACGTTAGTTTTATCATTCATTTGCCATATAGGGCAATCAATGATCCAACAGGAGAGATTGGAGGAGAGCAGAAGAACACTCTTGTTCTCTGGTTCTTCAACATTCCCGGTCAAAATTACTATTAGCAGATCGATACATTATCCTAACACCAGGTTAACATATGTTAGAGTTACCCTCATATACCAAGTGTAAAGCAAATGTGAAACTTGAATCATATTAAAGCCTTTGTAATAACCTTTTTGGCAAACTCTTCAACCTCAGTCTAATGGGAATCATGTTGAAGAAGATATTGCAGAACGATGATATGGTAATATGTTTTCTGTAACTTATGTGTCGGTGACTACGGTCAGAGAAAAAAACGTTTTCAGAGAAATTACAGAGGGTTTTTGTTCACTTTGTAACTCAACTGTCCCTTGTTCTAATTTTAAACATCATGTCATTCAGTTGTGCCATTCACCAACCTACATATTAAAATCCTGATCATAAATGCAAAACTGTAATTGATCTGTATTGTGTTGTAACCGTATTGGATACCTCCGTGCGACAATGAAATCACTAAAAGCATGAATGTTAGATTGACACAGATGTCCATCAAGAATGACCCATAGTTCATCTAGGACTATGTAATTGTGCACAAACCAATACGGGTGATTTCATTGAATGTGGCAGATTCAAAATGAAAGACAATATCCATATTCTTCAATAACATATCACAGTATTTTGTTTGACACTGCATGTACATTTAGTCACAAGAAAAGTATGAATACAACGAAGCCCATACCCACATATCTTCATTAGACAGAATGTTTGATGATGTTTTAATCCTTACTTACAATATTTATATTTTTAAATTCAAAAGATAATGACAATAAAACTATTTTGAGCTAAATACGGTCTAACTTAAACGGCAAGCAACGAATGATAATGATAACAAATATCCACACGCCGCCACATCCCATCTTACAGACTACTAATTCATTTTGGGATAAAGTGGAAAATGGACCGATAGATAATTAATGACCAGGTCCCAATGAAACTAGAATATTTTTATACAAACTGATCCCCCCGTGTGGACAGTTTCCCATATACAATTTTCCGATAACTGTTGAACCGGAACAGGAATAATATAAGCACAACTAGGCATAGTGCTGATCAATCCTATAAACTTTCATGAAAATCCGACAACATGTCTTGGAGAAACCGCGAGGACAAAATTTCATTGTAACACTAGATGCGTTTGTGAAACACTATGTCCCGACCTTTGACCCTGTAGGATGACCTTGACCTTTGACCCATGTACCAGGGAGTTGAACGCGACATATCGTCATTGTGTGGCAAACACTTGTGCCAGGTTATTTTGAAATCCATTCACAAATAAAAACAATTATAAAAGGGACACGGAATTTGGGACGGACGGATGGAAGGACGGACGGACGGAAGGACGGACGGACAATGCGATTACTATATGCCCGCCGTAGGGGGCTTAAAAATCAAAGTCCCATAACTCTGCAGAAAATAATCGAACCGGAACAGAAATTAGATAAGCACAACTAGGCATAGTGCTGATAAATCCTATGAACTTTCATGAAAATCCGATTAAAGGTTTTGGAGAAACCGCACGGATAAATTAAAAGCGGACTGGCGAACGGACGGACGGAAGGGGGCAGACATATTGATGGACAGGCAAATGGACGCGGCATACAAAAACAATATGTCTCCCTAGTATGCTGGGGGAGACATAACTAGCAGGGGCATTGGTTACTAAAATAATAAGAATATCAAGTTTTAAGTAAACTTGTAGATTGGTCTATAAATGGACAGACAGGCAGACGGATGAATGGACGGATAGATAGAGGGACGGCCATATGGGTTGGGCAGACGGAAGGACTGATTCAGGTATACCATCATAATTTCGTTGTTGGGGTATGTTACCAAATGTTGTAAATCTGAAATCGTTAGCTTTACTCTTCATTGATAATTTTGCCTCGAAATGCGGATATTGTATAGCATAATATAAAACGCAATAAAACATAGAAACCTACCACCGATGCAATGCTATCACATATTTTCTAACTCTATAGATGTATATGATGTAAAAAATCACAATGAGAATTATTCCCCTGAGATGGTACCGACCAACCCTACTGGCTCATGGATTATATAGGAGCTTTCTGCAGAGGAAACAACCTATTGCAAACATTCAGAATTAGAATTCTCCTGCGAGAACGTATTAGAGAGATGTTGCTGAACTTCGGGGCGCATTGACTAAACGCTGATTTTGGATATGTTCTTGGAATAAAGATGTGAGATATATTAATTCTTACCCCGCTGGAAACAAAAAATAACGTCTGCTCAAGCTTGGATTTGGTGCTAGTTGGATTTGTTCCAATTTTTGACAAACTCTTGACCGAGAAGAAACGTGCTCAGTTCCTGATGAAACACAGATTTACTCGGTATCTTGTCTAGATCATATACTCAGGGAGCCAATGGGGGCTACCATGTACCCTCTAGACTTTTTTCATGGGTACCATGTTCAGAAAAGTCTTTTGAATAAGAATCGCGAATGTACTCAAGTTTAAATTCTTTTAGGCTATATGTGTTTTAACCGTTTCCATGGCAACCCCCAGTTTTCGTAATGATGACACATACCTGCAAATTCGCCCATATCACATCACATGGTACCAAATGGAAGGTATGACATTGTGCTGGTATTTCCAACTTCGTTTCTCAAATTACCTTATTTGCGTACTCATGAATATTAATGAGAACATTAGAAATAGTAAAAATAGTATAGAAATAACGTAAAACTTTCAGTTTTTATCCTACAAATATCAGAAAATAACTTTAAATGCAGTTTAACATGATGACTAAAACCCCAGAAAACAAAATATCCAGTTTGAAGACCAAAGCATTACTTTTAATTACCGTTTAATTAGAATACCATCCTTGATAGATTTTAACTCTTGTCGAGTTCAGATTGCGGAGGCTTTACAAAATTTTAGTATTAAATGGTGTCGAAGAGAACATGTTGAGTCTAATGCCCTTTCTTGTTGGAAAAAACTAATTTTTGATATAATAGATAAACGCATTTCCTTTTACAGCTCTAATAAACACCTTCTTCCACCTAAACCTAGAACTTCATTTAGACATCTTAAAAAGGGTTTACAGGATTTCCATTCAAAATACGTTTTTGTTCCTGCTGATAAGGCATCAAATAATGTGATTATTATTTGACGATTACATTATATCGATGTCTTGAAACAGGAAATTATTAATACCAAGTCATACATTTCAGTTACCACTGACGAAAAGACCATCATTTCAGACCATGTCAACAAGTGTGAACAATTTGGAACCGATATTAAAATTACACAACATAAACTTCCTACTATGTATTGGTTACCAAAACTACATAAAAAACCATATAAAGCGCGTTTCATTGCAAATTCTAGTTCATGTACAACTACTAAATTGTCTATACTTTTGACTTCTTGTTTAACGAAGGTAAAGGAACATGTAAAATTTTACTGTGATAAGACTTATGAAAATTCTGGAATAAATCTCTTCTGGTCTATTAAAAACTCTTCAGAAGTCTTAAACAAACTTAAGAACAAAAGGTATCTTGCATCCACTGTAAGCACGTACGATTTTTCTACTCTGTACACAACTCTTCCTCATATTTTAATTAAGGATAAGCTTACTAACTTGATCCAGAAAGTATTTGCCCGAGAAAGAACATCATTCTTGGCATGTAATGCTGAAAAAGCTTTCTTTACTGACGAGCAAATGAAATATTACACCAATTGGACTTGCTCAGAAGTTTGCGAAGCACTAACCTTTCTTTTGGATAACATATGTGTACGTTATGGGAATGCTATATACCGTCAGGTAATTGGTATTCCCATGGGTACGAATTGTGCACCACTTGTCGCAGATTTGTTTTTGTACTGCTATGAGAGAGATTTCATGTTGAGTTTGAATCCTCAAACACAAGAAGATGTTATAAAAGCCTTCAATGAAACTTGTCGATATTTGGATGATATTTTTAACTTAGATAACCCTTTCTTTGATGCTCTGATTCCTACAATTTATCCTAAAGAACTCAAATTGAATAAAGCTAACCCGTCCGACAATTATGCAGCGTTTCTTGACCTAGACCTTAAAATTAATAATGGAATGATTTCTTCTAAAATATATGACAAAAGAGATGATTTTGATTTTAATATTGTAAATTTTCCTCATCTTGACGGGGATGTTCCCCGTGCTCCATCTTACGGGGTTTATATATCTCAACTTATGCGTTTTGCTAGAGCTTGTTCATCTATTGACGATTTTAACAGTCGAAATCTCATTTTAACTGATAAACTGCTTAAACAAGGATATAGATACCATAAACTAAGAAAAACTTTCTCTAAATTTTACTATCGAAATCTCTCGCTTATTGGCAAGTACAAATGTAATCTCAAGGTACTTTTGCGACACGGTATTTCACATCCGGAATTTTATGGTGATGTGATTTACAAACTTCGTAAAATTATTGGACATACCCATTTTCTCACTTTGTTCATCAAATATATAAAACAATTCATTAAAAAGGGATATGATCCTGTATTACTACAACATACTGCATGTTTGGTTGTGAACCCTTTTACAGTTGGCAATCACGCTGGCCTCTTTGCATGTACGCCGACAAGAAAGGTTTAGTACTCTATGAAGGCGACCTCTTAAATCCAGAAATGGAAGGAGAACGTCGGATATCTGTACTATTTCATTTTTGTCGTACCCTTTATTACTTTTCTACAGTTACTCTGTTTGCAGCTCAATCATTGAGTACAATAGCGATAGGTGGATACAGTATTTTCAATAAAATGTTTTTTTGTTATACATGCACTTTACCACTGTATTTGCTGTCGCGGTTGTTGTAGATTAGTCGGAGAGGGGATACGTTTATTTACACTGTTTGTCTTTTAGGATGGGGATGGAATAAGGGTGAGGTTGGGCGCCCATAAACCGGTTTAAACCCCCGGTGACTTTTGTCACTGACCGTTCCAAGGCGGTACTTCCATCTTCCTCCTATTGTATGTTTGTTTTGTCTTTGTGCGTCTCTTGTTGTTTTTTCTACCTATGTACATTTGCTGTTTCCTTGTGTTGCTGTTCGGGCGAGTGTTTGTTCTGTATGTGGTGTTTCCTGCATGACTCATTTTTGTACTTTCAAAAGCAGTTTAACAGGATGCCAAATCCTCAGAAAACAAAATATTGAATTTGAGGACCAAAACATTAACTCCAACTAACGTTTTAACTGTTTCCATAGTAACCATTCATTTCACCCAGTTCACACATATTTTGTTAGTCGACACTTACCTGCAAACATATTCCATATCACAGACAATTTTTGTGCTAACTGTATAAAACTGGTACCAAATTAAAGCTAAGACCTTGTGCTTTTGTTTAAGGGCTATACTTAGGAATTACCTTACTTGCATACACGTGAAGAATATTAATGAGAATTATTAGAAAAGAATTAAAAAAATACAGAAATAACGCAAACCTCTCAATTTTTTATCCTACCAATATCAGAAAACAACTTCAAATGTAGTTTAAATTAAAGATAAAATACTCAGAAAGCAAAGTATTTGAATTGATAACCAAACAATGAACTGTAAGTAATACCCCCATTCCACTGAGCGTCGATTCCGCTACGCTTCGAAATTTTGGTAAAAACACCGCGAATCGTAGCAGGAGCGGCAACAGCGCAGTAGAAGCGTCCTGATCGTAGTAGAAGCGTAACAGAAGCTTCTTGATCGCCACTTCACGGCGATTGTTTTGACCTTGCTCAAAACAATCGTAGTGGCATCGCCGTGGGCTCGAATCGCCGCAAAAGCGTAGTAAGAAATTCATGAACGCAGCAGTATCGTAACCGCAGCGTGAGTAACGTAGCGCAATCGCAGTCGCATCGCAACAAAAGCGCCGAAATATTTGTCCGCATACAAATGCTTTTTCATACATTTGGAAACAGAGTAGACCCAGATCAGACAGCTGCTATGGGAGCCTTCTGATCAGGGTCTGCTCTGTTTGCTTATAGCATGATATAGATATGATTCTACAGTTTTTGTCAAAGCAAAACCATTTCTTAAAAAGGTTAAATTTTAAAAATGCACCTAATAAATATTCATAAGATTATTCTTTCTTACAAGGATATTGAACAGGAAAAATGTTTGTGCTTGAGTCATCCCATGAACGACTTAGAAAAAGAGAAGACCTAGATCAGGCCCAACACTGTGTTTTTCTTGATCTGGGTCTTCAAAAAAAATTGTTCATTTTCTTAGAGGGATTATGGTCAACTGCTTCGAAATCAGTTTAATCACCCATTTTATATAGAAACGTTCCAAAAGCGCAACAGAAGCGCAGCTCCTGCGCCTAGGTCGAAGTCTGTTACAGCAACGTATTAAGCGTAGACGAAGCGTAGCCTGAAATTCCATGTCGTAGTTGAAGCGTAGTAGAAGCGTCTTGGAGAGACCTCAAGCGCCGTAGAAGCGCAGCAACATCGCGACAGGATCGTAAACAGCGCAGCGAGACCGTTATTGAAGCGTACTATAAGCGTACTGGAAACGCACAAGTCCCAAAATATGGCACATGACGGCGCTTCTACGGCGATTTGGAAGAATTAGGAGAATCGCCATGATCGCCATGAGCGCAGTGGAAGCGCCGCCCAGTGGAATGGGGGTATAACATTGTAACTGTTTCAATGGTAACCGATCCTTTGACAAATTTGGAAAATTGACATCTACCTGTAATACTCCGCTGATGTATCATGAAATCAATATTTACAAACATAGATATGAGGCATTGCTTTAATAGTAAATATTACTTTTCTGATATGAACTAATTAGCATATGTATGAATATTAATGGGAAGGGTAAAAGATGTTGAAATTTCGAAAGACACCAGTCTTTCTCTTATAAAGCAAACAAAAATACAAAATGGTTAGCTAAAGTTTAAAATGATCACTGAATATCACCAGGATTGTTAGATAAATAGATTTGGGACAAATTATATAGCACTGGTGGTGATATATCTGTTTCCTAGGCAACCGTTTTAACCTCATTGTTCATATTACAGAGTGTTTAAATATCTGCAAGATATCGCGGCCTATTTTGGCGATAATTATAAATGATATAAACAAATAGTTGATGTATGAATCTTCATGTTTGGTTTATTTTATGCAAATTACCTCATGAATATTAATTAGGGATAAGAAAACAAAGAGAAACAATATTGAAAATAACATGTGTGTCAGTATAACCATTCTTGAAATATAGCTTGCAATGATAAATATGCCTCTTGGTGATGAATAATTGTTTTTATTTAAAACTGTCTTAAAGATGTTTAAAGGGCATGCATACATCTAATAAAGGGTTAATCCGATTTTCTGCTTTACAACACCTTTACAGAAAGCTTCTTTGAGTATGCCAACTCAACCAAAACAGATGAGTGATATCTCAATTAACCCTTTACCAGCTGAATATTCATGTAAGAAATAATGACATCATGGCTTTTTTTAGCTGAATTATAAATTGACGGTCTGACTCTCAGAGCATACCTTAATTAGAGGCCAAATGAAACAGTTTTTATTGGATCTTCTCTGGTAATACTCTGATAAGAGGTCAAGCTGTTGATTGTCTGTCGGAGCATACCCTTATTATAGGCTACAATGTAATCATTTCTGTTTATTGACTGTCAGAGTTCCATAAAACTGTAATATGGAAGATTTTAGCAGGTAGGTTTCGACTAACAAAATATGTGTGAACTGAGCGAAATGAATGGTTACTATGGAAACAGTTAAAACGTTGTTTTCTGATATTTGTAGGATAAGAAGTGAATAGTTTACATTATTTACGTTATTTCTATATTGTTTTTACTATTTTTAATGTTATGATTAATATTCATGAGTATGCAAAAAGATAATTCTATACAAAAACAAGCTGGAAATAAAAGTACAATGTTCGGGCCATCATTACGAAAACTGGAGTGTTACCATGGAAACGGTTAAAATGGTACCTAAAATTAATGATTTGGTCCTCAATTTGGATATTTAGTTTTCGGGGGGGGGGGGGGGTCATCATGTTATACTGCATTTGAATTAGGGGATAACCGTTGCGTATTTGAAGATTTGCAGCAGTATATCGGTGGTTTATATGTCGCAAATTTAGTTTTACATGCGACGCGTTAGCGGAGCATGTAAAACGATTATTTGCGACATATAAACCACCGATATACTGCTGCAAATCTTCAAATACGCAACGGTTATCCCTATTCTAATGAAACCATAGATCCAGATGGTAAAAAACAAACAACACTTTAAGTCCTTTGATATATTATCTCTGTCGTCATAACATGACGTCACGAAACACCGCATATCTCCGCATTACGCATATAGAAAATAGATCTCCCGGAACCTTGCAATTGTCCTTATATTTAATATAGAACTGGTGTTTTCTCTTGATACTTTGATTTTCACAAATGAAAACCGTTAAGGCATAGTCCTTTGAATTTCTGACGGTAGGTCCCTTTCAAAACTACGAAAGATGAATCAAATTTGACCTCGACATTGCTCGAAATTCCACAATAATTGTGCTCATGGACAACGGAATTATTTATTTTTAAATTGTTTGCAAAGTGGAACTGGTTGCATATTCAAGATACTGTGGCTGATTGGTGTATTTGATGAGATTGATGATAGGCCAGGTGGACGTGCAAATGGAAATTATCAGGAGAGACAATCTACAGGCATGTTTGGAATTTGCAAAGAGCCCTCGAGTGGTCTAGAGTGGGTGGGGCGAATTCATATTATGGGACTGTCCTTGAAAAATTGAAGAATACTGCCGCTTCTGATTGTCGGACGAGTCGGCATTATAGCTTCGGACACTGACTTCATTCTGATGACCGGACTTTTTCATTATTTCCCTGGTTTTGACACCAGCATAGGCCAACAGCTAGTGCATGATTGCGGTCTCTCGGACACAATGATTTGTGTTTTAAAACTTTTGACGAAACAAGCCTCAGCAGACATTTCGTTCAGCACACGCTCACCAACAGAGCTGGATGTGTATATGATTCTTCATAATCGACTGAAATGGTTCGATCCCTGGGGCAGTTTTATCAGGTATGTTTTCAGTGATTTACATGACATGTTTCCTGCATGACTCATAAATTGTACTTTTGTCAGAGATCTTAGGTTTTCTATGTATACCACGAAGAGCGAAATTCAAGGTTATGTCAAACCACATTTCTTTGGAAAGATTTGTGATTTATGGCAGAGAGGAAACCTGAGTTTTTCAGTATTTTCAAATCATTGTCTGTGATCGGTTGGTAATGTTTAAGTGTTGTCAGGTCCTTCTTAAATAATTTCAGCATGGATATAAATCTCACAGCTACATCGTTATATACCTTAAATCTTATATTTACAGGGTGCAGGTGCCACATACACCTCAAAACAGAGTAGAGGAAGAGAAACGTTTGTTCAAGGACAGTGAATTAGATCAACATGTGAAATAAATGGACTCAAGATCAACTTGTGGGACTTTGCGATATATATTTGAGTAGAATCGCCAGACTCACATTGACTACAACCATAAAGTGTGTTGAAAAACACAAGCAAATTGAAAACATTTGACATTTCATTCAGCCAGTGTCTTCGTTCATTCAGACCCATTCATTCAATTTTACTATGAATGCGCGTATGAATATTTCGTAGTAAATTTTCTAGTGATTCGGTTTCCGACAGTATATTCATTTTTCCGACAGTATATCGGTGGTTTATATGCTTCAAATTTTGTCACGTGGACCAATCAGAATGCGTGTTACAAAAATGTTGCATTAGAATGAAAGTTTTACGTTATTTCTACACAAATTTTATTATTTTTAATGTTCTCATTAATATTCATGAGTATGCAAATAAGGCAATTTAAAAAAAAAGTTGGAAATAAAAGCACATTGTAAAGTACAACGTCTTACCTTCCATTTGGCACCAACGGGGAAGTTGCCGTGGAGACTGGTTAAAATACACACAGCCTAAAAGAATTTAAACTTGAGGACATTCGCGATTCTGATTCAGGGAACTTTTCCGAACATTTTGGTACCCATGAAAATAAAGTCATGGGGGGGGGGCATGATAGACCCCATTGTCTCCCTGAGTAATAGCTTAGAGGATGATGGTCAAAGGCAAATTGATGAAATCATTTACGATCCGCCCTTCTCTTGCTGAATTTTAAAATACATTTCTCTTTCTTTACCCATGACCTGTTTTATAATTACATATATCTTCACTGTGTACAAGTATTTCGCTGTACAATCACTGCTGTGGAGTGCACTGGTTGCACAATCAACTTGTAAATAGTGCAGACCCTGATGAGACAGCTCCTGCAGGAGCTGTCTCATCTGGGTCTTCACTATTTACAGGTAGGTATATTGACGTGAATAGCAAGCGAAGGGTTAACTTCAGCAAGACAGACATGTGCTGGTGCATGCGCGTAAGGAACGTTCTTTAGAGGCTACTTGAGGTCACCCGTAAACTATTATTTGACTTGAATGCCATTTACTTGTCACTATGACCACTGTCAGTGTATTGCGTTTGGTATTCGTTTGTATGGCATTGTGTACACTTGCTGTAGAAAGTTTGGTGTTCGAACAATTCTTGGCAAATATGTGTACATCGTCTGCAGATGATGTTGTGTTGACGGATAAGTCCTTCTACGATTGTTTTAAGCAATGCGAAGCCAGATCTGACTGCACTGCTGTGAGTTACATGCAAAAAACTGCACTTTGCAGGATGGACTTTCAGCGGATCACTCCCGGAAAATGTCAAGGATACATTTACATACAGAAAGCTGACGGGAAACAGGTAGGAAATAATAATAATAATACTACTACTAATAATAATAATAATAATAACAATGCTAAGCTAATTATCAATATTCGGTGTCTCATAATGATAAAGACTTTCGGACAACACTTTTATTAAAGACTGAAGCGGAATTTATGATGTATATAAAACAGCAACATGTGGAGTTTAAGCTGACTTGATATCAACAACAGTATAATGGTTACGATAAAACTGCAATAGTTTCGAGCTTAAGCAGACCTGATTTTAACAGCAAAATAATGGGTACTGTCAAGAAAAAAACCGAGCTTCTGCAGAAATGATATTAATATCAACATAATGATCAAGACAAAACTCCAACTGTTTGGACCTTAAAAAGACCGGATATTAACAGCAGAATAATGATCAAGATAAAACTGCAACAGGTTGTAGCTTAAGCAAAAATGGTATTAGCAGCAAGATAACGGTCGAGTTAAAACTGAAACAGATTTGAACTTGAAGTAGACATGATATCAACAACAGTATAATGGTTACGATAAAACTGCAATAGTTTCGAGCTTAAGCAGACCTGATATTAACAGCAAAATAATGGGTACTGTCAAGAAAAAAACCGAGCTTCTGCAGAAATGATATTAATATCAACATAATGATCAAGACAAAACTCCAACTGTTTGGACCTTAAAAAGACCGGATATTAACAGCAGAATAATGATCAAGATAAAACTGCAACAGGTTGTAGCTTAAGCAAAAATGGTATTAGCAGCAAGATAACGGTCGAGTTAAAACTGAAACAGATTTGAACTTGAAGTAGACATGATATTAACAACAGTATAATGGTAAGATAACCGTATAACAATGCAACGACAGTATAAGAGTATAGCAGTATAAAAATGGTAAGATAACATTGCAACAACAGTGTAAGAGTATAGCAGTATAATAAAGGCAAGATAACAATGCAACAACAGTATAAGAGTATAGCAGTATGATAAAGGCAAGATAACAATGCAACAACAGTATAAGAGTATAGCAGTATGATAAATGTAAGATAACAATGCAACAACAGTATAAGAGTATAGCAGTATAATAATGGTAAGATAACAATGCAACACCAGTATAAGAGTATAGCAGTATAACAAAGGCAAGATAACAATGCAACAACAGTATAAGAGTATAGCAGTATGATAAAGGCAAGATAACAATGCAACAACAGTATAAGAGTATAGCAGTATAATAAAGGCAAGATAACAATGCAACAACAGTATAAGAGTATAGCAGTATAATAAAGGCAAGATAACAATGCAACGACAGTATAAGAGTATAGCAGTATAAAAATGGTAAGATAACATTGCAACAACAGTGTAAGAGTATAGCAGTATAATAAAGGCAAGATAACAATGCAACAACAGTATAAGAGTATAGCAGTATGATAAAGGCAAGATAACAATGCAACAACAGTATAAGAGTATAGCAGTATGATAAATGTAAGATAACAATGCAACAACAGTATAAGAGTATAGCAGTATAATAATGGTAAGATAACAATGCAACACCAGTATAAGAGTATAGCAGTATAACAAAGGCAAGATAACAATGGAACAACAGTATAAGAGTATAGCAGTATGATAAAGGCAAGATAACAATGCAACAACAGTATAAGAGTATAGCAGTATAATAAAGGCAAGATAACAATGCAACAACAGTATAAGAGTATAGCAGTATAATAAAGGCAAGATAACAATGCAACAACAGTATAAGAGTATAGCAGTATAATAATGGTAAGATAACAATGAAACTACTGTATAAGAGTATAGCAGTATAATAATGGTAAGATAACAATGAAACTACTGTATAAAAGTATAGCACTATAATAATGGTAAACATCGTAACAGAGTTGGGTTTAACCCAATCATTACTGTATTATTGAAGGTAACTCGTCCAGACTTTGCTTTGGAATTCATCCAGTTTTCATGTGGAGGGGGACAAACAAAGTATTTGTTGGAATAAACCATTGACATGGATTGGTTCAACAAACAGTGCAATCAGAGTGTCCCTTCAGAGGTCCTCTCATCTGGGTCTACACTGTTTGCTAATGTCCCTTTAAGGGACGCTGGACACTAATGTGTGAGGTTGGCATGCTATCAAGTACAGAATAATGGTCAAAATGAAACCGTTTCGAGCTTAAGCTGAAACAAATTTGACCTTTAAGTAGACATGATATTAAGAGTAGGATAATGATCCAGATAAAACAACAACATAATGGAGGCTAAGCCGACGTAATATTAACATCAGGATAATAGTCATTGGCACGATAAAACTGCAACAGATTGGAGCTTAAACAGGCATGATATTAGAATTAGTATAACGGTCAATCTAAAACTGTAACAGATTTGAACTCAAAAGACAGCAGTATACTAACTCGTATTAGTTGTCTTCTTTCACTTCAGTTAAATATGTTTTTCCTTTTTTTTTTTAGACAAGTTCATATCCATGTTACTGTTCCAAGCGCGATAAACGTGGAGAAGATGGTAAGTACTTCGAGGGCTTGGTGGAAAACTATTCTAACTCCTTCACAAAGTGAAGGAGTTAGAAAAGTTTTGCACCAAGCTCTCGACTTGGTATCTGGTAGAGTCCTCGTCAAAGAATCAGCCCGGTAAACTTAGTAGGTATAGATGGAATCATTGTCCTGAGGTCGCGGGTTGATTTCAAGACGTGACATATCATCGTGGATAAAAGCAGCAGCTCCCTTGCTCGCGTTCATCATTATAAGGTGAATACTATAAACTATGGCTAGTCGGCTCGGAGTTATTTGTTAAAATATGACTTTGTGTATGGGGTGACCTGCTATTATTGTAATTATGCAAATAGGATTGCCCGGAGTCAGGTATGAACCTCTAAATTTACTTGTTCGTCTTTTTGTGCGTGTTTTAAATGCGTACAATACTTTCTGCCATGGGAACCTTCTGCCATAGCAGTCTTAACTGCATGCAGCAAGCCGGTACATGTATGAATGATCATTTTGTCAAATCTGAACTAAAGCGATGGTCGACCTACGAACATTCTAGCCATGCGATATTTAGTAAATGTGATCAGCTGTACAATCAATGTTCAATGTAAATGGTACAGCGTGATAAGAATAATAATGAAAGTGGTAAAACTACACGTGGTGATTGATAAGCTGTACGATCGATGTTCGACGCGGTATAGCGGTATTTACAGAGTGTAACAAGATGTACAATCTAATTTCAATGTCAGCAGTATATCTGTAATCGCAATAGGTTGTACGCTGAATGTTTAATGCGATACAACTCTTTACTGAGTCTGATAAGGTGTACGATCAATGTTCGATGCAAGCAGTACAACTGTATTAATAAATTGTAATAAACTCTGCGACCACTCTTCCGTATCAGCAGTACAGCTGTTTTTTTTACACAGAGTAATAAGTTGCACGATCAATGATCACAGCTGTACACCATTCGCAGAGTGTAATAAAGGAAAGTACCTAGTTATAGTCTACTTTCAGGCCGACTGGCCTCTCAGCCGAATGTACATTTACTCCCCTGGTCATTGAGTCATTTGCCTACAATTTTGAGCACTGCTAACATATGGCACAATCATGCAGCCGCAGTACCGGCGAGTGACCCTCACAGGTACCAATTTTAACCCCTGGGTGGAGAGGATGTGCGGGTGGGAGACACGGAATAGCGTCTCTGAAATTTCAGGTAGGGACCGGGATTTGAACCCCGGACCTCCGGACTAATAGTCAAGCGCGTTACCACTAGACCACCACCACCTGTAATAAGCTGTGCGATTAATGTTCAAAGTGTACAACACAGTGCTTACAGAATATAGTACGTTATATAATCAATGTTCAAATGTTAGCTTCATTTACAGATTGTAATAAGGTGCACGGTCAAGGTTCAAAGTGGAACAACTGTATTTACAGATTGCGATAAGCTGCATGTTCCGGATAACGGGAAGATATTCGGGACGAGATTCGGAATTGGAGACAAAGTTTCTTATAGGTGTGACTTTGGTTATGATCTGAATGGGACAAGGAATCGTGTCTGCAAAGCAAACGGAAGTTGGAGTGGACAAGATGGCAAATGTGTTAAAGGTTTGTTATTTCAGTTCGCAATGTTCACAATTTGTATAATAATCTAGCACTTAACTTTAGGGACTCGTCTCAATCTAAACACACGCAAAATGATTCTTACAGGAAACACCACATACAAAACACTCATTCGCCCCAAAAGCACCATGGCAAGAAGGAACAGCAAATGTACATGCCTATTGAAAAGACAAAAAAGACACACACAGACATAATAAAAAAACCATTAAGAGAAGATGGAAGTATCGTCTTAGAACGACAATGCCAAGTGTTAACGGGGGGGGGGGTGTTAAACCACATTAGGGCGTCCAACCTCAAACATTTCATCCCTACACTGGAAGACAAACATTGTAAATAATCGCATCCTTTCGCTGACTAATCTACAACAATTTGGGTGATAAATACAGTGGTATATTGCATGTAAAACGAAAACAAATTCAAGTTAAGAAAATCTGGATCGACCTTTCGCTTGTGTGCTTAATGATTGAACTGCAACAGAGAACGACAAAAACGAGATTCGGCATCATCCTGCCGTGTCTGGAATTTAGGGGGCGTCTTTATAGAGTACTAAAACTTTCCTGGCGGCGTACATGAAAGGAGAACTGCATGCTTGCCAACTGTAAAAGGGTTGACAACACCACACATGCACTGTGTTGTAGTACTACAGAATTATATCCCCTTTTCATTGATTTAACATTGTCGAAGAACAAAGCAAGACAATGGGCATATCGAATAATGTTACGAAGTTCTAAAGTACATGTATGACGCATGCAGGAAACGTAATATACAAAACACACTGTCGCCCGAACAGCACCACAACAAAAAACAGTAAATGTACATGCATACCAAAAGACGCAAAGAGACGTACAAAGACATAACAAAGAAAAAATAGGGAAATACGGAAGTACCGCCTTGGAACGGTCAGTGACAATTGACACAAAGGATTTTAACCGATTTATGGGAGCCCAACCTAATACTTGTTCTGTAGTTAAGTAATATAAGGTTCGAAACAAACTTAGACCCGAAGTCCTTCCGTTTCCCGATTTAAGAGGGTGTCTTCATAAAGTGCTAAGCCTTTCATGTCGGCGTACATGAAAAGAGGGCAGCGTATTTGCCAACTGTAAAATGGCTGACAATCAGATATGCAGTATATTGTAGTGCTATACTATCATATTCGTTTTTAATGATATTGTTAACATATTTGATGAACAAAGTGGGAAACAATGACTATGTCCAATAGTTTAATGAAGTCACCATACAATTCAGAATGTTAAATACCGTGTAACGGGAACGTCTTAAGATTACACCTATACTTACAAATAAGTGAGAGATTGCGATGGTAAAAAATGAAGAATATTTGTCTGTCACATCACCATAACATTCCGGTTGTGAAATAATGTGTAGCAGTAACGCCTTAAAATTGCATTTTTAATTTCCAATAAATTAAAGAATGCGATGGTAAAATTGAGACCAAGTTTTTTTAGTGTATAATACATATACCCTTGTTTAAGCACACCAGAAGATAACCCTCTAGCGAAAAGAATAAGTTGAGATATGTAAACGATTTAATATGGACGACATGAGCAGACACCGGCTTTTCTAGAATGATGTCACGTCTGGTGTCGATCAATATTGAACCTTTGGACCGATGCTTGTAGGTGTGCTGATCGTGGCTTTGTTAAGGAAGCGCATGCACTGGTTATCACCGCACAGCGCACTGCACATGTACTGCACAAGTACTGCGCATTCCTATCAGAGACACACGCTTGCCCAGCATAACTATGTACCACATGTGTATTGCGACACATATTAGACATACACGTATACCAAGTTCATCGAGCTGCATAGATATGGCCGCGTATGCTGAAAGTGCGAGAGCTCCGAGAGAGGAGTCTTTGAGAAAAACGGTTAAATTGCCTACTTACCCGAGATTATAATAGTTGAGCAATGAACTAGATCGCATCCGTCGTACTAGCATCATTGATTATCCCGGATAGCCGAACCTCCAACCAGACCGCCAAAGCTGGCCACGGAGAGAATGTGGAAGGCCACCCTGGCCGAGCCTGACCCTTATCCTCCTGCATTGAGAACAGACCTTAAATGTTGAACTGGACATTCGGCAGGTACCTATGGAGTTTGAAGGTGGATATGCCCCAGATCCACAAATTCAAAACGGACCCGTGAGACTATCTGGAAGGTACGCGACCCCTTATCTAAGGCAAACACGCGGAAGAAATTCGGGAGTTTATTGGGGTTAAATTCAAGTATCCCTCAAAGAATAGCTATGCAAGGCAAAACCGGAAAATATCGAGGAGTATGTCAAACCCGCGCTACGGCACAAGCTGGAGTTTATTCTAGGTCTTGATATAGTCGTTTTCAAAATCCAGGAATTTGAGAAGTTGACCCAAAGTGAGTCCGGGTGGATGGCGACCAAGTTGAAAACATTTGGTTGGACATAGTTGCCAAACATTGAAACGTGGTTCATACATTTCACTGCCTAAGGTTTGAAAGAAAAGAAATTTTGCGTCAACGATATTAACAGAGACGGTAACGACTGTCGCAGGCGTTACATCTGGGCAGCCCAGACTCTCAAGACGTTCGAAATATGGAGCAGCCGACAACCTCAACATTGAAGGGATCAACATGAACATCTCTAGCTCTCAAATCCCAAAAGTGGAAAGAATGAACAGTCTATCCATCAATATCTTCGGGTGGGATAAATGGGGGGCAATTATATGCTTCGCATGTGAATCATCAACCTGTTGCTGATAAAAAAGCTAGCAAGTTCCACATCTTGAGGGTTTATGACGCCAACATGCTGCTGTTGGGAATATCTAAGGTCGAACATCGTATCGCCTGCATCCCAAACAAACGGAAAAATACATCTCCTGCAGCTTCAATCAGCTGCACTTCATCAACAGCACCCTAGTTCAAGCTGGTCATCATATACAGACTAATGGCGGCCAACCTACGGATACCCCAAGATCGCAGCGCGCTACGAACCAGAGGCGATGGGCATTACTCATGCGGAAAGGAATCTGTCCATACGAATACATGGACGACTGGGTCCGTATCGCCGATGTCCAGCTGCTACCTCGATAGACTTTTCCAGCCAGCTGGCTGGCTTTGGCACGAACAAAACTAACTATGAACACGCAATGGTTATTTGAACGGCATCCATATTGTGGAGAGCGAAATGATTCTCGGTGCTGTCCATTAGGCAATTCCAAGTGACTGTACACATGAAAAGTGGGAAAGCTTTAGTCCAGATGTGCAGCACGCGCTTCGAAACAAAATTGATAAGTATATACATGTGGGTAAATACTTCTGTATGCGATGTATACGTGGTGAACAACTGTGACTTCACCATCTTCCTCGTCGTTTTAAGGTAGAATACTCTCCCTACAATGGTACATATATATGAGACAACATCTAACCTAATCTATTGACTCAAGAAAAAAGACAAATTACAATAAAAATGATAATAGATAACAACGACTACACCAAAAATAAAATAAGTATAGACTCCATAGACGCTCTGCAATACAACAGTAGTTATGGATACGCATATGTTTATGATAAACGATGTAGTCCATGAACGCTTTCCTGATGTCTTTGTTCGACCTTTACCACTGTATTTGCTGTCGCGGTTGTTGTAGATTAGTCGGAGAGGGGATACGTTTATTTACACTGTTTGTCTTTTAGGATGGGGATGGAATAAGGGTGAGGTTGGGCGCCCATAAACCGGTTTAAACCCCCGGTGACTTTTGTCACTGACCGTTCCAAGGCGGTACTTCCATCTTCCTCCTATTGTATGTTTGTTTTGTCTTTGTGCGTCTCTTGTTGTTTTTTCTACCTATGTACATTTGCTGTTTCCTTGTGTTGCTGTTCGGGCGAGTGTTTGTTCTGTATGTGGTGTTTCCTGCATGACTCATTTTTGTACTTTTAAACATGAATACAATTGAATTACAATAGTTATTGTTTTATGTGTATTTGACATATTAGTCGTATAATCATAAACACCGGTTTAACCCCCCATTGATTTTCGTTCCATGGCGGTACATCCATCTTCCTCCCTATTGTATGTTTTTGTCTTTGTGCATCTATTGATGTTTTATAGTTGTACATTTGCAGTTTCTTGTGTTGCTGTTCGGGCGGCTGTTTGTTATGTATGTGGTGTTTCCTGCATGACTTTATTTTGCGGTTTAATGGTTTTACTAAATGCCAAACCCTTACAATGAAAGTTACGTGGCAAAATCTAGTGATGTACCATATTCATTTAAGTAAGGGATGTTATGGACATAGGAACACACGTGTATCGTGTATATAGAAAATGTAATAAACTGTACGATCAATTTTGAACCCACAGCGCAACTATTACACTGTGTGTTAATATTCAAATTAATACATTGTATTTACAGAATGTGATCACCTGCACGTTCCGGAGCATGGGCAGATAGTCGGAGTGGGGTTCGGAATCGGAGACCAAATCTCTTATAGGTGTAACTTTGGCTATGTACTGAATGGAACCAGGAACCGTGTCTGTCAAACAAACGGAAGTTGGAGTGGACAAAATGTTGAATGTTTGAAAGGTTCGTTATTTCGGTCCTTAATTTTCATAATTTATATAATAATCTAGAACTAAATTGAAGAAACCCGTCTCAAACTAACCCATATACTTCTTTAATGAAACCTTTTTTCCAGCCCCAGGCCGTGAATATAGTGTGAAATGTGCAGGGTTATTATAAACACCCCCTAAGTATATTTATGTGTTTTATGTATATAAACGAGTGTGTGTGTATGTGTGTGTATGTGGCTGTTTAAATGTATGTATGTATATACATGCATGTGCCTGTGAAAACACTTGTGCTGACGTGTGCGTGTGCATATGTGTTTAGAGGGAATCATAGAAGAACCCTCTTTAGAGTCTGCTGTTCTGTTACATGCCAAGTGTAAAGTACGATTCAACTTAAAATGCAGAGATAAATGTTAGACACACGGGTATTGGTTGCTGTATGCGTCGCTTATTCTTACTCTGTAGTCTTTACTATTTATAACGCACTGCAGATATATTACAATCAAACCTCTTATTCGGCCACTTAGATAAATCGTACCTTAGTTTGCAGCTAAAAGTGGTAAAAACGTTATGAGTTTTTTTGCAATACCGTAAGCGTGGAAGCTACATTTACAGAGTACAATAAGCTATACAATAAATGGTCAATGTCAGTGGTACAACCGTCTAATGAACTGAATGACTAATTTCCAAAGCGGTGATACTGTATATACCGAATGTGATATATGTACTATCAATGTTCAAATCGGCACAATTGCATTTACAACGGTTCACGATCCGGATAATGGGCAGATAATCTGGTTGGGGTTCGAAATTTGATACAAAATTTCTTATCAGTGTATGTCTGATTGAAACCAGAAATCATGTCTGTAAGGCAACGAAAGTTGAACTGGACGATATAGTAAATGCGTGAAAGGTGTGTTTTTGCAGTTCATGAAATAATTAATACAGACTTTTAGAAATGGGTCTCAAACTAGCTTCTTACGTGAAACATTTTTCTAGTACCTAGTGAATAGGGCGTTAAACGTATTGAATTATTGAAAACGCCCCTCTCTGTATGTGTACGTGGTTAGGTATATTTATATATGTGGGTATATGTGCGTTTATGCATTTATGTATGCGTACGTGCGTATATGTGTTTGCAAACACGTGTATGTATGTGTGTGTGTTTTGCGGGAAGGGGCTGGGGTTCATAGAAGCATTATATTTTGAAGCATTCTATTTAGATTCTTCAGTTCTGTAATGTGACAAGTCACAAATTGGACGATTCAACATAAAGGTAGATAAATCATATCGACGTGTGTGTTTCTAACATTAAACATATATCTCATATGCGTCTGTTGATGTTGCTCTATATATTTTGTAATCCATTGTAGATATATTACATCCAAGCCTCCCTGAACCGGGCACTCAAATAAATTTTCAGGCGACAGCTTAAAGCAGAGTAAAGATTATGCATTTAATGTAGACAGGAGCTTTCTAAATACCTTCAGCCTACACCAACATATCCCCTCATGTAGACAGATTTTGGTACCTTTGCAGAATAGACCCTGGTCCGACAAACCCTACAAAAATTGTCTGATTAGGTTTGGTTTGTTTGTTTATTGGACAGTATAGATCTTGATTCTGGAGTTTCTGCCAACGTCCTCGTTAGCATAGTTAAACAGGTTAATATATTTCCAAATTAGAGGAAATTGTATTGCATTGCAAGTTACCCCCATCCTTAAAAGGATTTATGAGAGAAGTCCGAATCATCGCCGTAGACTCTATCACCATCGTTTGCAAGGTATCAACAGTTAATGTTGGTAGTTCGTACAGCATGCGATGCTATAAAAGACAAGGTAAACGTCCATGCTGAAACAAACAGACATTGCATAACCGTGTCCAAAGATATTTCTTCTATCTTCTTAAAGACCCTTTCAGTTGCTCGTTGACACATTGAACGTAGTTTGAAACTCCAATGTGATGTCAAACATTTTCCTAGGCATTTGATTTGAACATCCGTTTTGTTGGTCTTGACTTCTCTGATGAGTTGGCTAATTACGTTTGCGTGTTCGCCGCAACCCTAAAACCCAGGAACACCATCCTTTTGCGCTGACGTGTCAACGTGTCAATTGCTAGTCAGAAAGCTTTGTTTTATGCCTTGCCATCACTACGCAGAACATCATTTCCAAATTGTAACAAAGATATCATCTTAAACTGGCAGATGTCCTTGGAATATTCTTCATTCGGTATCAAAGTGCCTTCCGCTCTTTGTCACTCTGGAGGGACATTTCCCTTCGGTGTAAGCAGTACTATCTTTGTCACCCTTACTTTGATGTTTGCCTTGTGCCTTTGTGTATTTGTGCTTGCACATTTGTTGGTGTTTGAAAGTTTCATCAAGCGCACACGTTTATATATGTGTATGCGTGCGCGGTTGTGTGTCTCACTTATTTTCTATCGCTTGTTTGGTAATGGCTGCGTCTTGTGTGAAGCTTTTACTGCTTGACTTTACTACCTTTTCATCTGTAATTTCGATAGCCGTCTAAACAATATCTGGTATGACTTCAAAACTCGCCGGAACTTCATGCTCAGTGTTGTTTTACTTTCTGGTCCTTCGGGATCATTATTTTCGATGTTATTTGTTTTGAAAATTGAATACCGCTTAAGCAGGTTCTAGGGGGCGTGAGTAATGTTGCACGTTGAATTACTGCCCATGAACAGACTCCATAAAACCGAGTCTGCGTTTTTTTTGCATTGCTGCTTTTGCTTTCGAAGGATCTCCTACTTTTAGAGATTGTGTACGCATTGTAAGGTTTTCCATTCAATCCTGGTGATGAGTTTGCTCTCGTCTTTATTCTAAATTTTCATTGGGTATGGACCTTATCCCTGGTTGAAAGCTTCCGATGTCGCATCGACTAGTGCTTAACGTTTGTGTGCTGGAAATATGCCACAAATCATCAAAATGTGTCCCCCTAAGAAATGCCCCAAGTTACCCATGGGAACCATCCTTTCCAGGATAACTTTACTGAGGTACTCAACACGAGAAGGGTATTTCTTCCTTTTGCATGCCGGTACTGCTTCCCCAAGTCGTGTATAAATTTCCACGGCTTTTCTGTCTTTACTTCCTTCAAATTTGGTGTCAGTTGCAGCAAACTTTCATCTGTTGCTCAAATCCAAATCATTCTTTCCCAACTGCATATATCAACTTCGTAATGGTTTTCAACTTTTTGCTGCTGTTCCTGCTGACACCAGTCCCATGATTAGGCCAATCTCATCAAACTCCACCTATTGTCCGTTATTCATGTCTGGCTACTTAATGCTCTCAAGTCCATCATTTGACTGGCATGCATCCCTAGATAAGTATCTTGTTATTCTTTCGCCTGCTCTGTCTCAGAGTCGTGGATATCCTAAGCATTGTGGTGTTCATCCTGCTTAAGATTCTTCTGTGTCTTTGCAGACAAGTCTGTGCACTGTCTGGGCTCTAGATCAGATCGACAACCCTACTGGGACAGATCTCTGACATTCTTGCAGATCTGTTGAGGGTTTCTGTGGTAGTTATTCCTATTTCGAGCGACCTAGGTTGCCATTGCCAACAACTTTGATTCAGTGAGACACCGAGTAAAATGCTGCGTGCCTGATCAGGGTCAATGTTGGTTGACACTTTGCCATTAGCTTCTCAAAAGTGTGTGTCATGGCACTCGGTCAGTTGTGTATTAAAACCTTGTTCTAACCGGAAGTAGTCGCCATTGAACTAGATTCAAATTTAAGCAGGCATATATTTTTTACAGTAGGGCGAGGCTTTATGTTGCTTTCAGAATGTTACACTGGTGCTGTTAAGTTGTACACTGGCACATGGAGCACCACGGTGTCCGGGCGCAGGTGTCAGCGGTGGGATTCGCAATACCCACACAGTCAAAACCAGCACATACACCTCCTCTGGACCGGAGAAACAGTGTCACAGGCTAACAATTACTGCAGGGACCCGGACAACGCAGGCAAGTAAAATGAAACCAGAATAAGATCAAATACAATATAGGAAGTCTGACCATTTTTAAGATGTTTAAATCAATTTAAATGCTACTGGCAGTTTTAAATCGAAAGCTCGAATACTATCTGAATTAAATTGGATTAAAATTTGCAAACACCATTTCCTACAATTTATCCTAAAGAACACAAATTGAATAAAGCTAACCCGTCCGACAATTATGCTGCGTTTCTTGATCTAGACCTTAAAATTGATAATGGAATGATTTCTTCTTAAATATATGACAAAAGAGATGATTTTGATTTTAATATTGTTAATTTTCCTCATCTTGACGCGGATATTCCCCGTGCTCCATCTTACGGGGTTTATATATCTCAACTTATTCGATTTGCTAGAGCTTGTTCATCTATTGACGATTTTAACAGTTGAAATCTCATTTTAACTGAAAAACTACTTAAACAAGGATATAGATACCATAAACTTAGAAAAACTTTCTCTAAATTTCAATATCGAAATCTCTCGCGTATTGGCAAGTACCAATGTAATCTCAAGGCGCTTCTGCGACACGGTATTTCACATCCTGAATTTTATGGTGATGTGGTTTACAAACTTCGTAAAATTATTGGACATACCCATTTTCTCACTTTGTTCATCAAATATGTTAAAAAAACATTCAAAAGGGATATGATCCTGTAGTACTACAACACACTGCACTTTTGGTTGTCAATCCTTTTACAGTTGGCAATCACGCTGGCCTCTTTGCATGTACGCCGACAAGAAAGGTTTAGTACTCTATGAAGGCGACCTCTTAAATCCAGAAATGGAAGGAGAACGTCGGATATCTGTACTATTTCGTTTTTGTCGTACCCTTTATTACTTTTCTACAGTTACTCTGTTTGCAGCTCAATCATTGAGTACACTAGCGATAGGTGGATACAGTTTGTTCACTTAAATGTTTTCGGTATACATACCACTGTATTTGCCGTCGCGGTTGTTGTAGATTAGTCGGAGAGGGGATACGTTTATTTACACTGTTTGTCTTTTAGGCAGGGGATTGAATAAGTGTGAGGTTGGGCGCCCATAAACCGGTTTAACCCCCCAGTGACTTTTGTCACTGACCGTTCCAAGGCGGTACTTCCTTCTCCCCCTATTGTATGTTCGTTTCGTCTTTGTGCGTCTCGTGTTGTTTTTTATAGTTGTTATGTACATTTGCTGTGTCCTTGTGCTGCTGTTCGGGCCACTGTTTATTCTGTATGTGGTGTTTTCTGCATGACTCATTTTTGTACTTTTAGGTTAGGTGCTAGGAGGCGTGAGCAGTGTTGCACTTTCAATTTCTACTCATGAACAGACTCAATAAAACCGAGTCTGCGATTTTCTTTTTGTGTTGTAAGTTTTGCTTTCGGGGGATAACCACCCTTCAGAATTTAAATCGTAATATTTAACAGACTGGAAATATTTCAAAAGATCCTGATACAGATAGTTTTCTATTTTACTATAAGGAAGCGCAAATCTCGATCACATTGCATTCGTAAAATGGTAATATTAAACAAAACTATCGTATGAAGATGACTATTCTTAATCTAAATACTTTACGGGATAAGGGCGAGGCTCGGTACTCGTAAACCAGGTTTAAGCCCCCTAGTAGCTGACTTTTGTTACTGACCGTGCCAAGGCGGTCGTCCTGCATTCAACCTATTGTCTTCTTTGTTATTTAATATGCTTAATGAAACAGTAGTAAAGTCTAGCAGGAAAAGCCACACACAAACGCCATCATCACCAACACACCTACAGAAAGCATAGCAATTTATACTCATACACCCACATACAGTAGAAAGTCACATACAAGACGCAATCACCACCAACACATCAATAGACAGCATGTTACACACACACAACCAAATACACGCAAACAAACGAGAAGAACACAGAAAACACCAAGAAATACACGAGCACTAGAGACAAACATGAACAAAACACAAGCACAAAGACACAAGACAACCAAAAGTAAGGGTGACAAAGAGAGAATCGCCTTGGCACGGTCAGTAGCAAAATCACCACTGGGGGTCTAAACCGGTTAACGGACGTCCTAACCTCACACTTATCTCAAATTCACCCTAGCTAAATAAACATTGTAAATAAAGGTATCTCCGCCGGACTTCCCCACAACATAGAAGACAGTAATCACAATACCAATGTTTAATGTTTTTCGTCTTGATATGCGTCCTGTTATGTTTTGTCTTGTGGTTATAACGTTTCTTGTTTGATGGTGTTCGGTGCGGTGTCATTTCGTGTGTGGCTCTCCCTGTTTGACTATTTTTCCATATTTACTTCTTATAAACATGCCATGCTTTCTAGACTTTCGTTCTTATCAATATCTTCTTTAAAAGAAATTGACGAGCAAGCCGATAGAATCATTTTTAGATCAGATCCTCTCATAGGAACGGCTAGTTTGATACAAAGCTTTACTCTACATGTTCGAAGGGTGCACATTGACAAATTATCTGAACACCAAAGATTCCTTTGAAAAAGTATATTTAGAGACCAAAATATAACTGACACTATTCCTAAATACTTTAAAAAACCTGAACCACCTATTATTTCTTACAAATATAACAACCCATCAGAAATACAATTATCAACTATAATAAAATTGTTGACGACCTTAATATTAATGATAATATTCCTAATAATTGAGAATGCGTCACCTCAACTATTTTGCTATTCTCCGCCTGGTTATTTGATTACTGGTAATTCCGAGATAATTAAATGTCTACGATCTCTTCTGAATAAAGGCTCAAAATATCAAATACCATCCTTTGTAGATTGTAACACTTGTCGAGGTCAGATTGGTGAGGCTTTACAAACTTTTAGTATTAAGAGTCGTAGAGAAACATGTTGAATCTAATGCTCTTTCAAATTTGAAATAATAATTTTTTTATGACAAACGCATTTCATTTTATAGCTCTAATGAATACCTTCTTCGACATAAACCTAGAATTTCTTTCAAAAATCTAAAAATGGTTTACAGGATTTCCATTCAAAATACGTTTTTAAACATGCTGATAAGGCATCGAAAAATGTGATTATTTTTTTACGATTACATTTAATTGATGTCTTGAAGGAGTCATACATTTCAGTTACTGCTGACGAATCGAAAAACAAATAGTATGAACAACTTGGAACGGATATTAAAATTACACAACATAAACTTCAAACTATGTATTGGTTACAAAAAAACTACATAAAACATATAAAGCGCGTTTCATTGCAAACACTAGCTCTCGTATAACTACATAATTGTCTATACTTTTGACTTTCAATCTTCCTCAATCTTATCCCTATTGTTTGTGTGGTTTGTCTTTGTGCGTCTCTTAATGTTTTTGCTAGTTATATACATGTGCTGTCTTTTCTTGTGTTGCTGTTCGTGCGGCTGTTTGTTCTGTATGTGGTGTTTCCTGCATAGCTCATATTTGAACTCTTCTTGTTTAATGCATAGGTCACACATTCACGGATTTACGCCGGATTAGCTGCAGCTACGATCCGTCATCATTCCTGGCAATCTGTATTGGTCCGCAGCTTTCTGTATCTTAGCCGTAGTAATACGTAAAAGGGCTTGCATATCCCTAGCTTTCTGTACTTTAGCCGTGGTCATACAAAGTAGTTCTTGTGTATCCGTGACAAGTTTTGAACATGTTCAATATGTAACCACGGATCAAACAACCATAGTGTATCCGTGATATTCCGTATTAGACCGTTCTTGTTCGTACTAATTCTTACTTATACTGTAGCAAAGTGCTGTTCATCCACATTGTACACGCCCTGACACGTGTCATTCCGTATTAAACCGTATTACTTCCGTATGAAACCGTGTAATTTTCGTAGTAATAGTACAAGTACAAAAATTAGTCATGCAGGAAACACCACATACAGAACAAACAGTCGCCCGAACAGAAACACAAGGAAACAGCAAATGTACATAACTATAAAAATAACAAGAGACGCACAAAGACAAAACAAACATGTAATAGGGGGAAGATGAAAGTACCGCCTTGGAACGGTCAGTGTCAAAAGTCACTGGGGGGTTAAACCGGTTTATGGGCGCCCAACCTCACACTTATTCAATCTCCACCCTAAAAGACAAACAGTGTAAATAAACGTATCCCCTCTCCGACAAACTACAACAACCGCGACGGAAAATACAGTGGTAAAGTGCATGTATAACGAAAACATTTAAGTGAACAAACTGTATCCACCTATCGCTAGTGTACTCAATGATTGAGCTGCAAACAGAGTAACTGTAGAAAAGTAATAAAGGGTACGACAAAAACGAAATAGTACAGATATCCGACGTTCTCCTTCCATTTCTGGATTTAAGAGGTCGCCTTCATAGAGTACTAAACCTTTCTTGTCGGCGTACATGCAAAGAGGCCAGCGTGATTGCCAACTGTAAAAGGGTTCACAACCAAACATGCAGTATGTTGTAGTACTACAGGATCATATCCCTTTTTAATGAATTTTTTAACATATTTGATGAACAAAGTCCTATAATCTTACGAAGTTTGTAAATCACATCACCATAAAATTCAGGATGTGAAAATCCGTGTCGCAGAAGCGCCTTGAGATGCCTAGTTCACACATTCGTGGGTGACCTCGCCGGCTCAACTACAGATATAAATATCACAGATAACACCGGAGATGCCAATTTCTGTAGTGCGATACTACGGGTTTTGACGTACCTGTGGTAAGATAATGTAGTAATGGGCCACGATTGAGACGGAGTTTTACGGTATGACACTGTTTAGTACGGAAATGAAACGGTTTAATACGGAAATGACACGATTAAATACGGAACGACACGTGACAGGGCATGTGCACTGTAATAAATACGGTTTTAGTACAGGCTAAAATGGAACCGTATGTTCTAATACGGTTTAGTAAGGGTGTACTACGGTTGTTTAATCCGTGGTCACATTTGAACATGTTCAAAAATTGTTACGGATATACAAGTACTAATACAAAATGTACGTATGACTAGGGCTAAAATACGGAAATCTACGGACCGGTATAGATCGCAACGAATGATGGCAGCTCGTATCCGTAGCTAATCCGGCGTCAATCCGTGAGTGTGTGCATCCGTAGCAAACTACGGAAATTGGCATTTCCGGGGTCATCTGTAGTGGAACCGGCGAGGTGATCCGTGAATTTGTGACCTAGGCATAACGAAGATAACAAAACATGCAAAGTTCTATTGTGATAAGACATGAACATTCTGGAATAAATCTCTTCTGGTCTATTAGAAACTCTTCAGCAATCTTAAACAAACTTTAGCTTGTAAGTCGCCCCGTACATCATTCTCAGTGTTGTTATATTTTCTGGTCCTTCGGGATCATTAGTTTTGATGTTATTAGTTTCGAAAATTGAAAACGATTAAGCCGGTGCTAGGATGCATGAGTAATGTTGAACCTTTAATAACTACTCATGAACAGACACAATAAAACCGACTATATGTTTGCATCGCTACGTTTGCTTTCGAAGGATCTCCCACTTTCAGGATATACAGTAAAACCTCTCTTAACCGGAAATCTAGTAGATAAGAATTTAGACACTTTTAGGCAGGTGGCTGCTTAATGCAGGGTGAAAGTCATGCAGAAAGCTCCTCTAGAAGCTTTCTGCATGACTTTCACCCTGCATTAAGCTGCCACCTGTCTCCAAGACCGATATTCATACTAAATTTAACGGCCGGTTAAGAGAGGTTTTACTGTATATGTACCGGTCTTTCAGACAGGTGGCACCTTAAAGCAGAATAAAAGTCATGCAGAAAGATCCCTGCATTCAATGGCCACCTGCCTAAAAGAGCTAAATTGTTTTTATTTATATTCCGTTAAGAGGGTCTATCATTTCAGTCATATCGCAATGTCTGTCTGATTATAGGTAGAGGAATACCTCAGAGGTTTTACCATGTAGGTGCACCGTCTTGTGCACAGAATATCACCAAGGTAGAACCACTGAACTACCTAAGCCAACATCGCATGAAATATCCAATGGCACTCAAGCTACAACGATTAGGGGCCAATAACAAACCATAACCACGTGGCCATGGAAGCCTCTTAAACTGTTTTAAATCTTTACAATATGTAATAGCTATAAATATACAGAAATCGGTATGTTCTCCACAAGCATTTTCGTTGCTTTTGTTGCAGTACCATGCTCTAAAATGACCACCATCAACGAGCACGTGCTCCGATAGGATAAAGAATGGATAATCAAATTCACGTTTTCGTAATCAACTTCTTTTCAAGGACAACAGTATATATAATAATCATATAAAGTAATCGAACTACCTAGTTCTAATAAACTCAAAGCAAACACTTAATAGCGAAAGAACTGCAGAACGACGTTCCTTAGCCTTTAGCCTGCTTCAGTTGACACGGATGATTTATCATGCCTTTTAAAGAACATGTCAGTGTATCAAACAGTTTTCGGTGTCTCATCTAGATCCAGACTTTTTGCATATCTTATCACTCATCTGCATGCTATGTGTTTGTCATTATTTTCGTTTTGGATTAAGCATCGCTGGCCGAACTTTATCCAAACTGTTTTTGCAGATCACTATAGAAACATCGATGTGTGAAAGTTACATATTCAAAGTATTTTTTTCAGGATTTTTGTGGTGTTACACTACAGATCCAGACCGTCGTTGGGAGGAATGTGGAATACCCTTATGCACATAAGCAGTTCAACGACACCGGCATCAATTCTTCCGATCGTATTAGCAAATTTGTTTTGTCAAAGATAGACACTGCTTGTTTGGCACCGCTTACACAGAGTGCCGCATCGACGACAACTGCATATCGTACAAGCTAATATACTGGGTTATACAGCCTACAGAGTCTTGTTTCAATGACATCTACATATCAATGAAAAGCATTGATGCAAAGCATAAAAAAGCGCGTATTATTGAATAGTGAATAATAATCTTGCGTGTTTTACCTAATATAATGTCACCAAAATGGCTGTATTAAATTACATTTTGACTTTAGTGAAAGTGGGATAAGGACGAGGTTCGGTACCCGTAAACCAGGTTTAAGTCCCCCAGTAACTTAATTTGGTTACTGACCGTTCCAAGGCGGTACTCTTGCTTTCAGCCTATGGTAAATTTTGTTGTTTAATATGCTTAATGTTTTTCGTCTTGATAATGCGTCCTGTATTGTTTTGTCTTGTGGCTATACCGTTTCTTGTTTGATGGTGTTTGGTGCGGCCTCATTTCGTGTGTGGCTCTCCCTGTTTGACTATTTTTCCATATTTACTCCTATGGCCTTAGCAAAACAACAAAATTTCACCATAATGGGGCCCTTGAAACACCATCCATTTCAGTCAGATAGCCCTAGTGATACAATAGCCCTTTCAGTCTCACATTTGGCCCCTTTTACCTTTACTCTGTGGATTGTCATGTAAGTAACAGTATGACTACTAATTGGTGCATTTTATGAAATTTGAGAACTGGAAGTTTTCACCATGACAGAAACGTTTGCATGGGTATACTCTTAAACATAGAAACGGGATGAGCTTACCAGACTCATGTATTACATTTTTCCTGTCGTTCCCTTAACGGCCTCATTGCAGTTGCTATGAACTCAGCAAAGCCATTGAGTACCTATCTGACGGATATTTCACTGTCGTTATGCTATGTTTTACATATTGTCATGTGTTTACCGTCTTCAGTATTGTGGGAAAGTCCGACGGGGATACTTATTTACACTTTTTGGAAAGCTAGGGTGTTGAGATAACTGTGAGGTTAGGCCGTCAGTAAACCGGTTTAATCACCCAGTGGTGATTTTGCCACTGGTCGTTCCAAGGCCGTACTGTCTGTCAGGTCTGCTTTTGTTTGTCTTGTGTCTTTGTACTTGTGCTTTTGTTCACGTTTGGAATGTTTATCTCTGGTACTTTTGTGTTTGTTAATGTTTTCTGTGTTCATCTCGTGTATGTGCGTGTGTTTAGGTATGTAGTTGTGTGTGACATACTATCAATCGATGTTTGGGTGGTGTTGGTTGCGTCTTGTATATAGCTTTGCCTGCTTGACTTTACTACTTTTTATCTAGCATCTGATGGGCTCAGTTATGACATGTGTAAAATTTTAGACAATCAAATGATTGCATAATTTCAGTCTAAGGATCAAAAAGTGTATCAAGTAAAGACTGGAAGCACTGGACATTCCGGGTGTTGACTTTCAGGGATCATGAACTACGAAAATGATTTTTATATAATTTTCTTTTTCTTTGACTTTGACTGTAAAGGTAAAGTAAACAGGTTACGCTTTCGTCAAATTCTGATAGTACTCAGATTATTGAACACTGAAATATAAATAAATCATATGCTTTTTGTTTAATTTTGATTTAATGGGAGTTTCAATGTACTGCGTGCCGTTCTTTTTGACAGCCGGGTATACGATACTCTCCCTTGGTTTGTGACGTCACTGTGGTAAATATCAAACTTTTCCCTGCTGGTGACATAATGTCTGGTTGTAGTTTGACTACTTAAATTGTTTTCAAATTTTGAGAAATTATTAACCGATCGTAACCGAGCTTGATTCATTATAAACCGAGTTGCTCGGAATTTCATCTGTTTATAAGCTGTTTGCAAAATTGAATCATGTTGTGTCGTAAGGTTTTAAGTCAGATTGATAAAATAAATTACATCTGCATCGCTTCAATAATGCAGCAGTGTGCAGGTACATGCTCTAGATTGGTTTTTAAGTCCATTCGTGAAACATTCTTTGATTGGATGACATTTACTTATCACTATTATAATTACCCGTGTAGTATGAAAATTTTGTAAAGCCATGCAAGAAAAGTCACACACAAGACGCAATCGCCATATGTACATCAATAGAAAACAAGCGACACACACACCCACACCCCAACACACACCTACCCGCCCAGACACAAACACACATACACACAATATGAAGATCGTATGGCGTTCTAAAAATTCTTGGCGAACGAGTGTACATCAGAAGATGGAATTATATTGAAGGGTAAGTCCACAATTGTTGGCAGCAGTGCGAAACTAGATCTTATTGCACTGCTGTTACATGGAACAAATGCATTATGCTTGATGTTTTGTTTTCAAAGGATCACTCCAGCAGAATGTCAATTATACATTTACTCACAGAAAGCTGACTGGAAAGAGGAGGAAATGATAATGATATAGTCCGACAGGGAATTCCTGGCAGTTACGTCATAATTAGTTTACTTGAATATTCATATGACATGTTATTTCTTAAAAGAGAAAACTGTGACTATTTGATTATGATGGCATTGTTGTGGAGTCTGTAGCCGAGGGGATAAAGGCGCTCTTATCGGAATCAAAATGTACCTGGTTCGAAACCAACATAAGTCAAATCTTTTTTTTTCTTTTTTTGCCCCAACAACACATATGTCAAAAACAAAAGAAAGACCAAGCAGGATTAAACAAGGACAAAAAAGATAAAAACAGAATACATCCTATAGAAAAAATATACCGACAACAATATATAAACAGAACAACAAACAAATACAAATATAAATGCTGATGAGTTTCGAACTCGGGTAGCGCATGCAAAGCCGCATACGCATCCTTTAGACCACGATATCGGATATCCCTTGGTGTAACGTTTGTCTTATTTATTAATTGTCCCATTCACATCATATATTGAGGAAACCCTGTCTATGTTTAGTTTTGATATTGTTTTGACGTAACTGCCAGACCTAGTTTGTTTATCTATAGTGATAATGATAATAATAATAATAATAATAATAATAATAATAATAATAATAATAATAATAATAATTATAATATAATAATAACTATAATAATTATAGTGTTTCATACAAAACCGAGTCCCCCCTCACTTCTTGCACCTACGAAAAGAAAACCATGTAAAACTTTCACAGTCCCATAACGCTGCGGAAAATCATTGAACCGAAACAGGATTATTTCAAGCACAACTAGACAGGGGGCAGATCAATCCTATGAAAGTACATGTTAAGAGTCGTGCAGGAAACACCGCATACACAACACACCCGCCCAAACAGCACCACAATAAACAGTAAAATGTACAAGTATATAAAAGACACAAAGAGACACAAAAAAGGCAAAACAAACATACAATAGGGGGAGATGGAAGTACCGCCTTGGAACGGCCAGTGACAAAAGTCACTTGCAGGTTAAACTGGTTTTTGGGCGCCCAACCTCACACTTATTCCATCCCCACCCTGAAAGACAAACAATGTAAATAAATGTATCCCCTCTTCGACTAATCTACAACAACAGCGATGGCAAATACAGTGGTAAAGTGCATGTAAAACGAAAACATATTTAAGTTAAGTACTGTATCCACCTATCGCTAGTGTACTTAATGATTGAGCTGCAAACAGAGTAACTGTAGAAAAGTAATAAAGGATACGACAAAAACGAGATGGTACAATTATCCGACGTCCTCCTTCCGTTTCCGGATTGAAGAGGTCGCCTTCATAGAGTACTAAATCTTTTTTGTCGGCGTACATGCAAATAGGCCAGTGTGATTGCCAACTGTAAAAGAGTTGACAACCAGACATGCAGTACGTTGTAGTACCATGGGATCATATCCCTTTTTAATGATTTTTTAATGTATTTATTGAACAAAGTCAGAAAATGGGTATGTCTAATAATTTTACCAAGTTTGTAAATCACATCACCATAAAATTCAAGATGTGAAACACCGTGTCGCAGGAGTGCCTCAAGATTACATTTGTACTTGCCAATAAGTGAGATATTTCGATAATGAATTTTAGAGAATGTTTTTCTTAGTTTATGATATCTATATAACGTTGCTTAAACAGTTGTTCAGTTAAAATGAGATTTCGATTGCTAAAATCGTCAACAGAAGAACAAGCTCTAGCGAAACGAATAAGGTGAGATATATAAACCCCGTAAGATTGGGCACGGGGAACATCTCCATCAAGGTTAGGGAAATTTACAATATTAAAATCAAAATCATCTCTTTTGTCATAAATTTTAGAATAAATTATCCCATTGTCAATTTTAAGGTCTATATCGAGAAAAGCCGCACAAGTGTCGGAAGGGTTAGATTTATTCAATTTGAGTTATTTTGGGTAAATTGTAGGAATCAACGCATCAAAGAAAGGGTTATCTAAATTGAAACTATCATCCAGATATCGAGAAGTATCATTGAAGGCATTTATGACATCCTCTTGTGATTGTGGGTTCAAACTCAACATGAAATCTCTCTCATAGCAGTACAAAAACAAATCTGCGACAAGTGGTACACAATTCGTACCCATAGGAATATCAATTACCTGACGGTATATAGCATTTCCATAACGTACAAATATGTTATCCAGAAGGTAGGTTAGGGATTCACAAACTTCCAAGCAAGACCAATTGGTGTAATATTTCATCGGCTCGTCAGTAAACAAAGCTTTTTTCAGCATTACAAGCGAGAAGTGATGTTTTTTTCTCTGGCAAAAACTTTCTGAATTAAGCTTGTAAGTTTATCTTTAATTAGATCATGAGGAAGGGTTGTGCAACTAAAGGTTTTGGAGAAACCGCGCGGTTAAAAATGTCAATGTTAATATTTCAAAGTACCATAAACACAAAGGGGATGGAAATATTGAACACGAACAAACGCACAAGTACAAAAACACCATACCAATACAAGGGCGAACACACACGTACGAGACGAAAACCACAAACCCAAACAAACACACAAGTACAAATGCACCAAACAAACAAAAGCAATGGTGATAAAGATGGTGCCGCCTTGGAACGATCAGTGGCGAAACCACCACTGGGGTTTAAACCGGTTTACTGACGTCCTAAGCTCACACTTATCTCAGAGTCATCCTAGCTACACAATAGCATAACAACTGTGAAAGTCCGTCAAATATGTACTCAGTGACTTTGCTGAAGACAGATCAACTGCAGGGAAGTCGTTAAGGGCACGACAGAGAAACGGCAATACATTAGTTTGGTAAGCTCATCCCATTTCTGGGTTTAAGAGAATACCATCATAGAGTACTACCCTTGTCCTGTCATCATTCAAGCAAAGGGAGAAGCGTAGCGACCGACTGTAAAGGGACCGATAACCAAACATGCAGTGTGTTGCAATATAATAGGGTCATAACCTTTCTCCCTAAAAGTTTTAATGCGTTTAATAAACAAATCGTGAAAATGGATATAACACCGAATTTTCCTAAGTTTGCGGATAACACCACCATAGAAATCTGGATGAGAAATACCTTTTTGCAGTAACGTCCGTAAACTGCAGCTATGTTTACTAATGAGCGATACATTTCGGTAGTTATATGAGAAATGTAAACCCCATAAGACGGGGAACATCTCCATCTAGAGAAGGATAATTAACAATTTAGAAATCGAAATCTTCCCTTTTATCGTACATTTTAGACGAAACTTTATCATTAGTGATGGAAAGATTCAAATCTGAAAAGGAAGCCTGAACGTCGGATCGGATCAAAGTAAGTTCCTTTGAGTAAATAGATGAAAACTATAAAAAAAAAAAAGATTATTCAAATTCAAAATATCGTCTGCATACCTAAACATTTTATTACAAGCACTAACAATGTCAGGTTGTGTATCAGGTTTTAAACTAAGCATGGAATCCCTCTCATAGCAATACAAAAACAAATCTCATTTTGTTGAAATAGGTATACCAACAACTTGACGATATATTGTATCCCCATAGCGCACAAATTTGTTATCTAAAAGAAATCTTAAAGATCAAGGCAAGTCCACATTGTGTAATTGTCACCTTCTGAATTCGAAAAGAACGAACGTTGAACATTACAAGCAAGGAACATTCTATTTTCTCTGGCAAAGGATTTTTCTAGTAATGTAATCAGTTTATCCTTTATAAGATGGTGAGGTAGAATAGAGCTCAATGAAGAAATGTTGTACTGTTCATTTTCAAGTACATGTAACAGTCATGCAGGAAACACCGCATACAAAACACACAACCGCCCAAACAGCACCACAACGACAAACAGCAAATGTACATGTATATAAAAGGCACAAAGAGACACACAAAGTCAAAACAAACATACAATAGGGGAAGATGGAAGTACCGCCTTCGAACGGACAGTTACAAACGTCACGGGGGGGGGGGGGGTTACCGGTTTTTGGGCGCCCAGCCTCGCACTTATTCCATCCCAACCCTAAGAGACAAACAGTGTAAATAAACGTATATTCTGAAATTGGGTGATCCATTGATAGCAAAAGTATTCCCTCTCCGATTAATCTACAACAACCGCGATGGCAAATACAGTGGTAAAGTGCATGTTAAACGAAAACATATTTAAGTGAAGTAACTTTATCTACCTATCGCTAGTGTACTCAATGATCGAGCTGCAAACAGAGTAACTGTAGAAAAGTTATAAAGGGTACGACAAAATCGAGACAGTACATGTATCCGACGTCCTCATTCCGTTTCCAGATTTAAGAGGTCGCCTTCATAGAGTACTAATTCTTGTCGGCGTACATGCAAAGAGGCCAGTGTGATTCTCAACTGTAAGAAGGTTGACAACCAGACATGTATTTAGTTAACAAAGTGAGGAAATGGGTACGTCCAATAATTTTACGAAGTTTGTATATCACATCACCATAAAATCCAGGATGTGAAACACTGTGTCGCAGGAGCGCCTTAAGATTACATTTGTACTTGCCAATAAGTGAGAGATTTCGATAATAAAATTTAGAGAATGTTTTTCTTAGTGTATGGTATTTATATCCTTGCTTAACCCTTTACCTTATACGCGCGAGAAATCGCGAGTTTGCTTATCACCTAATGGACGCGAGATAAAGCAACTTTGCTTATTCCCTGATAGAAGCGGGTATCCACCGGTCTATCCATTACCGTATATAAGCGGGTTTGAGCGAGTCCAATATTTACCTGCTAATATCTCTATCTTCTAGTTAAATTTCTGTGTCTGGATGTCTACACATTTAAAGTGTGTTAATATATCTTCTGAAATCCCAAATCTAATAATAGTGTTACTACAGAAAAATATTGCAAAAAGCGAGGCTGAAGTCGAGTGGTATACTCTTTTTATATGCTCGGTGATCATCGTAAGACATGGGTATAATACTATTCGTCATTATTCGGAAAGTACGAACTTTGCCGATAAATGATCACACGAAAATTTTCCACTGTCGCCTAGGTCAAATTCTAAATATAAATATGTTAAATATAATTGACCAATGACTATTCGGAACTCCATAAATCACGCGCGACTTGCCTTGGGGCTAAAATAACACATGGGGAACCCGTTGTCAACCTCAAAACAACCCGGCGGATATTGGGCAATAAAACTTTCGTAAGTATAATCCGATTAGAGGGTAGATAGCAATATCAATCAAATAACTTAGCTAATAAACCCATTTAACCATTCAAACGAATCATGTCTGGGAATTCATTCATAAATGTCAAACAGTTAGGATCTCGTGTGGACGCCAATATTTTTTATCGAGATCCAAACTGTCTAAATTGATATAAAACGAATAATTCGTTCATGAGCGCCATTCAGTTTAGATCTTGATGAAATGACAAGCTACGTGGCGTCTTATCTACATAAACATTTAATATTGATTTAATAAATATATCACAATGCACAAAAAACCGAATTTGTGTAGACTCAGATCGGGAGCTATTCTAAATCTCGATTGATGCATAATACATGCAAATGAGACAGATGTGAGGAAAAGCGGGATGGGATATTGTAAACAGTGTAGTCCAATATCAGCAGCCGCTTTTCCCACGCGGCGTTTGATCAGGATCTACACTGTTTGCTGGGCCACAGGAATAAATAATGCCGATTCTGGTGATTTTCAAACAGTGTGAAGCAGATGCTGCGTGTGAGATGCAGCTGATCTGAGTCTACACTGTTTGAAATGCAACACATTCTCCATTTTCCTTGTGCCCGACTCAAATGCATTATAAAAACGGAAAATGTTTCAAAGAACTATAAAAAGCATAATTTATATGTGTCGGAAATTCATGATAGAGAAACAGTTTTATTTATTTAGTTCAGTGAACATGCAGATAAAATTTGTCTTCCGATTATTTTTATACGCCCACCTTACAAAGGTGGTCGTATATTGGCTTGGCCCCTGTCCGTCCGTCCGTCCGTTCGTTCGTTCGTCCGTCAACATATTGTTTGTCCGCAGTTTTCTCGGAAAACTATTTGATAGATATTAATGAAACTTCACACAAATGTTTAATGCATCAAGATCTGAAACTGAGTTGATTCTGAGGTTCATTTGATGTTTCGTTTCAGAGTTATGGCCCCTGTCCTTAAAATATAATGCAAATACATGCAAATAGTTTGTCCGCTGTTTTCTGGGAAAACTATTTGAGAGATATTAATGAAACTTCACACAAATGTTTAATGCATCAAGATCTGAAGCTTAGTCGATTCTGATGGCCCTTGTCCTTTTAAAAAAATATTGCAAATACATGCAAATAGTTTGTCCGCTGTTTTCTAGGAAAACAATTTGAGAGATATTAATGAGACTTCACACAAATGTTTAATGCATCAAGATGTGAAGCTGAGTCGATTCTTAGGTTCATTTGATTTGTCGTTTCAGAGTTATGGTCCTTGTCCTTAAAAAATAATGCAAATATGCAAATAGTTTGTCTGCTGTTTTCTGGGAAAACTATATGAGAGACATTTATGAAACTTCACACAAATGTTTAAAAATAATGCAAATACATGCACATAGTTTGTCCGCTGTTTTTTGGGAAAACTATTTGGAGGATCATTCAGTTTGTCTTTACAGAGTTATGGCCATTGCACTTTACAAAAATCTGCAAATATGAGGATTAGCTGTAGCTTTTTTATTTAATAAGATTACCACTTATTTATTTTTAAAAATACTATAACTTTGATATGGAAATCAAGATCTGAAGCATCAGAAAATGTCAACACTTATAAGGCATGTTGAATAGGAGAAAGTTTGCAAGTGGGCGTATTATGTACCGTATGCGGTACTCTTGTTTTTCAGGAGGCGGCATTCGTTTTGGAGCCAGACCCTAACCTGAACGGGTTCAATACCTTAGATCCAGATCAGGCACCGGAAAACTCAATATCTAGTCTGGATCTATAATTGGATTCAGATCAGACACCCAGTTACCCAGAATCTAATTTAGATCATTTTTTGGACCCAGGTCCGATGCCGAGTTACTCAGTATCTGATCTAAATCAATGTTTGGATCTAGATCCAGATTAGACAGAGATACTCAACTTCTGATCTGGATCTAACCTTAATGACAGAAATGAGTCTCTCAGCGTCTGATATCGATCCAAGCGTGGATCCCGAACCGGTGCTGAGTTACTCGCTGTATGATATGGTCCGTGCTGAATGAATGAAGGAATTATTTATTCAGCGTCTGATCTGGATCAAGCCTGTTTGGAAATTATATTTTATTTTTAATAGCAGGCGATAGGTTACTGTTCCGAACATATTTAGCTGATATTTTAAGGTCAATTATAATAAAGATCTGAAAATATATTGACTTGCTTCGTTTTAACCCCGTGTATTGTGCTTATACATACTTCAAATTGCATGAAAAATACACCATCAAAAAGAGTATTGAATTCCCTAAAAACTTTTCATTTACACTATAATGATAATGGTAAACATAAATGCATTTATATGGGATTGAAAATGACAGGTGTCAGATTCAAACTAATTTTCTAATATTTCCAATAAACTGTTTATCGAGAGTGTGTTACGCGTACCACATAAATATTGGTTATTGATTATCGGATAAGGCTTCCCGTACTTTTAAATTATGACGTCATTTACATGATGACGTCGCTTGTTTACTTCTAATAGCGTTCATTTTCAAATCATTTTCATTTTGGCATACATCGTTACGCATGTTGTGGTGTTGTCTGGAGGGGGAATTTTATTTACATTTTGACTTTGGTGAAAGTGGGATAAGGACGAGGTTGGGTACCCATAAACCAGGTTCAAGTCCCCCAGTAGCCCTTTTTTTATTGCTTTTGGCTGCTGGCCGTTCCAAGGCGGCACTCCTGCTTTCAGCCTACGGTCAATTTTGTTTTTTAATATGCTTCATGTTTAATGTGTTTCGTCTTGATATGCGTCCTGTTATGTTTTGTCTTGTGGCTTTACCGTTTCTCGTTAGATGGTGTTTGATGCGGTGTCATTCCGTGTGTGGCTCTCCCTGTTTGACTATTTTTCCATATTAACCCCTTTCAGAATTTATTACCTATATCGGTGTAAGATAATGGTTTGGAGGTTTGGCTATTTGGTAAAGGGTTAAGCAGTTTTTCAGTTAAAATGAGATTTCGACTGTTAAAATGGTCAACAGAAGAACAGGCTCTAGTGAAACGTATAAGTTGAGAAATATAAACCTCGTAAGATGGGACACGGGGAACATCTCCATCAAGGTGAGGGAAATTTACAATATTAAAATCAAAATCATCTCTTTTGTCATAAATTTTAGAAGAAATTATTCCATTGTCGATTTCAAGGTCTAGAGGAGGGAGGGTTAGCTTTATTCAATTCGGTTAAATGGTAGGAATTCAAACATCAAAGAAAGGGTTATCTAAATTGAAAATATAATCCAAATGTCGAGAAGTATCATGAAGGCTTTTATGACATCTTCTTGCGATTATGGGCTCAAACTCAACATGAATCTCAATCATAGCAGTACAAAATCCAATCGGCGTCCAGTGGTACACTATTCGTATCCATAGGATGATAGGAATACTAATCACCGGACGGTATATAGCATTCCAATAACGTACAAATATGTTATCCAGAAGAAAGGTTAATGATTCAAAAACTTATAAGCAAGACCAATTCAGCTAGTAAGTTTATCTTTAATTAGATCATGAGGAAGGGTTGTGTACAAAGTAGAAACATCGTATGTGCTTACAGTGGATGCGAGAAACCATTTGTTCTTAAAAATACAAGATGAGTCATGCAGCAGACACCACATTCAGAACAAACAGCCGCCCGAACAGCAACTTAATGAAACAGCATATATACACAACTATAAAAAACATCAAGAGACGCCCAAAGACAAAACAAACACATAATAGAGGGAATATGGATGTACCGCCTTGGAAACGGTCAGTAACAAAAGCCACTTGGGGGTTAAACCGGTTTATGGGCGCCCAACCTCACACTTATTCCACCCCAACCCAAAAAGATAAACAATGTAAATAAACGTATCCCCTTTCCGACTAATCTACAAAAACCGCGATGGCAAATACAGTGGTAAACTGCATGTATAACGAAAACATTTAAGTGAACAAACTGTATCCACCTATCGCTAGTGTACTCAATGATTGAGCTGAGTAACTGTAGAAAAGTAATAAAGGGTACGACAAAAACGAAATAGTACAGATATCCGACGTTCTCCGTCCGTTTCTGGATTTAAGAGGTCGCCTTCATAGAGTACTAAACCTTTCTTGTCGGTGTACGTGCAATGAGGCCAGCGTGATTGCCAACTGTAAAAGGGTTGACAACCAAACATGCAGTATGTTCTATAGTATAGTACTATAGGTTCATATAACTTTTTAATGAATTTTGTAACATATTTAATGGACAAGGTGAGAAAATGTGGATGTCCAATAATTTTACGAAGTTTGTAAAGTTTGTTTATAACTTCTGAGGAGTTGTTAATAGACCAAAATATATTTATTCCAGAATTTTCATGTCTTATCACAATATAATGTTACATGTTCTTTTATCTTTGTTAAACAAGAAGTTAAAAGTATAGACACCTCAGAAGTTGTACAAGAGCTAGAATTTGCAATAAAAAGCGCTTTATATGGTAGTTTACTTAGTTTCGGTAACTAATACATTGTTGCTTCTAGTTGCATACACTTTTCGACATGGTCTGAAACGACGGTCTTTTCGTCAGTATTAACTGAAATGAATGCTTGGTATTAATAATTTGCTGCTTCAAGACGTCGACATAATGTAATTGTCAAATATTAATGACAGTATTCGATAACTTATCAGCACGAACAAAGACGTATTTTGAATGGAAATCATGTAAACTATTTTTAAGATGCCTAAAGGAAACTAGAGGTTTTTGTCACAAAAACAAATATTTCCCCTCTAATAAAACAATGTGTAAAGGGAAATCACTAAAAATGTTATGGATTTGATGACTGATACTTTTCCTCATTATGGGATTTCCACACCACATTTTTCAAGAGGAAATGATAACAGCTTATAACTCCGAAAATATTGGTACCAGAGTTATGGCCCTTGTGCATGGCATTTACTTTCATCATGCTTATTCCATAAATGAAATGTCATTCCAATAGCATCAGTCGAACAGGAGCTATTGGTCGGACAAACAATGTAACAAAGGGAAATAACTCCAAAAGTATTAAAGCCAGAGTTATCGCTCTTGTTCATGACACTTTCTCTTGTCATACTCTTTCCATGTATGAAGTTTCAATACAATGGCAAGATCCATGTAGGAGTCATCGTCCGGACAGGAAAGCGTTAAACAAATGTACACGGGGCAATAACTCTCAAATTTATTGAAGTCAGAGTTAAGGACCTTATGCATGACACTTTCTCTTATTATGATCTTTCCATGTATGAAGTTTTACTCCAATGGCATGTGCTATATAGAAGGTATCATCCTCACAAAAACATGTTTTTTACAAAGGGTAATAACTCCAATATTAGTCAAGCCAGAGTTATGGACCCTGAGCATGGCACTTTCTCTTATCATGATCTTTCCATGTTTGAAGTTTCAATCTAATGGCATGAGCCATATAGGTGTTATCGGCCGGACTAAATATTGTAAATAAAAATTACAAAGGCAATAACTCCATCATTAGTGAAGCCAGAGTTATGGACCTTGTGTATGACACTTCCTCTCGTCATGATCTTTCCATATATGAAGTTTCAATCAACTGGCATCAGTCATATTGAAGTTATCGTCCGGGAAAACAAGTGTGATGTTTTACAGGGGGCAATAACTCCTATATTAGTGAAACCAGAGTTATGGACCTTGTGCATGACACTTCCTCTCATTAAAATCTTTCCATATATGAAGTTTCAATCAACTTGCATAAGGCATATTGAAGTTATCGTCCGGACAAAAAGCGTGACGGACAGACGGACATACAGACAACTCTCACTGTCACAAATTGGTAGCAGACTGTTGTTTTAATCAGTTTGGGTATGGTATAGTCCTCTGCTGGTCAGTGTAAATTATTGATTTTCTGATAGAGTATAGTGGCTAATCGGGGTATCTTGTCAGTACTGCAGACAGGTGCGTTAAATCTATTTTAAGCTAGCAAAAGCAGCTAAGTTGCTTGACCAGTGGTTATTTTTGGAATGCATGCATTGCTGGGGTGTGTCATTTTGCTCAGTGAGACTCAGATGGCCAAGCTGTTCAGATGATATTTTGGAACTTGGTAGATACATGTAGCTTTGGATCTGGTTTCATTGTTGCGGCCTGAGATAGACACTGTAAGTTAATCCCCATCCCTGCCCCGTCCTGAAATGCACTTTTATTTCGCGTGGAATGTTTTTGCAAACAGTTGCTTGTAGAGCAAAATACTTAGCCTGGCCCTCATTCTCTTTTTAGGTGGCTTGTATATAGAGTAGCAATGACCATGGTCATTTATTGCCAACGCCATTATCCTGCCCTTTTCCACTAAAGGAATGCTGTTTCCTGCATGCAATTTACGCTATGTGACTGGTCTGCAAGTTAGCCATTTGACAGCGTTGGATGTGCGCGCAGATGTATTAGTCAGCAGAAGGGTTTTATAATAAGAACTGATATCGTATTGGTGCTTTGGTATTAGACAATTATGTAACCATTACTATGGTTATAGCACTAACAATATCTGTATACATGTATTCTTCACAGATATTTTAACACTTTTAACATACTTGGTTTATTTGTATATTGCCGAAATAGTGTTGTGCTACGGTGCGGATAGCCGTTTTGAATAGCTTGATATGATTGCATTTGACAAGTTACAGTATAGTAGTGTGTGATGCTATAAATAGTTCTATATATTCAGAGCATTAACCTATATATGGGTGTTTTATTCATAGACAGTGATTTGACTATAGATATGAATTGTCCTGTGTGGAATAGACATTTGCCTGTGTGGTTTATATAATAGAGACCTGTGTGGATAATGACATTGACACTTGCCAGTGTGGCTTAATTACTAGTTTACCGTCCTGTGTGAACGGTCATAGAACTTTATTCCTGTGTGGAAAATTTTGAGTCATTAACTTTCAGCTGTGTGGTTTGGTGGTTAAGAAGTCTGTGTATTATATGTTTAGTAGTCTTTTCTCGTTACTTGTGCAATATATGTAAATATAAACTGGTGATAACAGAAGTTCATTGTCAGTTGTTTAACTATTCCAGTTTGCTATAAAAGATATGTAAAGAATCTGGAAAACACGCTTTTTCTTATATTCCTTAGGGAAAATCGTGACATTTGGGGGCTCGTCCGGGATCTTTTCCATTAATTGTAAACCTTGTATTTGATAATTTTTACTTTAACTTAGCTGCAAACTGGAATAGTGTATTTCTGACCGATAGCACTTTAGTAATTTTATTTGAATACAAAAAATGGAGAGGTACGTGCAGTTGGGGAGAGAAATGGGACTGACTGAGACAGCTTTGTTAAATTTTGTTCGGGAGGAGTGTGCGAAAGAAGAAACGAAAGAGGAAAACAGGTTATTGAAGGAACAAGAGAGGGAGGAGAGATTCGCCGAGAGAGAGATGAGGAAAATAGAACTTCAGAAGGTAGCAAGAGACAGAGAGTCAGAAGCAAAAGAGAAAGAGATAGAATTAGAGATGGAGAAGTTGAGACTGCATGGGGCTCATAGTGGCCAAGGTAAATTGACAACTGTGAAAGCGAAATTGCCAAAATTACCTGCATTTAATGACAAGCAGGACAATATGGACGCATATTTAAAAAGATTCGAGCGTTTTGCTGAAACTGCGTTATGGAATAAATCGGATTGGGCTACAAACTTAAGTGCCTTATTACAGGGCAAGGCTCTTGACGTGTATTCGAGGCTATCTGTTGGTGAGTCCACAAATTATGATTCGTTGAAAACAGCCTTGTTAAAAAGGTTTCAATTGACAGAAGAAGGTTTTAGGGGCAAGTTTAGGGGTAGTAAAACAGAAATAGGGGAGACACCTAGGCAGTTTGTCATACGTCTTGAAGATTATCTTCATAGATGGATGGACCTGGCTAAGGTGGTACGAGACTTTGAAGGTTTAAAGGATCGTATACTTAGAGAACAGTTTATGCAAGCTTCTTCCAAACCCTTACAGGTCTTTTTGAAAGAGAGAAAAGTGGAGTCTGTGATGGAGATGGCTGAGCTTGCAGAGCAGTACCAAGAGGCACATGGTGTTAGTTGTGTTGTAGCAAACCCCAGTAGGAGTAATATACCAACTCCATATGTTCCAAAACCCAGCTACGAAAGCAAACAGTTCCCTCCTAAGAGTAATTTCCAAAGTGGTAAAGCTAGGCAATGTTATGTGTGTAGAGGAGGGGGTCATATGGCAAAGGAATGTCCAAATAGATTTGGTAGCCAAAAGGGTATAGCAGCGTCGGTTGTAGAAAGAGGTAGAGGTAGTTTTCGTGGTAGGCCAGCATTTGTTAGTCGCGGGGGTTACAGAGGCAGGGGTCAAGGCAACAGAAATTTTGAAAGGGAACATGTTGATACAGAAAATGGCAACGGAAATAATGAGAATGTTGGTTGTTTTGTTCAGCAGGGCATGAACAGTGGTTCAGAAGTTAGTAGTTCGGAGGAAGGTGGTGATTTACCGGTTGTGTCAGCATTAGGTTCAAGGAAACTAGCGAATATGCCTGTTGCTAAGGGGTCTGTGAATGGACATGAAGTTAGTGTTTTGCGCGATACAGGTTGCTCTAGCGCTGTTGTCAGGCGTAATTTAGTTGCTGTTGAGAATTTAACAGGGAGAATTCAGAAATGTATACTCATAGATGGTACTGTTAGGAGGTTTCCCATAGCCACAGTGTTTGTCGAGACCCCGTTTTATACAGGAGAAATTGATGTGTTGTGTACTGAGTTTCATGTGTATGATTTGGTAATAGGTAATATCCCTGGAGTAAAAGACCCCAAAGATATAGGTAAAACCCTTGATAGTTGTGGTGTTGAAAATTTATCAGACTGTGAAGTTGTAAATGGTGTACAGACTAGGGCACAGAGGGTAAAAGAGAATCAAATATCAAAAGTGAAAGTGGTGAGTCCTATTGCTAGTGTGAATACTGAGGATATAAAGAAAGCCCAGTTGACTGATGAGACTTTAGAAAAGATGAGAGAGAGGTCGAAAGCAGGTGAAAAGACAGTGAGTAAGAAAGGTGCAGAGACTTGGTTTGGTATGAAGAATGGATTGCTTTATAGGTACTTCACATCACATAAAGTTGAGAATGGAAAACTGTTTAAGCAGTTAGTTGTGCCCAAGGATGTAAGAAATCAAGTTCTCAAATTGGCTCATGACTCACTCATGGCAGGGCATTTAGGTGTTCGGAAAACACTTGACAAGATTCTCTACAATTTCTGGTGGCCTGGAGTTAACTCCGATGTTACTAGATATTGTCGATCTTGTGATATCTGTCAGAAGACTTTTCCTAAGGGCAAGGTTAAGAAAATACCTATAGGAAAATTACCCCTCATAGATACACCCTTTTCTAGAGTGGCTGTAGATATTATTGGGCCAATAAATCCTCCGTCTGAAAGGCGAAATAGATTCATACTTACAATGGTGGATTATTCTTCTAGATATCATGAAGCAGTGGCTTTAAGAAATATTGATACCGTGACAGTAGCTGAGGCGCTGTTTGAGATGTTTAGTAGGGTAGGTGTGCCAAATGAGATCTTATCAGACATGGGCAGACAGTTTACCTCAGATCTTATGGGCGAGATACATAGACTTTTATCGGTGAGACAACTTACTACGTCACCGTATAACCCAGCCTGCAATGGTCTGGTAGAAAGGTTTAACGGTACCCTTAAAAGTATGCTAAAGAAGATGTGCTCTGAGAGGCCAAGAGATTGGGACAGATACATAGCTCCCGTTCTCTTTGCCTACAGAGAGGCTACTCAGGAGAGTACGGGGTTTTCCCCATTTGAGTTGTTGTACGGGAGAACTGTGAGAGGTCCGTTACAGATTTTGAAAGAGTTGTGGACAAAGGAGATAGAGTCTGAGGAGACTAAAACTACCTATGAATATGTAGTAGATTTAAGGAACAGGTTAGAGGAAACTTTGAAGGTGGCTCAAAGTGAGTTAGCTAAGAATCAGAATAGATACAAGACTTATGCAGACAAGAGTAGAAAACCCAAGAGTTTACAGGTAGATGATAAGGTCCTTATTTTGTTACCTACAGATAGGAGCAAACTCCTTATGCACCTCCAAGGTCCGTATGAGATAGTTGAGAAATTGAATAGTTATGATTACAGAGTCAATGTGAAAGGTAAAAACAGAATTTACCATGCAAATCTGTTGAGGAAATATGTTGAGAGAGATGCAGGTGTGATCGCTCATGTACAGAATAAGAAATCTGGAAAAGCAGTGGATGAGCAACGATCTGACGACCAAGTAGTAGAGAATACTGAAGGTGAGTATGATAGTACAGAATTACCTGATGAAATATGTGTAGCTGTTGTTGAAGAAGGAGATGGTGAAGGTACTGCAGGTATCGAGTCAAAAGGTAGTGAGACATTAAAACTAGAGTTACTGCAGCTGCATGCAACTGAAAGTTTTGAAGACATAAAAATAAAAATCCAGAGTTGAGTGAGAGTAGACAGAATGAGTTGAAATCTTTAGCTAGAGAGTTTAGTGATGTACTGACGGATGTGCCAGGTGACACAGACATTATTGAACATGACATAAAGCTTAGAAGTGACATACCTGTTAGGTCTAAACCCTATCCAGTTCCTATTGCACTTAGGGAATCTATCAAAAATGACATTAAAGATATGCTGGAACTTGGTATAATAGAACCATGTGATTCTCCTTATGCTTCGCCTGTGGTGTTAGTCAAGAAACCTGATGGGTCAAATAGAGTGTGTATTGACTATAGAAAGGTAAACGCTTTGACTGTCTGTGACTCAGAACCACTAGGAAATCCAGACTATATATTTGACAAACTTTCTGGTGCAAAGTTCTTTACAAAAATAGACCTCACAAAAGTTTACTGGCAGATAAGAGTAAAGGAAAGCTGTAAGCCATACACTGCATTTGTTTGCTCTGAAGGTCTCTTTCAGTTTAATCGTATGCCGTTTGGAATGGTGAATTCTGGTGCTACATTCTGTAAGATGATGCGGAAACTTTTGAATTGTCTGGATGGAGTTGATAACTTTGTAGACGATATTTTAGATTTTTCAGAAACTTGGGAATTTCACATTGGGTGTCTTAGAAAATTGTTAGAGAGGCTAAGGGCAGCACGTTTGACAGCAAAACCTTCTAAATGTAAGTTTGGTTACACCAGCATGGATTTTTTGGGTCATGTAGTAGGGGAAGGTAGTATACAACCAAATCCCAAAAAGATAGAAGCCCTGCAGAAATGCAAACGCCCTGAGACCAAGACTCAGATGAGATCTTTCCTTGGTTTAGTCGGTTATTACCGAAAAATTATTCCCAATTTCAGTTCAATTGCTGCATGCTTGACTGATATGACTAAGAAAGGTCAGCCAAATAAGCTCATTTGGACTGATGAGACTGAGCAGGCGTTTAGGTCATTGATTGGGTACTTGACGAAACGTCCCAAACTCTGTCTTCCAGATTGGAAGTCCCAATTTATACTTAGAACAGATGCGTCTGCTGAGGGTATAGGCTGTGTGGTTATGCAAGCACATGCTGACATTAAGTTTCTTGTTGCCTATGCAAGTAGGAAGCTTCTTCCTAGAGAGAAACGTTACTCAACAATTGAGAGAGAGGGGTTAGCTATCGTATGGGCAGTGCAAAAGTTCCAATGCTATTTGTACGGGTCTGATTTTGTACTTGAAACGGATCACAGTCCACTGATATACATGAACCAGGCTAAGGTAACAAACCATAGAATCATGAGATGGGTTCTCTCTTTACAGCCATATCGTTTCCGTATTCAGTTTGTGAAAGGATCAGATAACATTGGTGCAGACTTTTTGAGTAGGTCAGAGTTTTAATTGTATATAAATTGGTGGGGTCAGTTGTTTGATTTTGTACATTTGTGACTTTGTTGTAGTTAAAATACATGGTTTTTAACTTGAGCATGGGGGTGGTTGTCACAAATTGGTAGCAGACTGTTGTTTTAATCAGTTTGGGTATGGTATAGTCCTTTGCTGGTCAGTGTAAATTATTGATTTTCTGATAGAGTATAGTGGCTAATCGGGGTATCTTGTCAGTACTGCAGACAGGTGCGTTAAATCTATTTTAAGCTAGCAAAAGCAGCTAAGTTGCTTGACCAGTGGTTATTTTTGGAATGCATGCATTGCTGGGGTGTGTCATTTTGCTCAGTGAGACTCAGATGGCCAAGCTGTTCAGATGATATTTTGGAACTTGGTAGATACATGTAGCTTTGGATCTGGTTTCATTGTTGCGGCCTGAGATAGACACTGTAAGTTAATCCCCATCCCTGCCCCGTCCTGAAATGCACTTTTATTTCGCGTGGAATGTTTTTGCAAACAGTTGCTTGTAGAGCAAAATACTTAGCCTGGCCCTCATTCTCTTTTTAGGTGGCTTGTATATAGAGTAGCAATGACCATGGTCATTTATTGCCAACGCCATTATCCTGCCCTTTTCCACTAAAGGAATGCTGTTTCCTGCATGCAATTTACGCTATGTGACTGGTCTGCAAGTTAGCCATTTGACAGCGTTGGATGTGCACGCAGATGTATTAGTCAGCAGAAGGGTTTTATAATAAGAACTGATATCGTATTGGTGCTTTGGTATTAGACAATTATGTAACCATTACTATGGTTATAGCACTAACAATATCTGTATACATGTATTCTTCACAGATATTTTAACACTTTTAACATACTTGGTTTATTTGTATATTGCCGAAATAGTGTTGTGCTACGGTGCGGATAGCCGTTTTGAATAGCTTGATATGATTGCATTTGACAAGTTACAGTATAGTAGTGTGTGATGCTATAAATAGTTCTATAGATTCAGAGCATTAACCTATATATGGGTGTTTTATTCATAGACAGTGATTTGACTATAGATATGAATTGTCCTGTGTGGAATAGACATTTGCCTGTGTGGTTTATATAATAGAGACCTGTGTGGATAATGACATTGACACTTGCCTGTGTGGCTTAATTACTAGTTTACCGTCCTGTGTGAACGGTCATAGAACTTTATTCCTGTGTGGAAAATTTTGAGTCATTAACTTTCAGCTGTGTGGTTTGGTGGTTAAGAAGTCTGTGTATTATATGTTTAGTAGTCTTTTCTCGTTACTTGTGCAATATATGTAAATATAAACTGGTGATAACAGAAGTTCATTGTCAGTTGTTTAACTATTCCAGTTTGCTATAAAAGATATGTAAAGAATCTGGAAAACACGCTTTTTCTTATATTCCTTAGGGAAAATCGTGACATTTGGGGGCTCGTCCGGGATCTTTTCCATTAATTGTAAACCTTGTATTTGATAATTTTTACTTTAACTTAGCTGCAAACTGGAATAGTGTATTTCTGACCGATAGCACTTTAGTAATTTTATTTGAATACAAAAAATGGAGAGGTACGTGCAGTTGGGGAGAGAAATGGGACTGACTGAGACAGCTTTGTTAATTTTGTTCGGGAGGAGTGTGCGAAAGAAGAAACGAAAGAGGAAAACAGGTTATTGAAGGAACAAGAGAGGGAGGAGAGATTCGCCGAGAGAGAGATGAGGAAAATAGAACTTCAGAAGGTAGCAAGAGACAGAGAGTCAGAAGCAAAAGAGAAAGAGATAGAATTAGAGATGGAGAAGTTGAGACTGCATGGGGCTCATAGTGGCCAAGGTAAATTGACAACTGTGAAAGCGAAATTGCCAAAATTACCTGCATTTAATGACAAGCAGGACAATATGGACGCATATTTAAAAAGATTCGAGCGTTTTGCTGAAACTGCGTTATGGAATAAATCGGATTGGGCTACAAACTTAAGTGCCTTATTACAGGGCAAGGCTCTTGACGTGTATTCGAGGCTATCTGTTGGTGAGTCCACAAATTATGATTCGTTGAAAACAGCCTTGTTAAAAAGGTTTCAATTGACAGAAGAAGGTTTTAGGGGCAAGTTTAGGGGTAGTAAGCCAGAAATAGGGGAGACACCTAGGCAGTTTGTCATACGTCTTGAAGATTATCTTCATAGATGGATGGACCTGGCTAAGGTGGTACGAGACTTTGAAGGTTTAAAGGATCGTATACTTAGAGAACAGTTTATGCAAGCTTCTTCCAAACCCTTACAGGTCTTTTTGAAAGAGAGAAAAGTGGAGTCTGTGATGGAGATGGCTGAGCTTGCAGAGCAGTACCAAGAGGCACATGGTGTTAGTTGTGTTGTAGCAAACCCCAGTAGGAGTAATATACCAACTCCATATGTTCCAAAACCCAGCTACGAAAGCAAACAGTTCCCTCCTAAGAGTAATTTCCAAAGTGGTAAAGCTAGGCAATGTTATGTGTGTAGAGGAGGGGGTCATATGGCAAAGGAATGTCCAAATAGATTTGGTAGCCAAAAGGATATAGCAGCGTCGGTTGTAGAAAGAGGTAGAGGTAGTTTTCGTGGTAGGCCAGCATTTGTTAGTTGCGGGGGTTACAGAGGCAGAGGTCAAGGCAACAGAAATTTTGAAAGGGAACATGTTGATACAGAAAATGGCAACGGAAATAATGAGAATGTTGGTTGTTTTGTTCAGCAGGGCATGAACAGTGGTTCAGAAGTTAGTAGTTCGGAGGAAGGTGGTGATTTACCGGTTGTGTCAGCATTAGGTTCAAGGAAACTAGCGAATATGCCTGTTGCTAAGGGGTCTGTGAATGGACATGAAGTTAGTGTTTTGCGCGATACAGGTTGCTCTAGCGCTGTTGTCAGGCGTAATTTAGTTGCTGTTGAGAATTTAACAGGGAGAATTCAGAAATGTATACTCATAGATGGTACTGTTAGGAGGTTTCCCATAGCCACAGTGTTTGTCGAGACCCCGTTTTATACAGGAGAAATTGATGTGTTGTGTACTGAGTTTCATGTGTATGATTTGGTAATAGGTAATATCCCTGGAGTAAAAGACCCCAAAGATATAGGTAAAACCCTTGATAGTTGTGGTGTTGAAAATTTATCAGACTGTGAAGTTGTAAATGGTGTACAGACTAGGGCACAGAGGGTAAAAGAGAATCAAATATCAAAAGTGAAAGTGGTGAGTCCTATTGCTAGTGTGAATACTGAGGATATAAAGAAAGCCCAGTTGACTGATGAGACTTTAGAAAAGATGAGAGAGAGGTCGAAAGCAGGTGAAAAGACAGTGAGTAAGAAAGGTGCAGAGACTTGGTTTGGTATGAAGAATGGATTGCTTTATAGGTACTTCACATCACATAAAGTTGAGAATGGAAAACTGTTTAAGCAGTTAGTTGTGCCCAAGGATGTAAGAAATCAAGTTCTCAAATTGGCTCATGACTCACTCATGGCAGGGCATTTAGGTGTTCGGAAAACACTTGACAAGATTCTCTACAATTTCTGGTGGCCTGGAGTTAACTCCGATGTTACTAGATACTGTCGATCTTGTGATATCTGTCAGAAGACTTTTCCTAAGGGCAAGGTTAAGAAAATACCTATAGGAAAATTACCCCTCATAGATACACCCTTTTCTAGAGTGGCTGTAGATATTATTGGGCCAATAAATCCTCCGTCTGAAAGGCGAAATAGATTCATACTTACAATGGTGGATTATTCTTCTAGATATCATGAAGCAGTGGCTTTAAGAAATATTGATACCGTGACAGTAGCTGAGGCGCTGTTTGAGATGTTTAGTAGGGTAGGTGTGCCAAATGAGATCTTATCAGACATGGGCAGACAGTTTACCTCAGATCTTATGGGCGAGATACATAGACTTTTATCGGTGAGACAACTTACTACGTCACCGTATAACCCAGCCTGCAATGGTCTGGTAGAAAGGTTTAACGGTACCCTTAAAAGTATGCTAAAGAAGATGTGCTCTGAGAGGCCAAGAGATTGGGACAGATACATAGCTCCCGTTCTCTTTGCCTACAGAGAGGCTACTCAGGAGAGTACGGGGTTTTCCCCATTTGAGTTGTTGTACGGGAGAACTGTGAGAGGTCCGTTACAGATTTTGAAAGAGTTGTGGACAAAGGAGATAGAGTCTGAGGAGACTAAAACTACCTATGAATATGTAGTAGATTTAAGGAACAGGTTAGAGGAAACTTTGAAGGTGGCTCAAAGTGAGTTAGCTAAGAATCAGAATAGATACAAGACTTATGCAGACAAGAGTAGAAAACCCAAGAGTTTACAGGTAGATGATAAGGTCCTTATTTTGTTACCTACAGATAGGAGCAAACTCCTTATGCACCTCCAAGGTCCGTATGAGATAGTTGAGAAATTGAATAGTTATGATTACAGAGTCAATGTGAAAGGTAAAAACAGAATTTACCATGCAAATCTGTTGAGGAAATATGTTGAGAGAGATGCAGGTGTGATCGCTCATGTACAGAATAAGAAATCTGGAAAAGCAGTGGATGAGCAACGATCTGACGACCAAGTAGTAGAGAATACTGAAGGTGAGTATGATAGTACAGAATTACCTGATGAAATATGTGTAGCTGTTGTTGAAGAAGGAGATGGTGAAGGTACTGCAGGTATCGAGTCAAAAGGTAGTGAGACATTAAAACTAGAGTTACTGCAGCTGCATGCAACTGAAAGTTTTGAAGACATAAAAATAAAAATCCAGAGTTGAGTGAGAGTAGACAGAATGAGTTGAAATCTTTAGCTAGAGAGTTTAGTGATGTACTGACGGATGTGCCAGGTGACACAGACATTATTGAACATGACATAAAGCTTAGAAGTGACATACCTGTTAGGTCTAAACCCTATCCAGTTCCTATTGCACTTAGGGAATCTATCAAAAATGACATTAAAGATATGCTGGAACTTGGTATAATAGAACCATGTGATTCTCCTTATGCTTCGCCTGTGGTGTTAGTCAAGAAACCTGATGGGTCAAATAGAGTGTGTATTGACTATAGAAAGGTAAACGCTTTGACTGTCTTTGACTCAGAACCACTAGGAAATCCAGACTATATATTTGACAAACTTTCTGGTGCAAAGTTCTTTACAAAAATAGACCTCACAAAAGTTTACTGGCAGATAAGAGTAAAGGAAAGCTGTAAGCCATACACTGCATTTGTTTGCTCTGAAGGTCTCTTTCAGTTTAATCGTATGCCGTTTGGAATGGTGAATTCTGGTGCTACATTCTGTAAGATGATGCGGAAACTTTTGAATTGTCTGGATGGAGTTGATAACTTTGTAGACGATATTTTAGATTTTTCAGAAACTTGGGAATTTCACATTGGGTGTCTTAGAAAATTGTTAGAGAGGCTAAGGGCAGCACGTTTGACAGCAAAACCTTCTAAATGTAAGTTTGGTTACACCAGCATGGATTTTTTGGGTCATGTAGTAGGGGAAGGTAGTATACAACCAAATCCCAAAAAGATAGAAGCCCTGCAGAAATGCAAACGCCCTGAGACCAAGACTCAGATGAGATCTTTCCTTGGTTTAGTCGGTTATTACCGAAAAATTATTCCCAATTTCAGTTCAATTGCTGCATGCTTGACTGATATGACTAAGAAAGGTCAGCCAAATAAGCTCATTTGGACTGATGAGACTGAGCAGGCGTTTAGGTCATTGATTGGGTACTTGACGAAACGTCCCAAACTCTGTCTTCCAGATTGGAAGTCCCAATTTATACTTAGAACAGATGCGTCTGCTGAGGGTATAGGCTGTGTGGTTATGCAAGCACATGCTGACATTAAGTTTCTTGTTGCCTATGCAAGTAGGAAGCTTCTTCCTAGAGAGAAACGTTACTCAACAATTGAGAGAGAGGGGTTAGCTATCGTATGGGCAGTGCAAAAGTTCCAATGCTATTTGTACGGGTCTGATTTTGTACTTGAAACGGATCACAGTCCACTGATATACATGAACCAGGCTAAGGTAACAAACCATAGAATCATGAGATGGGTTCTCTCTTTACAGCCATATCGTTTCCGTATTCAGTTTGTGAAAGGATCAGATAACATTGGTGCAGACTTTTTGAGTAGGTCAGAGTTTTAATTGTATATAAATTGGTGGGGTCAGTTGTTTGATTTTGTACATTTGTGACTTTGTTGTAGTTAAAATACATGGTTTTTAACTTGAGCATGGGGGTAGTTGTCACAAATTGGTAGCAGACTGTTGTTTTAATCAGTTTGGGTATGGTATAGTCCTTTGCTGGTCAGTGTAAATTATTGATTTTCTGATAGAGTATAGTGGCTAATCGGGGTATCTTGTCAGTACTGCAGACAGGTGCGTTAAATCTATTTTAAGCTAGCAAAAGCAGCTAAGTTGCTTGACCAGTGGTTATTTTTGGAATGCATGCATTGCTGGGGTGTGTCATTTTGCTCAGTGAGACTCAGATGGCCAAGCTGTTCAGATGATATTTTGGAACTTGGTAGATACATGTAGCTTTGGATCTGGTTTCATTGTTGCGGCCTGAGATAGACACTGTAAGTTAATCCCCATCCCTGCCCCGTCCTGAAATGCACTTTTATTTCGCGTGGAATGTTTTTGCAAACAGTTGCTTGTAGAGCAAAATACTTAGCCTGGCCCTCATTCTCTTTTTAGGTGGCTTGTATATAGAGTAGCAATGACCATGGTCATTTATTGCCAACGCCATTATCCTGCCCTTTTCCACTAAAGGAATGCTGTTTCCTGCATGCAATTTACGCTATGTGACTGGTCTGCAAGTTAGCCATTTGACAGCGTTGGATGTGCGCGCAGATGTATTAGTCAGCAGAAGGGTTTTATAATAAGAACTGATATCGTATTGGTGCTTTGGTATTAGACAATTATGTAACCATTACTATGGTTATAGCACTAACAATATCTGTATACATGTATTCTTCACAGATATTTTAACACTTTTAACATACTTGGTTTATTTGTATATTGCCGAAATAGTGTTGTGCTACGGTGCGGATAGCCGTTTTGAATAGCTTGATATGATTGCATTTGACAAGTTACAGTATAGTAGTGTGTGATGCTATAAATAGTTCTATAGATTCAGAGCATTAACCTATATATGGGTGTTTTATTCATAGACAGTGATTTGACTATAGATATGAATTGTCCTGTGTGGAATATACATTTGCCTGTGTGGTTTATATAATAGAGACCTGTGTGGATAATGACATTGACACTTGCCTGTGTGGCTTAATTACTAGTTTACCGTCCTGTGTGAACGGTCATAGAACTTTATTCCTGTGTGGAAATTTTTGAGTCATTAACTTTCACCTGTGTGGTTTGGTGGTTTAGAAGTCTGTGTATTATATGTGTAGTAGTCTTTTCTCGTTACTTGTGCAATATATGTAAATATAAACTGGTGATAACAGAAGTTCATTGTCAGTTGTTTAACTATTCCAGTTTGCTATAAAAGATATGTAAAGAATCTGGAAAACACGCTTTTTCTTATATTCCTTAGGGAAAATCGTGACACTCACGAAAACATAATTCTAGCTTTAGTTGGAACGTGTTCATTTGAGCTATAAAATGAAATGCGTTTGTCATTTATATCACTAAGAGTACCGCATATGGTACATGGTACGCCCACTTGCAAACTTTAAAACGTAAAAAGCCGTAAAACGTCGCCCCGTACTTCATTCTCAATGCTGTTATACCTTCTGATCCTTCGAGACCATGAATTTCAGTACTTCTCGTTCTGAAAATTGAATACCGCTTAAGCCGGTGCTATGGGTGGTGAGCAGTGTTGCACTTTATATTACTGCTCATGAACAGACTCAATAAAACCGAGTCTGCAATTTTCTCTTTTTGTGTTGCAATTTTTGCTTTCGGGGGATCACCGCCCTTCAGAATGTTTTTTCTCTGATTCAATATGCTTTATAAGTTTTGACACTTTCTAATTTGTCCTTCAGATTTTGATCTTCATATAAGGAGATATTATATAAAAAAAATTGAAGTGAATATCTTATTAAATAAAAAAGTCATGGCCATCATCATATTGGTAGGTCTTCGCAAAATGAATGGGTCATAACTCTGTAACAACATATTGAATAAAAACCTTAAAATCAACACAGCTTCAGGTTTTGTTGCATAAAACATTTGTGCGAAGTTTCATTAATATCCTTTTAATAGTTTCCCCAGAAAACACCAAACTAAAATTTGACTGACAAACAAAGCAAAAAAGACATACGTTCAAGGGTCATAACTTTGAAATAAAATAATGTATAAAAAAACCGCAATATATGTGAAATCCATAATCTTGCACAAACCGTGCTGTTGTAGTCCCGCTAGACCATGTATTAACAAGGCGATTCTCGTGCTCACGCGCTGTTGTTGACCGGTTTTAATTATACCTATTCGGGGCCTAAGGTAAACAAAGGACGCGAATGCTATAGTGTTATGGCCTAAGCATATGTAAACATTAACGATAAGTATTGTCCTGTTTTATTGACCTGTCAAAATATGAATATTGCTTCGTCACTGAAAGGATATATTTAGCATGGGTAAACCTGTGTTTTAAACGTTTTTCTCGAGATCCACAATAAATGTACAAGTACTCGAATAAGACAAGTAGGACAGCGTTTATTAGCGGAAACAATCGATATCAACCGAAGCTATTTACGGCGTGTTCAGCAAGCGTATAATTATTTAAATTTTGACAGGTTAATAAAACAGGACTATACAACTGTGGTATGTATATTAGGATAGAAAGCAGTGGTGTAGTGGCTATGCTGTTAGACCTGGATTAACCTATACAACATGTCGCAGTTTAATTTATCGTTACTTTTCTGTGTTTACATACGTACTGTTTTGTAAACAACGCCATCTGATCGTTGTACTACTGTAGTGATAGATATATTAAATGAAATTCCGTGTAAACGGTATTGACGTCATTAAATGACGTCAGAAGGAAAACAGAGGCCCGGAAACAGCATAAATAGAACGAAGTGTGTCAAAGAAGTGTATAGTTTTGCTTGTATTTGGAAGAATTAAATTGATGCAGGAAAGCAGAAAATGGGTTTAATGCAAGAATAGCGTTAATACACGTTTGTTTTCGGGCAATAACATCTGCAGTGCCCTCGGGAATGTTGTTGCCCTCGCCCTTCGGGCTCGGGCCAACAACAGTCCCTCGGGACACTGCAGATGTTATTGCCCGAAAAAACGTGTATTAACCCTCTATTAAGGCAATATCATATAAATTTGTTTTAGGTGAATATCATTTAAAATGAAAAAGTTACGGCCATCCTCATATTTGCCTTGCTTTTTTAAGTGCACAAGCCAATCAAATGAACCTCAGAACCGACTCAGCTTTAGATCTTGATGCATGAAACATTTGTGTGAAGTTTCATTAATATCTGTCAATAGTTTTACATGAAAACAGCGGACAAACTATTTTCATACATTTTGCCTTATTCTTTTAAGTGTAAGGACAATAAATCCAAACGACAAACTAAATGAACCTCAGAATCGATTCAGCTTTAGATCTTGATGCATTTAAGATTCATGTGAAGTTTCATTAATATCTGTAAAATAGGTTTCCTAGACAACAGCGGACAAACTACATGTATTTGCATATATTTGTCTTATTTGTTAAGTGCAAGGGCCATAACCCCGAAACGGCAAATCAAATGAACCTCGGAATCGACTCAGCTACAGATCGTGATGCAATAAACACTTGTGTGAAGTTTCATTAATATTTGTCGAAACGTTTTCCGAGAAAATTTCGGACAAACAACATATTGACGGACAAACGAACGAATAAATGAACAAACGGACGGACATGGCCACGCCAATATATGACCACCTTTATTAGGATCGCGTATATAAAAAAGTTTTTTTTCCAATTTGAAAGAGCATTAGACTCAACATGTTCTCTACGAAACCCATTTAATGCTGAAATTTTGTAAAGATCTTTATTAAGAAGAGAATGTAGACGTTTATATTTAATTATCTCGAAGTTACCAGTAATCAAATGACAATGAAATAGCAACATTTTGAGGTGGCGTGATCTTAATTATCAGGAATATTATCATCAATATTAAGATCGGCAACGATCTTATTATAATTGAAATTTGTATTTATGAGGGGTTTATTATTTTTGTAGCAGATAATCGATGGTTCTGTATTTTTAAAGTATTTAGGAATAGTTTCGATTACATTTGTTTTCTCTGGATATACTCTGAAGGTCAATAAAATCAATACCCTTATTAATAAAAGGAATTTTCAAAAAGAGTCTTTGGTGTTCAGATAATTTGTCAATGTGTGGCCCGAGAACTTGTAGAAGTACAAAAATGAGTCATGCAGGAAACACCACATACAGAACAAACACTCGCCCGAACAGCAACACAAGGAAACAGCAAATGTACATAAGTAGAAAAAACAACAAGAGACGCATTAAGACAAAACAAACATACAATAGGAGGAAGATGGAAGTACCGCCTTGGAACGGTCAGTGACAAAAGTCACTGGGGGGTTAAACCGGTTTATGGGCGCCCAACCTCACACTTATTCCATCCCCATCCTAAAAGACAAACAGTGTAAATAAACGTATCCCCTCTCCGACTAATCTACAACAACCTCGACAGCAAATACAGTGGTAAAGCGCATGTATAACGAAAAAACATTTAAGTGAACATACTGTATCCACCTATTGCTAGTGTACTCAATGATTGAGCTGCAAACAGAGTAACTGTAGAAAAGTAATAAAGGGTACGACAAAAATGAAATAGTACAGATATCCGACGTTCTCCTTCCATTTCTGGATTTAAGAGGTCGCCTTCATAGAGTACTAAACCTTTCTTGTCGGCGTACATGCAAAGAGGCCAGCGTGATTGCCAACTGTAAAGGGTTCACAACCAAACATGCAGTATGTTGTAGTACTACAGGATCATATCCCTGTTTAATGAATTGTTTTATGTATTTGATGAACAAAGTGAGAAAATGTGTATGTCCAATAATTTTACGAAGTTTGTAAATCACATTACCATAAAATTCAGGATGTGAAATACCGTGTCGCAGAAGCACCTTGAGATTATATTTGTACATGCCAATAAGCGAGAGATTTCGATAGTAAAATTTAGAGAAAGTTTTCTTAGTTTATGGTATCTATATCCTTGCTTAAGCAGTTTTTCAGTTAAAATGAGATTTCGACTGTTAAAATCGTTAATAGATGAACAAGCTCTAGCAAAACGAATAAAGTAAAGCTTTGTATCAAACTAGCCGTGAGTTTATAAGAATTATAAGAATTTTGTATAGACCAAAACCATTAATACCAGAATTGTCATATATTTTATCACAGTAAACGTTTAACATGTTCCTTGATAGTAGTAAGACGTTAAAAGTTTTGACAGTTTGGTAGTAGTACAACAACTAGGGTTAGCAATAAAACGCGCCTTATACGGATTTTATGTAGCTTAGGAATCAAGAACATAGTAGAAAGTTTATGCTTGTTCACGTTAGGACTAGACCTAAAAGTATTGCACAATTTTACATGTTCCCAGACTATATCTTTTTCAGGGGTTTGCACTGAAATATAGGTTTGTGAAACAGTTAATTCCTTCTTCAAAACATCAATATAAATCTTCACATAATTATAACATTACTTGATGCCTTGTCAGCAGGAGTAAGAACATAAATAGAATGAAAATTGAAATGTTTTCTGTCAGATATCAAAATGTAACTCTAGGTCGAGGTGGTGATAGATGGTAATAGGATTTTTAAAAAGTAATACGTGTATCAATAATGTCAAAAACACGTTTTCCAATCCGAAAGGGCATTTACATCAGCATGTTCTCGTCGACACCATTTGATGCAGAATTCTTGAATAGCTTCAGCAATATGAGAACAACCAGTGCCAAAATCAACAAGGGAAAGTAATCTATATGTGGGTCCATGTTAGGAGGTCCTGAGACATTTATCTTTAATTATATAAAAATTACAGTAATGACATGACCAACTGGTTTATAACAAACAAAAGCTTGAAGTGCGACAGTTTCAAGAAGTAGGGGTATTGGCATAAATAAATAAGTCAGATTTTGTTGTAGTTAAAAATAACGTTCACTTATTGTTTTTGTAGTTATAGCAGATGATAGATGATTCAGAATTTATGAAATATTTAGGAATAGTATCGATTACATTCTTATCACGAAATGTACTTTGAATGTTAACAGCATCGATACATCGTGCCCTTTAACGGCGTCCCTGCAGGTGCTCTGACTTCAGCGAAGTCATTGAGTACATATTTGAAGGATTTTCACAGTTATTATGCTATGTATTGCATATTGTCATGTGTTAACCGTCTTCTGTGTTGTAGGTAAGTCCGGCGGGGATACCTTTATTTACACTATTTGTAAAGATATGGTGACTTTGAGAGAAGTGTGAGGTTAGAACGTCCGTAAACCGGTTTAAACCCCCAGTGATTTTGCTATTGACCTTGCCAAGGCGGTATTCTCTTTGTCACCCTTACTTTTGTTTGTCTTGTGTCTTTGTACTTGTGCGTTTGTTCATTTATGGAATGTCTTTCTCTAGTAATTATGTGCTGTTAATGTTTTCTGTGTTTTTGGGTGTATTTGTGTGTGTGTGCGTGTGTGTGTGTGTGTGTGTGTCATGCTATCTATCGATGGTTTGGTGGTGGTTGAGTCTCTTCGTCACCCTTACCTTTGTTTGTCATGTGTCTTTGTGCTTGCGTTTTGTTCATGTTTGTCTCTGGTGCTCGTGTATTTGTTGTTGTTTTATGTAATCTTCTCGTGTGTTTGCGTGTGTTTGGTTGTGTGTGTGTGTGTGGCATGCTGTCTATTGATGTGTTGGTGGTGATTGCGTCTTGTATGTGACTTTCTACTGTATGTGTGTGTATGAGTATAAATTGCTATGCTTTCTATAGGTGTTTTGGTGATGGTGGCGTTTTGTGTGTGGCTTTTCCTGCTGGACTTACTACTTTTTCATTTGTATGTGGCTTTGCCTGCTTGACCTTGCTACTTTTTCATCTAAGGAAATGTCTTTATGTTCAAATTCTTTATCAATATGAGGACGAAGAACATGTGTGTAATTTTGTATAATCGAGGCAGTTTTAATCAGTGGGTTTGTACGGATAATTGTTTTATGAAGCTAGAATCTTTAGATATTTTACCACTTTCGTAAATGTTGTCATTCCAGCCAAACGGGAAAGGTGGTTGTAATGTTTTAATCCAGTCTAGCTTTTTGATAAAACGTGCTTTAGATTTAATGAAAATGCAACCAGGTTTTGGAGAAACTTCGCGGACAAAATTTTACATGAAAATATTTCAAAGACCTATAACTCTGCAGAAAATCACTGAACCGAAACAGAAATGATATATGCACATCTGGACATGGCGGGGATCAAACCTTTAAAGCGTTATGAAAACCTGAACAGGGTTTTATGAGAAACCGCGTGGACAAACAATTCGATGTAAAAATTCAAATCCCATAATTCTGCAGAAAATCATCAAACCGGTACATGAATAAGATATGTACATTTAGGCATGATGTTAATCAATCCTATGAAGTGTTATGAAAACCTGAACAAAGGTTTTCGAGAATACGCGCAGACAACATTTTCCATGTAAAATGTTCAAAGTCCCATAACTCTGCAGAAAATAATCGAATCGGAACAACTAGGCATAGTGCTAATCTATTTTAAGTTTCATGAAAATACTACTAAAAGTTCTGGAGAAACTGCGCGGACAAATTAAAATCGGACAGACAGACAGACGGACGGACAGACGGACAGACGGACGCCACGCACAAAATATCTTTTATGAGGTTTGTTGGAGCATGGATGGTGACTTTTTATTTAGAGAGCAAAGCTAAAAAAGCTCAGTTTTCAATAATTCAGGGACCGTAACTCTGAAGTACCTGATCAAAATTGCTAATTATTCAATTTGGCCTGGATATCATAACCATTAACATTTTCATAAGGTTTGGTGATGATTAGATGAGAACAGTTATTATGCTATGTTTTACATATTGTCTTGTGTTTACCGTCTTCTATGTTGCGGGTAAGTCCGGCCCGAGCGGTGATTTTGCTACTGACCGTGCCAAGGCGGTACTCTCTTTGTGAACCTTGCTTTTGTTTGTTTCGTGTCGTTGAACTTGTGCTTTTGTTCATGTGTGGAATGTTTGGCTCTGGTCCTTCTGTGTGTGTTAGGGTTTTCCGTGGTCATCTCTTGTGTGTGTGCATGTGTTTGGGTGTGTAGGTGTGTAGGTGTGTGTGTGTCATGCTTTCTATCGATGTTTTGGTGGTGGTTGTGTCTTGTATGTGGCTTTGCTTGCTTGACTTTACTACTTTTTAAATTCTTTTTATTTTTTTCATCAATTAGAAAGTGAAAAAGGTTAAACAGACAATTTTTGTATTTTTCAAGGACCATAACTCGGGTTATTGAACTTGGCCTAGATATTATAGCCATAAGCATTTTTATGAGAGTTGGTGAAGATTGGATAAAACGTGTTTGACTTAGAGAGTGGACAAGGCTAAAACGGCAAAATTTGGATAAATCAAGGCCCATAACTCTGAAGTTCCAGAAACAATATTGCTTGATATTAAACTTGGCCTAGATATTATAGCTAGAAACATTTAAATTAGATTTGATGAAGTTTGGATAAGACGTTTTTGACTTAGGGAGCGGACAATGGTAATAAGGCCAAAGTTGGATAATAACCCTAAATTTCCTGAAACAATCTTGCTGGATATTATACTTGGCCTAGATATTATAGCCATACACATTTTTATAAGGTTTTGTGAAGATTGGATGAGACGTGTATGACTTAGAGAGCGGACACGGCAAAAAATGCCAAATTTGGGTATACCAAGGGCCATGACTCATTCCTGAAATAATTTTACTGGATATCAAACTTGGTCTAGATATTATAGCTATAAATATTTTTATAAGGTTTGGTGAAAAATTGGATGGGAACTTTTAAAAAATAGAGAGCGGACAAGATTTTGTAACAGATGCACAGACAGTAAGACAGACAGAAATGAGTAAATCAATATATCTCCCACACCACTACGTGTTGGGAGACATGATACTAATAACAATACTTATGATATGAATAATAATGATAATAATATAATAATAATAGTTATTAACTGTAGGATAACGGCCCAGATCTCCAAAATATTGCATCTATAAGCTTAACAAAACATGCTTGCATTTTCTTTTTAGCCACTCTTATCCGTGTAACAGCTCCAAGCACCAGACTTGTGGACATGATCATACCTGTTTTGATATTTGGAAGAGTTCTTATTTATCTTGCATTTTTTCTGTTAATTAAAATGAATTACATACATGCTGAACATGGTGTTGCACTATCAATTACTGTTCATGAACAGACTCAATAAAACCGAGTCTGCAATTTTCTTTTTTAGTGTTGCAATCTTTGCTCTCAGGGGATCACCTCCCTTCAGAATTTATATACAGTTATAGTTATGGACTATGATCAATTAGTAGGTTTTAGTACAAGTACATGTATTAAAGTACACCGCATACAAAACACAATCACCTGAACAGCACCACGGCGAAAAAAAGTAAATGTACATTTATATAAAAGGCACAAATAGACGCACAAATACTTTGCAAACAAACAAAAGGGGGAAAATTGAAGTACCGCCTTGACACGGCCAGTGAAAAATGTCATTCGGGGGGAGGGGGGGGGGGTAAACCGGTTTAGGGGTGCCCAACATCACACTTATTCCATCCCCACCCTAAAAGACAAACAGTGTAAAGAAACGTATACCCTCTCCAACTACCACTAGTATACTCTTAAATTGAGTTACAAACATAGTAACTGTAGAAATGTAATAAAGGGTACGACAAAAACGATAACGAGTATCCGACGTCCTCCTTCCGTTTCCGGATTTAAGAGGTCGCCTTCATAGAGTATTAAACCCTTCTTGTCGACGTACATGCAAAGATAACAGTGTGATTGCCAACTGTAAAATGTTTGAGACATGCAGTATGGTATAGTACCATAGGATCATATAGGATCTTTTTAATTATTTTGTTAATGTATTTTGTGAACAAAGAGAGATAATTGGTATATCCAATAACTGTACGAAGTTTGTAAATCACATCACCACAAAATTCAGGATGCGAAACATCGTATTGCAGGAGCGCCTTAAGATTACATTTGTACTTGCCAATAAGTGAGATATTTCGATAATACAATTTAGAGAATGTTTTTCATAGTTTATGATATCTGTCAACAGGAAAACAAGCTCTAGCAAATCGAATATGTTAAGATATGTAAACCCCATAAGATGGGACACGGGGAACATTGCCGTCAAGATGAGGAAAATGTATAATATCAAAACCGTCTCTTTTGTCATCAATTTTAGAAGAAATCGTTGCATTTTAAATGTTAAGATCGAGAAAAGCTCGATAAGTGTCGGAAGTGTTAGCTTTATATAATTTGAGTTCATTTGGGTAAATGGTAGGAATTAAAACATTACAGAAAGGGTGTGTGTGTGACATTCTGTCTATCGATGTTTTGGTGGTGGCTGCGTCGTGTATTTGGCTTTGCCTGAGTGACTTTACTACTTTTTCATTTATAAGCACAATTTTTTCCGTCTTCCCGTATATGCAAGCGGTATTGTTTTCTTCCTCTTGCAGGAATGGGCGTCGGTATTCATCGATATATTGTGTGACTATTTTAAATTTCCCTTTTAAGATGAATGTCCTTTGCGTTTTCTCTGGTGTAACCTTACCTTACTCGATTTTCTTACTTTTTAACCGCTCAATGTTTTCCTTGTTATCCTTACCGTCTTCTTTATTTCCTTTGTCGTAACCTCTGGTATGTTTTTATTCTTTACATAACTTTTCTTTTAGTTATATATTTACACTTATTTGTAGTTTTTACCGAAAGGGTGCTACAATTACTACAGGAATTTTATCATACCTTCTGACATGACATGCGCCACGCTGTGGTATTCAATATGTAGGTCAGACAGGTCGTGCTTTAGAAAACTAGGTTTCGTGAACGCAGTTACCACTGCCGGATAAAAAATGTACGCAATTTTCTTTACCAGCATTTTCGTCATACAGGACATTCTTTCAAATATAATTCGGTTCCACCAGTAGAACAAATTCATTATGATTCTAATACTACTAGCAGTTTTAAATCTAAAGCTTGTTTTATCACAGAACTATAATGGATAAAGACATTACAAACACATTTTCCTTTGGGCCTGAATGATAACATTGACCAAAGCGGTAATAATTCTAAAGATCCTAGCATCGATATTTTCTCTATATTTTCCATTCGAACATATAACAGTAGATCACATGGTAGACGTAGAAATGGTAATATTAAGCATAAATTATGTCGTAATGTGTCTATTGTCGAACTCATATTGCAGAAGCTGTTTAAGAATTCTGCATCAAATGGTGTCAACGAAAACATGCTGATTTTAATGCCCTTTCGGATTGGAAGAAATGTATTATTACAAGTACATTTAAGAGTCATGCAGGAAACACCGCATACAAAACACACAGCAGCCAAAACAGCACCACACCGTTAAATAGCAAATGAAAATGTATATAAAAGACACAAAGAGACGCACAAAGACAAAACAAACATACAATAGGGGCATGGAAGTACCGCCTTGGAATGACAAAATCACTGGGGTTCAACCGGTTTTTCTTTGGGGGGGGGGGGGGGCAACCTCACACCTATTCCATCCCCATCCTAAAAGACAAACAGTTTCAATAAACGTATCCCCTCTCCGACTTATCTGCAAAAACCGCGATGGCAAATACAGTGGTAAAGTGCATGTAAAACGAAAACATATTTAAGTGAAGTTATTGTGTCCACCTATCGCTATTCGCTAGTTTACTCAATGATTGAGCTGCAAACAGAGTAATTGTAGAAAAGTAATAAAGGGTACGAGAAAAACGAGAGTACAAATATCCGACGTCCGCCTTCCGTTTCCGAATTCAAGAGGTCGCCTTCATAGAGTACTAAACCTGTCTTGTCGCCGTACATGAACAGACGGCAGCAACTGTAACAGGGTTGACAATCAGACATGCAGTATGTTGTAGTACCATAGGATAGTATCCCTTTTTATAACATAACTCGTGGCTTCAGCGTGACGTAACACTATCATTTATTTTTTTGATATTCACGGGCATATATTCACTAGTATATAACATTCGAACGACCGAACTGTATTCATACGCGCTGTCAAAACAAACAAACTGGCGGACGGTGACCTACCTGTCAACGATTGAGTCACGATAGATGGCAAAGGATTGTTGGCACTCGCGCCTTAATTTCGATAAAATAATACAAATTGTAATCGCTGTCAGTAATTATATACAAAATGTATGCCAAAAATGACCTACCAGCTACTCTGACCCATACAATCCATTCTACATAGAAAATGCCTCCACAACTTTGAATTTTCTTCACCGCATATCCTTTTGTTTATGCAGATTTCTACTCTTAAAAATATCTCGTCAATCAACAACTATAGTCATCTGAATCCAGCACAGCACAAACATATTTCAAATATACTATACTCAGCTGATCGCGAAAATCTTCCTCCTGTTCCAACACATTTCATGCAGCAGTTCGTACTGAATCTTTTGTCCATTTCAAACATTTTCACTGAACTTGAATCGAGATTTTTGTTTCTCGGTGAAAATGTCCATGTCCATGTGTATACAACACTAATGAAGGGCTTAATATACCAAAACGAAGGCGAATTTTGAATCCCATTGACAGTGAGTGTCAGACGTGTTGGCCACTGTATGTGGGTCTTCATTTAAATAGCGCGCTTTACATGGACACAAGTTGTGTACAATGACGTCATACTGTGACGTGTTTGTAACTATGTATGTCAAAACTGTAACTCAAAATTTATTTTGACGTGTTTCTGTATGTTTTTGTATCATACACTATCACAGTTAAATTGAATACCAGAGAGGTCTGAATTAGATCCTGGTTGACATGACAGTAAGTCAAAAAGAAAGTTGGAAAATTTGGACCTACTTTGTCCCAGTTACCTAGCGAACCTAATAACACCTTTCATTCATCATTTCTATATGTAAGGAGAATTTATAACAATCCACGTTACTGCTGAAATATTGGCTGCAAATAACATTTGTGTGTGTTATGTTATAAATAGGATCTTGCATTCGTGTTCATGATTATTGGATTTATTAAATGAGTCTTTTTAAAACGATAAAAACGAGCTTTAGAACACTCATGTAAGATCCTCTATTGAATGATTTGTTATGTATTTAGTTAACAAAGTGAGAAAATGGGTATGTCCGAAAATTTTACGAAGTTTGTAAATCACATCACCATTAAATTCAGGATGTGAAATACCGTGTCGGAGGAGCGCTTTAATATTAATTTGTACCTGCCAATAAGTGAGAGATTTCGATAATAAATTTAGCGAATATTTATCTATGTCCTTGCTTAAGCAAATTACCAGCTTTTACCACATCGACCTAGAGTTACATTTGGAGCTATCTGGTTAACAAAACTTATATTACAGTTCGAATAACTGAGTAGATATAGTCTCGGAACACGTAAATATGTGCAATACTTGTCCTAGCATAAAACCACATAAAATTTCTCCTTTATACTGGATTCCGAACCTACATAAAACTCATATAAAGCGCGTTTTTTGCCAACTCTAGTTATTGTACTACTACTACTAAAATATCTAAACGTTTAACTCGCTGTATTACTATCATCAAAGAACATGTAAAACGTTACTGTGATAAAATATAATTATGAGCTTTCTGTTATTAATGTATTTTGGTCCATAAACACTTTAAATGATGTTTTAACTAAACGTACTGCTATGAGAGAGATTTCATGTTGAGTTTGAATCCTCAATCACAAGAAGATGTTATAAAAGCCTTCAATGATACTTGTCGATAGTTGGATGATATTTTTAACTTAGATAACCCTTTCTTTAATGCTCTGATTCCTACAATTTATCCTAAAGAACTCAAATTGAATAAAGCTAACCCGTCCGACAATTATGCAGCGTTTCTTGACCTAGACCTTAAAATTAATAATGGAATGATTTCTTCTAAAATATATGACAAAAGAGATGATTTTGATTTTAATATTGTAAATTTTCCTCATCTTGACGGGGATGTTCCCCGTGCTCCATCTTACGGGGTTTATATATCTCAACTTATTCGTTTTGCTAGAGCTTGTTCATCTATTGACGATTTTAACAGTCGAAATCTCATTTTAACTGAAAAACTTCTTAAACAAGGATATAGATACCATAAACTAAGAAAAACTTTCTCTAAATTTTACTATCGAAATCTCTCGCTTATTGGCAAGTACAAATGTAATCTCAAGGTACTTTTGCGACACGGTATTTCACATCCTGAATTTTATGGTGATGTGATTTACAAACTTCGTAGAATTATTGGACATACCCATTTTCTCACTTTGTTCATCAAATATATTAAACAATTCATTAAAAAGGGATATGATCCTGTATTATTACAACATACTGCATGTTTGGTTGTGAACCCTTTTACAGTTGGCAATCACGCTGGCCTCTTTGCATGTACGCCGACAAGAAAGGTTTAGTACTCTATGAAGGCGACCTCTTAAATCCAGAAATGGAAGGAGAACGTCGGATATCTGTACTATTTCATTTTTGTCGTACCCTTTATTACTTTTCTACAGTTACTCTGTTTGCAGCTCAATCATTGAGTACACTAGCGATAGGTGGATACAGTATGTTCAATTAAATGTTTTTTTGTTATACATGCACTTTACCACTGTATTTGCTGTCGCGGTTGTTGTAGATTAGTCGGAGAGGGGATACGTTTATTTACACTGTTTGTCTTTTAGGATGGGGTGGAATAAGGGTGAGGTTGGGCGCCCATAAACCGGTTTAAACCCCCGGTGACTTTTGTCACTGACCGTTCCAAGGCGGTACTTCCATCTTCCTCCTATTGTATGTTTGTTTTGTCTTTGTGCGTCTCTTGTTGTTTTTTCTACCCATGTACATTTGCTGTTTCCTTGTGTTGCTGTTCGGGCGAGTGTTTGTTCTGTATGTGGTATTTCCTGCATGACTCATTTTTGTACTTTTAAATATGAACAGTATACCATTTCTTCACTGAGCTCTTATGATGTCTTTACACTCTATACTACTCTATCTCACCATCAGATAAAGGATAAACTGATTAAATTAATATAGAATACCTTTGCCAGAGAAAATGTTCCTTGCTTGTAATGTTCAACGTTTATATTTTCGAATTCAGAATTTGAACATTACACAAGGTGGACTTGCATTGATGTTTGTAGATATCATACCTTTGTTTCACTTAAATATGTTTTCGTTTTATATGCACTTTACCGCTATATTTGCCATCGCGGTTGTTGTAGATTAGTCGGAGAGGGGATACGTTTATTTGCAATGTTTGTATTTTAGGATGGTGATGGAATAAGTGAAAAACTGGTTTAAGCCCCCAATGGTATTTGTCATTGACCGTTCCAAGGTGGCATTTCCATCTCCCCCTATTGCGTGTTATGTCTGTGCATCTCTTTGTATCTTTTATATACATGCTCATTTGCTGTTTGTCGTCCTGGTGCTGTTTAGGCGATCGTGTGTTTTGTATGCGGTGTTTCCGGCATGACTCATGCATGTACTTTATGTAATATATATCTGCGTTATGGGGATACATATCGTCAAGTTGTTGGCATATCCATGGGTACAAATTGTGCCCCTCTTGTTGCAGATTTGTTTTTGCATTGCATGAGACGGATTTGATGCTTAGTTTAAAACCTGATGCACAGGCCGATATTGTTAATGATTTTAATAGAACCTCAAAGTATTTAGACGATGTTTTGAATTTGGATAATCCTTATTTTGAAACTATGATTTCTTCGGACCTAAATATTTGATGTGGTATGAGACCATATCCTTGAGTCAGTTGAGCAACTCAGTTGAGCAACTCAATCCATCAACATCTCGTTTTCAGGACCCAACCCTTTGCCCGCCCAGATAAGTGGGACAGTCTTGTCTGAACCTGTAACTCTGCAAGAATACAGAGGAAGGCATACATGAACATATTCTTGTTAAATTATCTAAAAATAGGTATCCAGTTCTTCCGAAAATGTTGATGTTGTTAAGTGATATTCTATGTTTTTGCATATTAATGGACCACTGCCGCAGTCATCCGAAGACAATATTCTAGTTCTAGATAAGTGGTTTATCTGTTCCCGTGATAAATAAGTAACAATATAAATTATTTAAGTGGTTGCAATTTAAATCAGTATCACGACAAAATCCATCTAAACATAATTATCTGGTTACATGAAAGGTTCCCGTGTTCAACTTATCAGATAATATTCTTAGACATAACGTGAAATTGTTCGTAAGAACTAAGTCGTTAAATTATTCATGTGAAATTTTAACAGATAAATATCATGATAATTATGTGGTTAAGTGGTGTCAGACTTATGCCACTACATGTTGGTTTTCAAGACTTTGTCTAGCAGAGATGCCTTTTCACACCTATGTGATGAGTTTGTAAAGTCATGATACCCCCCCCCTCCCTGATTCATAGGGCTTTTTTGATATTCGGCTAAATATTATTGATAAAATTATTATTATTTCTTACATTAATATCCACCAAGAAAAAAGTTAACCTTCCAGTAATAATATTTTGTTCAGGGTGTTTATTGTGTTATACTATGGTCCCGGACCTGCGTTAGGAGAGCTGTGTGGAACCCCCTTAATTACGAACAGACCTGCTTATTACTGGGATATGCTCTAAATAAAAATAAAGCCAAGAACGAAAACTGTAGCAGACACCAAAGTATTCGACATCAAACGTTGGCATCAAAAGAGATCTAAAAAATCTCCTCGATTTAGATTTTATCTTAATTGTTTTTTATTAGAGTGGATATGGTGCGATTTATTCTGGCAATTAAAAATTTAAGACTTATGGGAGATGGTAAATCTTGCTATAAACAAAACTAATGTTTTTTATAGTCTATGTACTAATGAGGGATGCTGCAGCAGCAACCCAAGACGAATTGACCATGTAAATAAAGGACAGAAGTGATTGGCAGTGTCGATGACATGGCCATTTACGGACGACCTGAGAGTGAAATTTGAGACGGGTGCAAATTTGACTAATTCCAATTTGTTTAAACTTTGGAGTAACCTTTGACCGAGTGAAAACGGGCTTAGATCATGATGAGGAACATCGTTAATCGGCATCTTATTTGGATCTTGCAGTTTGCAAATATGAGTCAATGCGCACTTAGAGGATAAAGGTCAAAGGCAAGTTGGAAAAGCAATGCAGAATTATGTTGGTATATGCCCTAAAATATAGTTCTATCAAGGCTATTTGATGCCAGCCGTAAACTATTATTTAACTCGAATGAAATGTACTTATTACTATGACCAATCCCAGTGTAGTAAGTCTAATGTTGGTTTCTATGAAATTATGTACATTTGCTGTAGACAGTTTGGTGTTCGAACAATTCTTGGCGAACATGTGTACATCGTCTGCAGATGATGTTGTATTGATGGACAAGTCTTACTACGACTGTTTAAATCAGTGCGAAGCCAGATCTGACTGCACTGCTGTAAGTTACATGCAAAAAACTGCACTTTGCAGGATGGACTTTCAGGGGATCACTCCAGGAGAATGTGAAGGATATGTTTATTCACAGAAAGTTGACTGGAAACAGGTAGGAAAAATAATAGTCATTTATATGAAAATAATAGTTATTTATAAACAATGATAATAGTTTATATAATAGTTAATATAATGATACTAATAATAATAGTTTTACTTATAAAAAAACCTTAGCAGGCAAGTTGTATTGATAACTCTAGTTGTTGTACTACTAATTGACGTCCTGTCATACTACGATCAAAGAACATGTAAAACGTTACTGTGATAAATATATGAAAAGTCTTGTATTAATATTTTTGTTCTTTAAAAAATCAAATGATACTTTAACTAAACTGCTTAAGCAAGGATATAGATACCATAAACTAAGAAAAACTTTCTCTAAATTTTACTATCGAAATCTCTCGCTAATTGGCAAGTACTAATGTAATCTCAGGGCGCTTCTGCGACACGGTATTTCACATCCTGAATTTTATGGTGATGCGATTTACAAACTTCGTAAAATTATTGGACATACCCATTTCTCACTTTGTTCATCAAATATGTTAAACAATTCATTAAAAAGGGATATGATCCTGTAGTACTGCATGTTTGGTTGTCAACCCTTTTACAGTTGGCAATCACGCTGGCCTCTTTGCATATACGCCGACAAGTAAGGTTTAGTACTCTATGAATTCGACCTCTTAATTACAGAAACGGAAGGAGAACGTCGGATATCTACTATTTCGTTTTTGTCGTACCCTTTATTACTTTTCTACAGTTACTCTGTTTGCAGCTCAATCATTAAGTACACTAGCGATAGGTGCATACAGTTTGTTCACTTAAATGTTTTCGTTATACATGCACTTTACCACAGTATTTGCCATCGCGGTTGTTGTAGATTAGTGGGAGAGGGGATACGTTTATTTACACTGTTTGTCTTTTAGGGTGGAGATGTAATAAGTGTGAGGTTGGACGCCCATAAACCGGTTTAACCCCCAGTGACATTTGTCACTGACCGTTCCAAGGCGGTACTTCCATCTTCCCCCTATTGTATGTTTGTTTTGTCTTTGTGCGTCTCTTGATGTTTTTATAGTTATGTACATTTGCTGTTTCCTTGTGTTGCTGCTCGGGCGACTGTTTGTTCTGTATGTGGTGTTTCCTGCATGACTCATTTTTGTACTTTTACAATGAACTGTACATTTCTTCACTGAGCTTTCATGATTTCTCTACACTGTATACTACTCTACCTCATCATTTTATAAAGGATAAAACATGTCCATCTCTTTATGTACATTTGTTGTTTTCTTGTTGTTGTTCTGTTCGGGCGACTGTTTGTTTTATGTGGTGTTTCAAATATGACTGATAGTTATACTTTAGTAATGTTCAACGTTCATTCTTTTCGCATTCAGTTATTGAACATTTCACAATGTGGACTTTCATTGATGTTTATAGATTTCCTATGTTACACGTAGATAATATAATAGTGCGTTATGGGGAGACCGTATGTCGAACTATGTTTCTTCAATGTACACAACAGAACTGTCTTTCAACGAATATGGTCTTTTTTAGATTTGAATGTTTTTATCACATAAGATAACATCACGTCCAAAATAAACAGTAAAAGGGAGGATTTCATTTTCATGGTTACTTATCCTTTTCTTGATGGTGATATGATCTATTCGCCATCTTATGGCGCTCTCTGCATGACTTATATTTGTAATTATCTTGTTGAGTGAATATTACTAACTTATTCGGTTTGTCCGAGCCTGGTGGAAGAATGAACAGTCGTAATTTAACTATAACAGTTAAATATTTTAAATAAGGTTATGGAAACACTTACTGTTGAAAGTTACTACTCAACAATAAAAATAATTGCAATCCAGAATTCCTTGGTGATGTTATCTACAAACTTCGGAAATATCCATTTTTACGATTTGTTTATTAAACGCATTGAGACTTAGGAGAACGGTGCACATCTCCATAGTAAAATATTAAGTCTAGATCTTAAAAGTACAAAAATGAGTCATGCAGAAAAGTAAGACTATGCATGTTTGGTTATTGACCCTTTACAATCGGTAGCTACGCTACCCTCTTTGCTTGCGTGATGATAGGCCGTGTTAGGTTGGGCGCCCTAAAACGGTTTTACCCCCGGTGACTTTTGTTATAGTTATGTACATTTGCTGTTTCCCTGTGTTGCTGTTCGGGCGACTGTTTGTTCTGTATGTGGTGTTTCCTGCATGACTCATTTTTGTACTTCTAGCAATGGGAATAATGGCCAAGTTTACACACTGATTGGAGCTTAATCGGACATGAAAATAACATTAGGATGAGTTTCAAGATCGAATTTCAATGTGTTACAGATAAAGCTGATATGATATTAACAGTAGGATAATTGCGAAGATGAACTGCAACAGGCTGTAGCTTACGCAGACATGATATTAACAATAGGATAAATGTCAAGATAAAATCTAAATGACATGAACAGCCGGATAATGGTCAAGAGGAAACAACTGATTTGAGTTTAACCCTTTCCCTCATATAAACGCTTTTTAAGGTATTCACAGACTATACCCAGATCAGACGACTCTTGTAGGAGCTGTTTTATCAGTGTCTCCTCTGCTTGCCTATGGCATTATCATAGATCAGACTCTACAGATTGAGATAATACCAAAATATCATTTTACATTGTAAAACTAATCAGCTAATAAATATTAATGATATCCTTTATTCCTACATATTTCATCATTATTCAACAGGGAAAGGGTTAGGCAGCCATTATATTAACAATGGAAAAGTAGTAAAGTCAAGCAGGCAAAGCCACATGCAAGACGCAACCACCACCAAAACACCGATAGACAGCATGACACACACACACACAACCACACACCCAAACGCACACGCACACACACACACACGAAATGAACACAGAACACACCAAAAGACACACAAGAACCAGAAACAAACGTTCCACAACATGAACAAACCACAAGCACAAAGACGCAATGCAAACAAAATAATGGTCAACACGATAATGGTCAATATCTCCAGAATATCTGTCATCTATAAGCTTTTCATAACATTTCAGATATGCATATTTTTTTATTTCAGGCAAGCTCTAATCCATGTAACTGTCCGATGCACAAGAAGTGTGGACAAGATGGGACCTGTTTAGTTTCTGGTAGGGTCATTGTGAACGAATGAACCGCATTTTTCTGTGTTGTAATTTATATTTTCTGGTCCTTCGGGGTCAGCAGTGTCAATGTTTATATTTATGAAAATTGAATATCACTTAAGCCGGTGAAAAGTGTTCTCACGATAACAGGTCGTGATAAATCAATACAACAGGATGTGCAATTGTCGTTTTGAACATTGCTGATTAGCATTCAAAGGATATCCTACTTTTCTGGGCCCATGCTTATAAAGCTTTTAGTTGAGTATTTTGTGTCATTTTGACATGAAACACGGGGATTGGTGTCGCGATCTCCTAATTCAATTTTAGAGTTATTAAATTGATACTTGTCATACATAATAACTACACATAGAAAATGTGCAAGACACAATATTCATATGTTTAACTGCAGCAATTACAGAATTATCTACCCCTGAACTTTAAATATGTTTTCTTTTGTCGTGTTTGTGGTAGCGCGCTAGATTACTAAGACAGGGACTGCTAGTTCTATTTCACCAGTCTTTCGGATGAGATGTAAAACTAAGGTCTACGTCTCCGTATAACCTCTCTGTGTTGTTGGGTCGTTAAACCCAACTCAAACATGGTAACAAAAATGTTAAATGATATCGACCCATTCATTAAATAAAAACATGGCCCTTATTCGCTTCACAATGTCGTCTAACCTCTCCTTAGTTGCTCTTAAAATGAAAGAGTGTCGCCTTGTCGTTCTTTCAGTTGTTGTTTTTGCAGGTGCATTGCAGACAAATATTTAAACGGTTTGTTACTTTAGTTTTCCGCCGCTGGACTTTAAATTTTCTCTCGGGGGGATCACCTCCTTTCAGAAATTTAACCCATTGCAGTCGTTTACTTCATACTAACTCTGACGAACCAGTCGTAATGCTATGCCTTATATCCTGAGCGTAAAGGAGCGTCGATGAGGGAAGCCATTTTTACCTTCCGCACAGGAACTCCTAGGCTATGCTAGCCGGTGGTTTACATGTTCAAACAGCTCGTATCTTGATAAGACACCGAGCAATTTACAAGGATAAAAGCTGTTTGACACTCATTCAGAATTTCTATGCGAAATTAAACCAGTTTGTAAAGCTTTAAAGGTCAAGTAAACAGATTGGATTTTCGTCAAATTCTGATAGTATACAGTTAGTTAAACACCAAGCTTTAGAAAATTCTTACCGTTTTTATCTAGTTTTGATTTAAATCGAGTTTTTATTGTACCGCGAACCGTGCATTTTGAAAATCGATACATGATTATCTCCCTTGCGTGACGTCACTTGTGATGCTCGCCAGTCAGGGATCCCATTGAGAGGGAGGAATGTACACAGAAACTTAACCTTTTTCTTTAAATTAACGCATCTGCAAACAAAGTAGATCCAGATCAGAGCCTACATGAACCATCTAATTAGGGTCTGTTCTGTTTGTTTACAAAATTAGATCAAACCCGATTCCTAAGTTTCTATAAATACCCAAATTATTTTCACACTTTTCCAGACATTACGTCCATCGATTAGCCATAGAAAGTGACACTTTATCGAGGAAACTATTTATGGGGTGTGATGTTTATTTTAGGTGTGAAATACAATGATACTTAATATTAAATACATATTTTTTTTTAATTTTGTTAATCTTAACCCTTCTCTTGCTTTTTACCCATGCCCTGTTGTATAATTACATATAGCTTCACTGTGTGCACGTATTTCGCTGTGCAATCACTGCTGTAAATCAACTTGTAAATAGTGCATATTCTGATGAGACAGCTCCTGCAGGTTTTCACTATTTACAGGTAGGTATATTGACGTGAATAGCAAGCGAATGGTTAAAACCTACTTTACCTGTCAGTGAATTTACAAAAAGAGGATGAGGTTAGGACCAAGATCATTAGCAAATAGTGTATATTCAGATCAGAGGGACCATTTGGGTCCCGCCCATGAGTTGGGTCCAAACAATTTTTAGACAGAACCAGACAACTTTAGATGAATTTCATATTTAGGCAAAGGGGGTTCAGATGAAATGGGACGTTCTCGTTAAGTAACACAGTACTATGTATAAATGTACGTACTTTAGAAAAAAGAAATTCCATCAAAATACAGAAAAATAGAAAATTATTTATTTTAATTATTTAAATAGAAGTTTATTTATTTTACTTTAATATTTGCAATACCGAAATGATGCATTACTTTCAGAAAATCGAGTAAAGGTTGAAATACCAAAATATGTATTTTGTTGGGAAATGAGAAATGTGAAATGTGAAATGTGTTGGGGAATGAGAAATGAGAAAAGTGGATCTTGATAATAAATGGTTGTCAGTCTTGAAGAATTTCTATTTTTTTTAATTAATATACAAGTATTCATGTTTCTAAAGCTTGTGAATTATGTTTAAATGACTGGACTCACTACAAATAAAAATGTCTAATAAAAAATCTGGTCAACACATTAAAAGTGTTACTACATTTTTTATCAGAATTTTACAGTATACTCGTATCAGCAATTTATTTATGGTTTGTATTATATGGAAACAACAGTAAACATAGCCATTAGAATTTCTCTATACATGTATGAATGAACGTGTTAAATTGCCTTAGGCCATATTGTACTAAGCCATATTACACACGAAATGTCCCATGCAGGGTCAGTCTCCAGATGCCAGTTATCATAGTGGCCCTTTGTCAAATACCCAACAGGAGGGCAATGATTATTGCAAGGCCATGAAACCCGCTCCCTGTATATTACGTATTGTTGCATTCCTTTATGTAGCTGTGGTAACTTGTCAAAAGAATAAATCATTGCGGTCATGGTGCCTCAAAATTAGTTTGGGCATAATGTAGGTAATAATCAGTAAAACTATAAAACGCATCCAATGAACAATTCCATGAATTACAGTAATCCAGAATGACCTTTTTCCTATGGATTTATGTTCAAAATTGTCCATGTTCCAATATTGCAAAAGGATCATGTTTATGATAAACTATTTCCCTGTTGAAAACGTTATGTGTGATTAAATCACTTCACGAATATAAACCCTTCATTCCACGTGCCAGTTTATGCCAATGCAAACATAGTAGACCAAGATCAAACATATAGAAACAAATTTACAAACAGAGTAGATCCAGATCAGACAGTTTCTGTTGTAGCTCCCTGATCAGGTTCTTATCGATTTGCTTATGAAATAATATATCAGTAGGCCTGGTTGTACAATTACTGCCATAGCCTGTGCTCATATATCATTAAATCTCCATGAAATCATTATTTCTTACACGAATATTCATGAAGAAGATCTAAAGGCTTTTTTCACAATGTTAACTTTTCAAATAGATCATTGGCTCTGACAGATCAATTAGGATTAGATCAACAAAAAATTAAAATCAAACAGAGCAGAACCTGATCAGACAGCTCTTACAGGAACTGTACGATCTGGATCTACTCTATTTGCAAACGCGCGTGAAACCGTTTATTTAAGAAGAGAAGGATTGGGAAATTGATTTTAAAGCAAATTATGTGTCTGCTGCAAACAGTGCTAAATCGTGTTTATTAATCATTTTTTCTCTTAAGAATATTTATTAAAGATTTCATGATCTCATGAATATTCATTACAGGGAATAGAGAGACGCTAGATAACCCTGATCGAATCTAAAGAAATAAGTCATCGGACTAAGCAATCAGAATATATCCTGATCAGACAGTTCCTGCGTGATTTGGGTTTACGCTGTTAACAAAACGTTTGTATATAATAATTTTCCACGAAGAAAAAGCCCATTTACCTACAGTGCTATACCTAAGTCTCATTTATAATAGAATGTAGCATATCCTTTTTTATAATTGTAGACCCAAGTCATCCACTGCATCTCTAGTATAAATTTCACGGAAAACAGCCATCAAGACAAAATGTAAATTACATCACATTTTCTTGAACTTCTCATCTTTTGGTAATTTAAATAATCCTATTTAGTCTATTCCGGTTTAGGAGCTACACTCATAGGCAGGGATACACCCATAGGCAGCACAAATTACCATTTTAGCACTCAAAACGAAGCACATTAACGAAGTACATTACGTGCGATTCTTTTCTATACGATATCTAGTTGGACATTTATAGCGAATGTCACAAGTGACGTCATCACAAGGGAGAAAGGCGAACGACCAAAATCAGCCAGTGCTTACTTATCGGTGATATATGACAGCTGCTATGTGCGATATTACTGTATTGTTTTGTGTTTTCGAAACTACGTCGTACAAGGTACCCATTTGTCAAGTATTTACGAAAAAGTGTCCTGCCTGTTTACTTGACCTTTAAAGATGCATCGGACGAGAGACTGCGCATGTACAGACTTTTATGGAATGCTAAGTGTTACCTAGAGCATAACTGCCCCGTACCCACATTGATATAAAATTAAGACCAACCGACTGACGTACCACCCGACCAATCGACCGATAAGTTGAATCCAGTGTACCCATGAAACAAGGTAATTTGGGTATACTTTTAAAGGGGAGTATTTTTTCGACGGGAAAATATATTCTACGTGAGGGAATTCGTAATAGTATGGGTCTTTGCTAGAGGAGTACTTACTCGTTGACGAATAAGTACCCCTTTAGCCGTAGAAAAAGGACTACAGAGTACAAATTCTTCGGGAGTACAAATTCGTCATTACAGCGGCCATCGAGTCATTTGTTAAAATGTGACTTGGGGTATGAACAGTATTTGTTATTTGAGAACCAACTACCTATGCGGTTAGTGTTGTCGAGCAGTGAATTTACAGTTTTGATATGAGTTTGTAGTGCACGTTTATAATGCACTAGGGAATAAAGTGCGTGTGCGTTTGAAAGTGTACTGAGGCTATTGTATTTATCAGTCATGCTTGACCGGTGGTTAGTTGTATAGTGTTATTCTTTGCCCTGTGTAGATTTGTCATTATGTTAGTGAATCACATACTTTTGTCACTGACCGTTCCAAGGCGGTACTTCCATCTTCTCCCTAGTGTATGTTTGTTTTGTCTTTGTGCGTCTCTTGATGTTTTTATAGTTGTGTACAGTTGCTGTTTCCTTGTAATGCTGTTCGGGCGGTTTTTTATTCTGTATGTGGTGTTTCCTGCATGACTCATTTTTGTACTTTTAAGCAAGACTAATTGGTGTAATATTTCATTGGCTCGTCAGTAAAGAAAGCTTTTTCAGCATTACATGCGGGAAATGATGTTTTTTGTCTGGCAAATATTTTCTTGATTACGCTAGTTAGTTTATCTTTAATTAGATAATGAGGAAGGGTTGTGCATAAAGTAAAAAATCGTATGTACTTACAGTGGATGCAAGAAACCTTTTGTTCTTAAGTTTGTTTAACACTTCTGAGGAGTTTTTGATAGACCAAAAGAGATTTATACAAGACTTTTCATAAGTCTTATCACAATATAATTTTACATGTTCTTTTATCTTAGTAAAACCTTCACAAGGTGACTACATGCATATTCAAATGCTTGGGCATTGTAAATGGAAAAGTAGTAAAGTCAAGCAGGCAAAGCCACATGCAAGACGCAACCACCACCAAAACACCGATAGACAGCATGACACACACACACACCCACAACCACACACCCAAACGCACACACACACGAAATGAACACAGAAAACACCAAACGACACACGAGAAACAGGGACAAACGTTCCACAACATGAACAAACCACAAGAAGAGTGTTTCACTCTATGGCAATTGTAAGTTGATAGGTCCCCAGCCCATGCCCATAAGTATTTGCTTGTTATTTCTGCGTTATTCGCATGGATATTTGTGTCACCTGCCGAGAGGTAGTGTGTTACTTAGGAGTCACCTTTCCGTCGTCTGTCTGTCTGTCCGTCTGTCTGTTCGTCTGTCTGTCCATCTGTCTGTCCGTCACGCTTTCATTTTTTGGCTGTCATTTCTAAACTAATCGTTATAGAGCTTTCAAATTTTACATGTTTCTTCCTCTCATTGATGACCAGTGATGTTACTAAGGTTCATTACTCTACATGCAATACCGTTTGAGTTATTCCCTTTTGTTTGGATTTTTGCAACACTTTCTTGTTTGACTGTCATTTCTATTCTAAATATTATAGAGCTTTGAAATTCTACATGTATCTTCCTCTCATTAAGGACCAATGAAGTAAATAAGGTCCATCACTCTGCATGCAATACTCTTTGAGTTATTTCCCTTTATGATTTTCGTCACACTTTTTCTAATCTAATCATTATAGAGCTTTAAAATTTCACATGTTTCTTCCCTCACTGAGGACCATTGTCTTCATCAATTTCAGTACTTCTTGTTCTGACTCAATAAAACCGAGTCTGCAATTTTCTCTTTTTGTGTTGCAATATTTGCTTTCGAGGGATCACCACCCTTCAGAATTTATTATATATGTATATATGGCAAGGGCTAGGGTAGTGTAGTTTAAGTCAGGCGTCGGATAGTTTATATCATCATAATCTTCACTATGCTAAGATTTTGTGAATGAAGTTTGTTTCTTTGGCTGTGTAACAAAATTTAATAAAAACTGGTAATATCTTAACGCCCGTGTGACGTTCATTGTGTCTATGTGACCAATGTATTTGCAAATGACTAAGTGGCATTTATCAATATCGTGTTACTAAATAGTTTAGATTTGTCTGTGTGACTAATATACTTAATCGTCTGTGTCAGCGTTTAGTTTACACTGTGTGGGGTTTAAGAGTATACAGACATTACGAGCTTTCTGTAAGAAGTGAAGTTCAGTTATAGAACTGACTGTTATGGACATTAGCTGGATATATTACTGACTAATGTGTGTTATTTAGCTATAGTTGGCAAGAACAATTTAGATTAGCACAATAGATATAACGTGCTTTGCGTTAGCAGAACTAATAGAAATACTGTATAGACATAATTTAATTAAATTATATTGTAGTCTCATTATTTAATTACTACTTAAAGGAATTCGGAATCACCAATGTTTTAGTTATTCAAGCTGAGAAAATGGTAAGAATTTGGGGCTCGTTCTGGGACCGATTTTTATATATCAATATGGTAGTAATACGTACAGATAAATTAGGTCTAATTGGTGACGATTTGCTACGCTTTGTTAGAGAAGTTATTCCAGTGAGAAAGAAGATGATGAGAAGAAAGAGAGAAAGCGGAAAAAGAAGATAGAGAGAGAAAGGAACGAGAAATGATATACAGAGAAGAAAGGAATGAGGGACGGTCTATCAAACCAGTAGAAAAAGAAAATGCCAGAAGAGAGAAAGAACTGGAACTATCAGTTTTCTACAGTTACTCTGTTTGCAGCTCAATCATTGAGTACACTAGCGTTAGATTGATACAGCTTGTTTGACTTAAATGTTTTTATTTGACATGCACTTTGCAACTGTAATTTAGGTAGGGGATGGAATATGTGTGAGGTTGGGCGCCCCGAAACCGGTTTAATCCCCACTGACTTGTCACTGACCGTTTTAAGGCGGTACTTCCATTTGCCTCCTCTTGTATGTTTGTTTTGTCTGTGTGCGTTTCTTTATGTTTTTAATAGTTTTGTGCATTTGCTGTGTTTTCCTGTGTAGCTGTTCGGGCGGCTGTTTGTTCTGTATGTGGTGTTTCCTGCATGACTCATATTTGTACTTCTTTTCAGACACTTTCATAGTAAAAATGTTTAAGCTAGTAGGTTGTTTATGCAGCTGAGTGTTCCCGAGTGTTTGCGCTGCCGTTCTTGTGACATACATGTATGTTAGAAGACATTTCCGAAAGGGAATGTTACAAAAGAATCCCCCTTTGAACGTCTGTATGGTAGAACTATGAGAGGTCATCTGTGTATCCTGTAAGAACTGTGGTCAAAATAAATTGAAACCAATGAGGTTAAAACTACTAACGAATATGTAGTAGATCTTAGAAACAGACTAGAATATATATAAGAAGTTGCTAGAAAGGAGCTTAAGAAAACAAATATCGAGAAGTATCATTGAAGCCTTTTATGACATCTACTTCTGACTGTGGGTTCAAACTCAACATGAAATCTCTCTCATAGCAGTACAAAAACAAATCTGCGACATGTGATGCACAGTTCGTATCCAAGGAATGCCAATCACCTGATGGTATATAGCATTCTCATAACGTACCAATTTGTTATCCTTATTCTGAAGAGTTCTTAATAGACGAGAAGAGATTTAATCCAGAATTTTTATAAGTCTTATCACAATAGAATAGTACATGTTCTTCTATCTTCGTTAAACAAGAAGTCAAAAGTATAGATAATTTAGTAGTTGTACAAGAGCTAGAATTTGCAATAAAAAACACCGTATATGGTTTTTATTTAGTTTCGGTAACCAATACATTGTGGGAAGTTTATGTTGTGTAATTTTAATATCAGTTCCAAGTTGGTCACACTTTTTGACATGATCTGAAAGGTTGGCCTTTTCGTCAGTAGTAACTGAAACGTAAATTCTCAACCAGAATTTTATGGGGATGTTATCTACAAACTTAGGAAAATTCGGGGTCATATCCATTTTCATGATTTGTTTATAAAACGCATTAAAACATTTAAAAATAAATGTTATGATCCTATTATATTGCAATGCACTGCATGTTTGGTTATCGACCCTTTTACAGTCGGTAGCTACGCTTCCCTCTTTGCTTGCGCGATGACAGGCCGAGGGTTGTACTCTATGATGGTATACTCTTAAACTTGGATACAGGATGAGCTTACCAGACTCACGTATTACTTTTTCCCTGTCGTGCCCTTAACGGCTTACCTGCAGGTGCTCTGACTTCAGCAAAGTCATTGCGTACATATTTGACGGATTGTCACAGTTATTATGCTATGTTTTACATGGTGACCTGTGTTCACCGTCGTCTATGTTGAGGGTAAGTCCAGCGGGGATACCTTTATTTACAATATTTGTAAAGCTAGGGTGATTTTGAGAGAAGTGTGAGGTTAGGACGTTCATAAATCGGTTTAAACCCCCAGTGGTGTTTTTGCTACTGACCGTGCCAAGGCGGTACTCTCTTTGTCACCCTTCCTTTTGTTTGCCTTGCGTCTTTGTGCTTGTGATTTTGTTCATGTGTGGAACGTTTGTCTCTGGTTCTTGTGTGTCTTTTGGTGTTTTCTGTGTTCATTTCGTGTGTGTGTGCGTTTGGGTGTGTGGTTGTGTGGTTGTGTGTGTGTATGTGTGTCATGCTGTCTATCGGTGTTTTGGTGGTGGTTGCGTCTTGTATGTGGCTTTGCCTGCTTGACTTTTACTACTTTTCCCTCGGTATTAATAATTTCCTGCTTCAAGCTATCGATATAATGTAATCGTCAAATAATAATCTCATTATTCGATGCCTTATCAGCAGAAACAAAAACGTATTTTGAATGAAAATCCTGTAAACCCGTTTTAAGATGTCTAAAATAATTTCTAGTTTTTTTTACGGAAGAAGGTGTTCATTAGAGTTATAAAATGAAATACATGTACGTTTGTCAAATACATGAAAATTTAGCTTTCGTCCAATTAGAAAGAGCGTTCGATTCAACATGTTCTCTTCGACGCCATGTATTACTAAACTTTTGTAAAGCCCCAACAATCTGACCTCGACAAGAGTTAAACTATTATTCTATATTGGAGACCTTATTTCAAAAGATATCGTAGACGTTTTATTTCAATTACCTCGAAATTACCAGTAATTACATGACCAGCCGGAGAATATATAAACTTTGAGGTGGCACAATCTCAATTATCAGGAATATTATTAATATTAAGGTCGGCAAGTTCAAAAGGAATACCAATCACCTGACGGTATATAGCATTCCAATAACGTTCAAATATGTTATCCAGAAAAAAAGTTTGATGATTCGCAAATTTCTGAGCAAGACCAATTTGTGTAATATTTCATTGGCTCGTCAGTAAAGAAAGCTTTTTCAGGTAGTAAATGGAAAAGTAGTAAAGTCAAGCAGGCAAAGCTACATACAAGACACAACCACCACCAAAACACCGATTGATAGCATGACACACACAACTACACACACAAACGCACACACACAGACACTGAAAACGACGGCAGCGCTTCATCTCGAACTGACTCCAACTGTGATACCAAATGTGATACCAACTATGATCTTAACTGTGGTGCTAACTGTGATAATACTCCTTTGATTTGTGATAGTAATGTGGACAAAGATTTTTATAATTTTGACTGTTTTAAAAGAAAAGGTCTCCATTTTATACATTTTAACACCAGATCTATTTCCTAAACTTGATGAAATTAGACGGTTTGTTACATTATACAAGTTCGCTGCAGTTTGCGTAACAGAAACATGGTTAGATAATTCTGTAACTGATTCTGTAACTGATTCTGAAGTGAAAATTCATGGCTACAATATCATACGGAATGACAGAAATCGACAAGGTGGGGGAACATGTATTTACATCCGTGACGATTTAGATTTTTACTGAGAGATCTGACTTAAAATGTAATAATCTGGAAGCAGTTTGGGTCGACATCTTACTACCAAAAACCAAACCAATACTCATTGGAAGTGTCTACCGTCCACCACAGCAAAGCGACTTTTTAGAACATTTTGAAAGTGTGCTAGCCAATATCAGATTAGACTGTGAATGGTATAGTTTAGGAGATTTTAACATTGATTATAAGGATAAGAAACACTCTTGCAAGAATTATATACAGCTTTTGAATATGTTTAATTTGAAACAATTGATAAATACTCCTACCCGAATTTCCGATACTACGCAGACAGTACTAGATCATATAATTTGTAGCCAAGAAGAGAAAATAACTCAATCGGGAACTCTTCCATTAAGTTTTAGTGATCATTTACCTGTTTGTTTTTAACAAGAAAGTTATTTCGAGTAAAGTCTCATGAGCATAACAATGTTACAGTGAGGTGAACGAAGAATTACAATGTCGATGAATTTATCTCTTCCCTAACATTAGTTGACTGGACAAAATGTTCAGTGCAAATACTGTTCAAGAATCTCTACAGTATTTTAACGAAATGTTTTATCAGTTTTGAACAAGGTTGCTCCGGAGGTCAGAGTTAAGCAACGTGACTTCTGACATCCTTGACTTGATCAAACAGAGGGATAAACTACTTTATCAATTCAAAAAGACGAAAAACAAGGATTTTTATGCACAATATTGTTCTGTTATAAATAAGGTACAAAGGGAAGTGAGTAGAGCAAAGTCAGAGTATATTGAAAATAGTTTAGAAGAAAACAACAAGGTGTGTTTGTGAAACACTATGCCCCCTCAATATGATATTTGACCCTGAAGGATGACCTTGATCTTGACATGTCACTACTCAAACTGTGCAGCTTCATGGGGTACACATGCATACCAAATATCAAGTCTGTATCTCTAATGGTTCAAAAGTTATGGCCAATGTTAAAAGTTGGTGACCTTTGACATGAAGGATGACCTTGACCTTAACATGTCACCCCTCAAACTTTGCGGCTTCATGAGATACACATGCATACCAGTACCAAGGCTGTATATCTACTGGTTCAAACGTTATGGTCAATGTTAATGACCTTTGACCTTCAAAGATGACCTTGACCTTAACATGTCACCCCTGAAACTGTGCAGCCAAATGAGAAACACATATATACAAACTATCAAGTCTGAATCTACTGATTCAAAAGTTATGGTCAATGTTAAAGTATGTGACCTTTGACGCTCAAAGATGACCTTGACCTTGACATGCCACCCCACAAAATGTGCAGCTTCATGAGATACACATGCATACCAAATATCAAGACTATCGCTACTGGTTCAAAGTTATGGCCAATTTGAAGTTGGTGACCTTTGACATTGAAGGATGACCTTAACATGCCACCCCTCAAACTGTGCAGCTTTATGAGATACACAAGTATGCCAAATATCAAGTCTCTATCTGTACTGGTTCAAAAGTTATGGCCAATGTTAAAGTCGGTGATTTGACCCATATGTTTGACCTTTGACCTTTAAGGGTGACCTTGACCTTTAAATGTCGCACCTCAAAATGTGCGGCTTCATGAGATACATATGCATTCCAACTATCAAGTTTCTATCTGTACTGGTTCAAAATTTATGACCAATCTTAAAGTTACAGACAAAGAAACAGACAATTTGAACTTTGACCCGGAAGGATAACCTTTACTTTGGCATGTCACCCATCAAAACGTATAGCTTCATGAGATACACAAGCATTCCTAATATCAAGTCTCTATCTTTGCTGGTCCAAAAGTAATGGCCAATGTTAAAGTCAATGATTTGACCCATATATTTGACCTCTGACCTTGAAGGATGACTTTTACCTTGACAAGTTACCCCTCAAAATGTGCGGCTTTATGAGATACATATGCATACCAAATATCAAGTCTCTATCTGTACTGGCTCAAAAGTTATGACCAATGTTAATGTTGCTGACAAACAAACAGACAAACAGACAAACAAACAAACAGACAGGGCAAAAACAATATGCCCCCCCCCGATTTGATCTGGGGGGAATAAAAATAATCCAAAACGGTTATGGGATTAGCTTAAAAACTTAGGATACAGAAATCAAACAAAGTCTTCACCAACTGTTGTTTTGAATATTGAAAATGAAAATTGTTTTGAACCTCTTAACATAGCGAATCATTTTAATAACTTTTTACCTCGGTTGCAGCAGATCTAGTGAAGAAACTTCCATCTCCACCTAATATTTTTAGATTTGACTGTGACATTGTAAAACGATTTTATAGCACTAGGAATCCAGATTCTGAAAAGTTTCACTTACGTACTGTTAGCGAGGATTTTGTATACAGAGAATTACGAAACCTGGACTGTTCAAAAAGTACGGGACTTGATAATATCCCAGCAAGATTCCTCAAAGACGCTGCATCGTTTTTACAAATACACATTACATTCTTAATAAACAGCTCTATTTTAGAAAATGATGTACCAAAAGATCTTAAATCTGCTAAAGTAAAACCTTTATTTAAGAAGAATGACCAGTCAAATGTATCTAATTATAGACCAGTCAGCATTTTATCTACTGTATCTAAGATTTTAGAGAGGGCTGTATATAATCAATTAGAAAGATATTTAGTTAAACATGGACTTTTATATGAATATCAAAGTGGTTTCAGAGGTAGCTACTCTACAGATTCCTGTCTCATTCATTTAACGGACCACATAAGAAAACAAACAGCAAAAGGACTGTTCACAGGTATGATTATGTTAGACCTTCAAAAAGCGTTTGACACAGTCGACCATGACATCTTATGTGGGAAACTTAAATGTATGGGAGTGGAATCTGTGGATTGGTTCAGATCATATCTGTCAGACAGACCTCAAACTATACATGTCAATAACTCTCAGTCCCCAAGGAAGCAGCCTTGGTCCACTACTCTTTTTATGTTATATAAATGATATGAGTTGTTCCATAAGTGATAAGTGTAAACTCGCTATGTATGCAGATGACAGTGCAATTCTTTTTCCCCATAAAGATAAAGATGTAATAAGTAATGTTTTATCACATGAATTAGAAAACTGTAGTAAATGGCTCATTGACAATAAGTTATCATTACACCTTGGAACACCAGAATGTATACTTTTTGGGTCTAAACGTAGACTCAGCAAGGTTGATACTTTTTCAGTTACAGGTAATGGTCACACAATTGAGTCTTAAACCTCTGTTAAATATCTAGGTTCAACCATTGATAACGATTTATATTTCAATTGTAAACTCTATTACGAAAAAGGTAGATGCTAGACTTAAATTTTTGTACAGACAACGGCGTTTTTTAAACCATTCTCTGAGAAAAACTATTTGTAACTCTCTAATTCAGTGCCATTTCGATTACTCAATTGCATCATCGTACTCTGGGCTTACAAAACAATCAAAGAACAGACTTCAGGCGAGGAACATTTTTTTCTCTGGAAAAGGATTTTTCTATCAATTTAATCAGTGTATCCTTTATAAGATGTTGAGGTAGAGTAGTATAGAGTGTAGAGAAATCGTAAAAGCTCAATGAAGAAATGTTGCACTGTTCATTTTTATGGACCAAACAACAAAAATACCAGAATTGTCATATATATTATTACAGTAACGTTTAACATATTCTTTGATAGTAGTAAGACACGACGTTAAACGTTTAGATAGTGTAGTAGTAGTACAACAACTATCACCCATTTTCAGAATATATGTACTTCACAACAGCAGGTGTTAAGTGCTTGTGTGGCGGCCGTAAAAAGTCGCCCTGTATATCATTCTCAGTGTTGTTATAATTTCTGGTCCTTCGGGATCATAAGTTTTGACGTTATTATTTTTGAAAATTGAATACTGCTTAAGCCGGTACTAGGGGGCGTGAATAGTGTTGCACTTTTAATTACTACTCATGAACAGACTCAATAAAACCGAGTCTGCAATTTTCTCTTTTCGCATTTCTACTTTTGCTTTCGAGGGATCACCCATTTTCAGAATATATGTACTTCACAACAGCAGGTGTTAAGTGCTTGTGTGGCGGCCGTAAAAAGTCGCCCCGTACTTCATTCTCAGTGTTATATTTTCTGGTCCTTCGGGATTATAAGTTTTGACGTTATTAGTTTTGAAAATTGAATACTGCTTAAGCCGGTGCTAGGGGGCGTGAGAAGCGTTGCACTTTTAATTACTACTCATGAACAGACTCAATAAAACCGAGTCTGCAATTTTCTCTTTTCGCATTTCTACTTTTGCTTTCGAGGGATCACCCATTTTCAGAATATATTTAGCAATAAAACGCGCCTTATACGGATTTTTATGTAGCTTAGGAATCCAATACATAGTAGAAAATTTATGTTGTTTTACGTTAGGATTAGACTTAAAAGTATTTCACATTTTTACATGTTCCGTGACTATATCTTCTTCAGGGGTTTGCACTGTAATATATGTTTGTCAACCAGTTAAGTCCTCCTTCAAACCATCAACATAATACAATCTTCACATTATTACTACATCATTTGATGCCTTGTCAATAGGAGAAAAAACATAATTAGAATGAAAATTCGAAATGTTTTTCTTCAGATATCGAAATGTAATCCTAGGTCGAGGTGGTAATAGTTGGTTATTAGATTTGTAAAAAGCAATACGTGTATCAATAATGTCAAAAATGTGTGCTTTCCAATCCGAAAGGGCATTTACATCAGCATGTTCTCGTCGATACCATTTGATGCAGCATTCTTGAATAGCTTCAGCAATATGAGCACGACAAGTGTCAAAATCAATAAGGGAAGGTAATCGATATTTGGGTCCTTTAGTAAGGAGAGTCCTGAAACGTTTATCTTTAATAATGTTAAAATTACCAGTAATGACGTGACCAACTGGTTTATAACAAAGGGTTGAAGTGCTACAGTCTCAAGAAGTAGAGGTATTGAGATCAATATTTAAGTCAGATACGAGATGATAGGTGATTCAGAATTTATGAAATATTTAGGAATAGTATCGATTACATTCTTATCACGAAATATACCTTGAATATCAATAAAATCGATTCCTTTATTTATGAATTGAATGTATTTTATGTTCAGATTCATTACCAATATGAGAACGAAGAACATGCTGTGTGTTACTTAATGACAAAGGAGTAAAGCCAAGTTTGTTTAAGACTTCTGAATCGTTTTTAATATACCAGAAGAGATGTAGTCCAGGTTTTTCATAAGTCTTATTACACTATAGTTGTACATGTTCTTTTATCTTAGTTTAACAAGTTAAAATTATAGACAAATTAGTAGTTGTACAAGAGCTAGAACTTGCAATGAAACTCGTTTTACATGGCTGTTTTACGTAGTTTCGGTTATCAATGTATTATAGGAAATTTATGTTGTGTACTTTTAATATCTACTTCAGCACAGGTGCATTTCGCATGCTATGTCTCAACAATAACAACAACTCCATCACAAATACATTATTTTTTAACCACATGTCTTAAGTATCTAAAACATACCAAAAGATAGTTTTCTAACCCAACCAGAAAACAAAAACTGAAAAAAACATTTATTTCCGCGAACACCCCTGCTCTATATAATAAGTAAGAGGTATTCAACTCCGGCTGAAATCTGCTCAAAAATCAATGGGTTCCCTAACTGCGATCGTCCTTGAAAGCTTATTTGACCACCGATTTCCATAAACCGTGTCTCATTTATCAAAGAAATCATCACTATTGATGAGCCGACATCTTTTTGTTTCTCTGAATATTAACACACGTTTACAACGAGTCGTCAAAGTGACAACCAACCCCTCTAGGACACAGGTTGACTCTGAGGTTTGAAATGGAAAAAGAACTACGCTATAATTAACGTCGAAACACCTATAAGGCATTGCCCCGGTCTGATAGCATACATGGATATCGTGTATCCACAATTTCTTCAAATAATACTTTTCTAAAAACCTCTACAAGCTTGATGTTTTAAACCGAAAGTAGGACTTATAAATCGAAAGTAATGACTTTCCGGATGTGCCGGCACTATATTTAAGGGGTGTAATAAATTGTACGACCAAGTTCAAAGGTATCAGCATAACTATATTTATAGAGTGTAATAATTTGGATGATCAATTTACAAAGTCTGTTCCAGAACTGTTCTTTCTGGGTGAAATAAGCTGTATAATCATTGTTCAAAGTCAGCATCAGACATGTATTTACAGAGTGTTTGGTATCATCAATGATCAAAGCGGCGCAAGTGTGAAAGACGTATGGTCAATATTCAAAGTCAGTGGCGCAAAAGTATGAATCGAGTGTAATAAGCTATACGATCAATGTTCGTAATCAGCGTCAGAACTGTATTCACAGTAGATGCATTTGTACGATCAAAGTTCAAAGTTGTACAACTGTTTACAGTAGCTGCATGTTCCGTGTTCAATGTTAGTGGCTGAAATATTTTTTTCAGAATTAGATAAGCTATACAAATTATTTACAGAGCGTGATAACCTGTACGATCAATGTTCAAAGTATTTGTACATGAACGTTTTTCGGTGTTTGAAATTTTTCATTTCTCTCCCCCTCTCCATGTCTCTATCTCTCTTGCATGTATGTGTATATGTGTTTGCATGCGTATGTGTGTTTCGATTTTTATCGGTGTGTTTTGGTAATGGCTGTGTCTTGGGTGTCATGAGCAAACAGAACAAATATTCTGAAAGTGGGTGATCCTTCGAAACAAAAGTAGCAATGCCAAAAACGTGATCATATTGCTCCTATGCACCCATTTTTGTTTCCTAATATATTTTTTGATTAAAAGGTCATTGAATGGACGAAAAATATGGTCCGATGATTTACCGTGTGATAAACCATATTACCAATGTTTACTACTTACAAAATGAAATTATCTGTACGACCATTGTGTAACTGTATTTACTGAGTGCCATAAGCTAAACGACCAATGCTCAATTTTTTCAACTTTATTATGCAGTGATTAGCTGTACCATCAAATGTGTACACCTGTATTTACAGAGTGTGATAAGCTGCATGATCCGGATAACGGGCAGATATTCGGAGTGATGTTCGGAATTGGAGACAAAGTTTCTTATAGCTGTGACTTTGGTTATGCACTGAATGCAACTAGGAAGCGTGTCTGCCAGGCAAACGGAAGTTGGAGTGGAGAAGATGTCAAATGTGTGGAAGGTTTGTTAATTTCAGTGTGTTACATTCAAAATGCATATATAAATAATCCAGCACTGCATTTTAGACACTCGCCTCAACGAAAAACCAAATGCTTCTAATATGGAAACCTTTTTAAGTCGCAGAACGCTTGCATGTGCGCATGAAAACACGTGCTTGTGTTTAGAGGGGTGTTAAGTTAGAGGTGACGTTTTAGCGCCTTTGCAAACAGAATAGACATAGCTCAGGATGTTCCTATTGTGATCTAGTAATGCACTTTCTATCATAATGCAATTATGAAATTTTAAATATTCAATTAATATCGATCAATTTATTTTATTATTTCTTATATGAATATTCACTAGGCAAAGGGTTAACCTATTAGTTTCAATAAAGCAATCACCGTTATTTTGAGACTGTGATTTCTGACCTCCCTTACGTCACTGTTTCCGTATTAACTGTAACTACATGTACTATGTGAAAATATATGTGGATATGTAATATGAACCGTCGCACCAAATCATGTCATTGTCCTGATTAAACTATTCAGCGGATCCAAGTTAACTTATTATACTGCAAAGTAAAATCCTCACTTATGATTGGTTAACTAGCCGTGTACATGAGCCCATGTACCCTGTGAGCTGACAGAGTACATACAAATTCCCCATGGCAGGCCCCACATATTATGGTCAGAAACCAAAAGGTTGACTTCCCGACTCGGCTAAACAATAGCAAAATTCATAATAGACAACTATTGATACGTAACGAAAAAACGCAGGAATGAATTAAAAAAAATCATTGTTTTAAATGCCCAATAAAACAGTTTTTAGAGGAGTTATTATATCGTCCAGCCATCTATAATAGCACGAACGCCGATGAAATACATTACATACAACTTCGGATACCTTCGGGTACAATTAATGTATTGGGACGCTTTTAGGGGAATTAGCGTGTTTAGTGATTCAACATGCCAAAATGGATTTATATAAATTATCCGAACCGTAAAACTTTGAAGTATAATAAATTCGTTATAAAGTTCTTTCCCAGGGTACATCACGATTTATTCCCGGCTGGTAAAATCATGTAACCCTCGCCTAACGGCTCGGGCAACATGATTTTCCTCAGCCGGGAATAAATCGTCATGCACCCTGGGAAAGAACTGTATAACTAATATGATACTCTGTCTGTGGCTTACCAAACGCATGTGGTATGTTACTCGGTCTATAGGGTTCAAAAACTTGTTTGAATGACTGTAGTTAAAATGAACCAGATCCAAAAATAGAAGTGATGTTTAATTTTACAGCAGGGAAAGGATTTATTCCGCTCACCGATTGTTACACTAGCGATGTGCAGCTGTACACTGGCACTTGGAACACTTCGGTGTCCGGCCGCACGTGTCAGCGCTGGGACCAGCAATACCCACACAATCACACTCGGCACGTGGGTACCTACCCACCGGGAGAAACAGCGTCAAAGGCTAACAATTACTGCAGAGACCCCGACAACGAAGGCAAGTGAAGTGCGGGCGGAACCAAATAAACTACTCAAATGGTGTTATTATTAGGGAAAATCCGTTTCTAAGTTTTCAAACAAAAGCAATTTATTCCGAGCAAATCGCTTTGTATGTTTATTTGTATTGGACACTACAAGTAGTAGTAATGTCGAGTTTTCAGACAGGTGGCAAATTAATGTAGAGTAAAGGTCGTGTAGAAGCTCACTAAGAAGCATTCTGTATTGCTTTAACCTGCATTACGCAGACACCTGTTGAAAAAGATCTAAATTCTTCTTGACTAAAATTCCAGTTTCAATCATGTCGCAACATTCAGTTATTTATAGGTTTTTTCCATTGCTCATGAAGTGTGAAGTATACCCGAGAAGAACGATCAACCTACAACAAGCTAAATGAAAATGTTCCTAAAATTAAACATCAAACTAAATGTTCATACTGAGATTTGAATCAAATCGGCTAGGGACTGAGTGACTGTCAGTTGAAGACCATAACCACTCGAAAACGGAGGCCCCGTAAGCCGTTTGTGGAACCGTTTGTGGAACCGTGTAACAGTTATAGCAATTAATTTACAGAAACAGCGGTTGTTCGTCCACTGGCACGGCGTTTGTCGTTTTGTAATACCAGACAAGCTCAAATATGTCTCATGCTTAGACAGGATAAGGAATCTTTCAAGGGCAGTTGTATATAAATAATCATATAAACGTGATTACAATAACTAGATCAAATAACCTGAAAGAAATCGCTATACTTTATTAACCTTCTGATTATTACATACGTTTGTGAGGACTTTTTACTTTCCTTAATGAACATTCTGAATAATACACAATTTTAATGGACGTTTTTAATACTTTACATTTTCTCTATCATCATTCAAACTACTACGCACTTTAGACGTTTTAGAAAGTTACCTTTCCTTTACCATTATTATACCCCCACAACGAAGTTTGGAGGGGGGGTATACTGGAATAAGGTTGTCCGTCTGTCTGTCTGTCTGTCCGTCCATCCGTCCGTCCGTCCGTCTGTCCGTCCGTTGACACAATTTTGTCCGGCCTTCTTCTTCTACAGTTTTGCTTCATTTCTGTTGAAAGTTCATGTAAAGCCACATGACCATATAAACCTGTGCACCGCATATTTCCATTACGATCGGACCACTACTTCAGGAGTTATCTCCCCTTTTTAGTCCCCTATAAATGTTTTCCGGTTTTCTTGACTTTTTATAGAAGTGACTCGAGATATCAACTCTAAATTTAGTACAAAGCTAAATCTATATAAGTTACATCTTATCTTACAATCTCAGCTAGGTTGAATAATTATTTCCAGAGTTATTGCCCTTAAACTTTAGTTATTTTCGTCATATTTGGAATTTTCCAGACTTTTATTGGAAGTGGTTGCAGATATTAACTTTATATTTGGCATAAAGCTAATTCTAGATGAATTGCAGCTTAATTCCCGATCTCAGTCTGGTTGAATAATTTTTGACAGAGTTATGGCCCTTGAACTTTAATTTTTTGTCAAATTCTCAATTTTCCGGTCTTTCGTTGGAAGTGGTTAGAGATATTAACTTCATATTTGACAAAGAGCTAAGTCTAGATGAGGTACAGCTTAAGTTTAAATATGGGTCTGGTTGAATAATTTTTGTCAGAGTTATTGTCCCTGAACTTAATGTTTTTCTGAAAAGGTACCTAGCTTTAGAACTTTAGATTTGACAAAAACCTCATGAAAGGGTCTTGTTTCTCGGAATTATTCTTCATTTTTATTACATAAATTAGGTTGGGGCATGTATTGTTTTTAAATCTCTTCATGTTTCTGTATGTACATATGTTCAGATTGATGATAGGTGTTCTGAAAAGCAGACAGGTGGGGTTATTCGTTAGCCTTTGGCTTACAGGTCTGGTTTTTTTATTACAACACAATTTTGAATGGACGCATTTACAGATTTGGAGATCTATTCCTGTATTAACAGTTTGGATATGACATACATTTGAAATGATGTTCTAGAAAAAGTGACTGCATTATGTATTCTGTAAGACAAGCAGTGCAGATCGATATTCCATTTGTTCTCGCGTAGGCCAATTGTTAACTCTTGACTCAAAGACTTTCATTTGTTTTAACGTCATATGGACACGGGAAGTTTTGACTATTGCAGAAATTGTAGAATCACATCTATATGTTTTCATTATATTAAAAAGCAGCCTCTGTTCAGACGGCCCCCATAGGTACACTCTGATGTTGGTCTACTATGTTTGTAAAGGCACAGATGGTTGATTTAATGGAGTAAAGGGTTAACGGTTAAAGAGCTGAATAATTCGTTAATGTTACCCATAGCCCGCTCAACAGTATCAATAGTACTATGATAAACTTCATTGAAATATAAATGAGAACAATTCCAGTTACTGTTAATCTGCCGTGTACATAAAAAGTAAATGCCCATATTCAAATTCCAAACACATTGTGACCACTGTCATCGACACGATATATAGTGAAATGATTAAGCGTTACCCAATACTTTATCGTTTAACCCTTTCGCTACCAATGTCGGATCTGTGATTACCTATGCAAACAGTTTGGTTCCAGATGAGACGCCGAGTAACTCGGCGTCTCATCAGGATCCAAACTGTTTGTTACTGTTACTATGTTTTTGAAACAGAAATGAAGAAAATCAAAAGAATGAAATTTTGTAGCAGACGACAAAGTTAGCAGACGACAGAGTTTGGCAGCGAAAGGGTTAAATTGGTTTCTAAGATGTTGAGGTTTTACTTTGCCTCATGCAGATGCCTCTGGAAACTCCTCTTTGATTGGGGTCAACGTTTAAGCTTAGATGTTTTCTTTTGCTAGATTTGCCAAATATGGTATACTCTTAAACTTGGATACAGGATGAGCTTGCCAGACTCATGTATTACTTTTTCCCTGTCGTGCCCTTAACGGCTTACCTGCAGGTGCTCTGACTTCAGCAAAGTCATTGAGTACATATTTGACGGATTGTCACAGTTATTATGCTATGTTTAACATGTTGTCCTGTGTTCACCGTCGTCTATGTTGTGGGTAAGTCCAGCGGGGATACCTTTATTTACAATATTTGTAAAGCTAGGGTGACTTTGAGAGAAGTGTGAGGTTAGGACGTCCGTAAACCGGTTTAAACCCCCAGTAGTACTCTCTTTGTCACCCTTCCTTTTGTTTGCCTTGCGTCTTTGTGCTTGTGATTTTGTTCATATGTGGAACGTTTGTCTCTGGTTCTTGTGTGTCTTTTGGTGTTTTCTGTGTTCATTTCGTGTGTGTGTGTACGTTTGGGTGTGAGGTTGTGTGTGTGTGTCATGCTGTCTATCGGTGTTTTGATGGTGGTTGCGTCTTGTATGTGGCTTTGCCTGCTTGACTCTACTACTTTTCCATTAGCATAGTATTCAGTGCAAAAACCTTATTGTTATTTTGTGACTGTGACTATTGACCTATGTGACGCCACTGTTTCCTCATAAGATATCAGCAATTAATGAAACTATACACATGTTACTACCCTGATGAACCTACTCAGTGAGGTTTATCCTTATAAGAACATGAACGTCAAGGTGTCTGGTCTGGATCAACTATTTCTCAATTGCCATAGTTGACATGATTAGTATACGACGGGTTGTATACCTCAAAGTGAAGCAATACAAACTTTAGTTCCTACTGTAAAGTACATCTTGTTGTAAACAGTCACGAAGTGATAAATAATCGAAATAGTAAATAACAAGTGGTTCTATATGCATAGCAAACGAGGTAAAGTACACTCAATAAGGATTTTCGTGCATCAATTTAGTCCCACAGGAATCCAAACTGTTTTATTGGCTATTATAAATGTATCGATATGCAATTATTACTGTAGATATAAGCATATTCATGTAAGTTACATTTTCTAACCTCTTTTTTTCAGGGCATTTGTGGTGTTACACCATAGACCCAAACGTTCGTTGGGAGACCTGTGGAATCCCCCCTTGCATATAAAAACAGTTCAACCACATCGGCATCAATCCATCCTGTCGTATTAGAAACCTTGGTCTGTCAAAATTAGACACCGCTGTTAGGAGCTGCCGAACGTATTCCCAGTCATATATTGTCATCCTGTCTCGACACCTGCTTATTGTATCACATACAAATCAGCACGTTGAGTTATACCTTTTACAGGTGTTACCTTCAACAGAGATTCCTGATTCACCGACAGCGTTATATCGAGTCACCTAAACAGTTATGCGTCGCCGATACCATCCTTCGGATGAGACTTTGCATTGGTATCATCTGCACTTCAGATACGCTCGATGTACATTCTACACTGCAGTAGATAATTCTGGTATCGACTCATTATGATATGACACAATTCATAATATATCGTCGAATCATATCCATTGCTGAGCTTTGGTCATGTTGAAGAAGATGCCATATAACTTGACACATAGTGAGGTCAAGCAGCCACACACAAAACGAAACCACTACCGAAAAACACGGTTAAAACATGGGAGACACACACAACAGCGCTCACACTCACACGCTCACACATACAAACACGAGAAAAAAAGAGAGAGAGGTGCAAATCTCAAATACCATCAAACGCACAAGTACTAGAAACAAAAGGGCAGCACAAAAATAAATGGTAAAAAAGACAAAGGCCTTCGAACGATCAATGACAAAAGCACCACTGAAATTTCAGCCGGTTGAAGGACGTCCCAACCTCACACTTGTTTCAATTCCATCCTCTTTAAACGAACAGTTTAAGTACAAGTATCCCTGTCACACTTCCCCACAACGCGGAAAACGGTAAGGTCAACGCAGTACAATAGGTAAAACATAGCATTAATGCACTCAATGACTTTGAGATAAGTTCTGAAAGTTGGAAGATTAAAATTTTGCATAACTACCACCCTTCAGAATTTTTAAACATTAGACACTATATAGAGTACCCAAATTATTTCTCCACAATTGCATTGACGTCTAATGGATCATCGATCTTTCCGTTTTCATTCCAATTAAACAGTTGTTTCTTTATAACCCCATTGTATGTATGTCTATATCTTCTTTTAAAAATGTCGGCATGGAAATGGTTGTTGTAGACTGCGTCACTACGTCAATTTTAAGACGTCACTTGTTTTACAGTGTCACAGTTAACTTGAACACCATCTTGCCTTGACATCGTTACTCTTGTTGTTGAGATGTTTGGAGCAGAACTTTCACTTTAAATTTTGACTTTGGTGAGATTGGGTTAAGCGTAATGTCACGTACCCACAAACCAGGTTAAAGCCTCTATATCACCTTATTGACTACGGACCATTTCATGACGAACCTTAATAAGTGAATGCTGCGGTTTTGTATATAGTGGGGGATAGACTAATTCGGCAATTTTTAAAGTTCATGTATGAATCATACAGGAAACAGCATACAAAACATACAACCGCCGGAACAACACCACTACAAAAAAGTAAATGTACATGACTTAACAGACAAAAAAGGAAGAATAAGGGAGTACCGCCTTGGAACGGTCATTGACAGAAGTCACTGGGGATATAAACCAGTTTAGAGGCGCCCGTCATCACACTTATTCAAACCCGCCTAAAAGACAAAAAAAGTTAATAAACACATCCTCTCTCCGACTTAAACCCTTTTTAACATGTCTAAAAGAAATTCTAAGTTTAGGTGGAAGAATGTGTTAATCAGAGCTATAAAATGAAATGCGTTTGTCAATTATGCAAAATGTTAGCTTTTTACCAATTTGAAAGAGCATTGGACTCAAAATTTTCTCTAAGGCACCATTTAATACTAAACTTTTGTAAAGCCTCATCATTCTGACTTCGACAAGAGTTACAATCTATCCAGGATTGTATTCTATATTTTGGACCTTTATTAAGAGGAGACCATGGACTTTTATCTTTAAGTATCTCGAAGTTACCAGTAATCACATGACCAGTCGGAGAATAGCAAAATAATATTTTAAGCCATATATTTACGTCACAGTGAAACAAAGCATTATCCACCGTATCCAGAAGTATAATGCGCCCTAGCCTCTTTATTTAGCATTATCCTGGTACACGCAAATTAGCTTGCATTTGCTAGTAGCTTTGATCCAGTTAGGAAGCCAAGTAGTTTGGCGTCTCTCCAGGTATAAAGCTATTTGAACTCAGTTGATAGTCGCATAATTTAAAGGGATGGGTAACTCCGGCGGGGATAACTTTTATTTACGCTATTTGTAAAGTTCGGGTGAATTTGAGATACGTGTGAGGTTAGGACGTCCGTAAAACGGTTTAACTCCCCAGTGGTGATTTTGCTACTGACCATGTCAAGGCGGTACTATCTTTGTCACCCTTACTTTTGTTTGTCTTGTGTCTTTGTATTTGTGCTTTTGTTCATGTATTGAATGTTTATCTCTAGTACTTATGTGCTGTTACTGTTTTCTGTGTTCATCTCTTGTATGTGCGTGTGCTTGGGTGTGTAGTTGTGTCATGATATCTATTGATGTTTCGGTGGTGGTTGCGTCTTGTATGTGGCTTTGCCTGCTTGACTTTACTACTTTTTCATTAGTAAAATTGCACAAGGTCAGAATTTGAGCAGATACGGTATTTTACAACTAGATAAGTGTTTCCTGCCTGACTTTACTACTTTTTCATTAATAGCATCAAACTTTATTACTTGTAACAACAAAAGTTATTATAGCAACAGCGGTTGAATCAATGTCGCCTGGAAAGACAATTTATGATTGTAAGAGTTTAAACAGTATGGTGTGTTGATTGTTTCATACTTGCCCGATGTATTTTAACACATTCACAAACACATCTGTATACCTGAAATATTACATAGAGTGTGACGTATTGTTATTATACCCCCACAACGAAGTTTGGGGGGTATACTGGAATCAGATTGTCCGTATGTCCGTCTGTCCGTCCGTCTGTCCGTCCGTGGACACAATTTTGTCCGGCCTTCTTCTTCTACAGTTTTGTTTCAATTTTGTTGAAAGTTCATATATAGCCATATGACCATATAAACCTGTGCACCGCATATATCCGTTATGATCGGACCACTACTTCAGTAGTTATCTCCCCTTTTTAGTCCCCTACTAATGTTTTCTGGTTTTCTGTACTTTTTATGGAAGTTACTCGAGTTATCAACTCAATATTTAGTACAAAGCTAAATCTAGATAGGTAACAGCTTATGTTACAATCTCAGCCCGGTTGAATAATTATTTCCAGAGTTATTGCCCTTGAATTTAATTTTTTCCGTCAAATTTGGGATTTTCCAGACTTTTTTTGGAAGTGGTTGCAGATATTAACTTTATATTTGGCATAAAGCTAACTCTAGATGATTTACAGCTTAAATCCCAATCTCAGTCTGGTTGAATAATTTATGCCAGTGTTACGGCCCTTGAACTTTAATTTTTGTCAAATTCTCAATTTTCTGGTCTTTCTTTGGAAGTGGTTGGAGATATTAACTTCATATTTGCAATAAAGCTGAATCTAGATGAGGCACAGCTTAATTTCAAATATGGGTCAGGTTGAATAATTTTTGTCAGAGTTATTGTCCTTGAACTTATTGATTTTCTGAAAAGGTACCTAGTTTTAGAACTTTGGATTTGACAAAAACCTCAAGAAAGGGTATTGTTTCTCTGAATTATTCTTCATTTTTATTACATAAATTAGTTTGGGCATGTATTGTTTTTAAATCTCTTCATGTTTCTATATGTACATATGTTCAGATTGATGATAGTTGTTCTGACAAGCAGACAGGTGGGGGGGGGGGGGTATTCGTTAGCCTTTGGCTTACAGTTCTAGTTTTTCCTACTTTCACATTCTCAAACATTACCAATCTGATAAAAGTTGATGTTCAGATTATCCTTTTGTTTTGTTTCGATATTACTCTAAATGTGATGAAATGAGAAAACATGGTTCTGTTGCAATTACAGAGGAGCAAGTATGATGCAACAAGCCAAGCACTTGACCCATCTATATTTGCAAGACTCCAAACTATCTTGTAAGTACAAATATGAGTAAAGCAGGAAACACTAAATAAAGAACAAACAGCCGCCCGAGTAGCAACACAAGAAAACACAGCAAATGTACACAACTACCAAAACATAAACACACAAAGACAAAACAAACAAACACTAGGGGAAGATGAAAGTAACGCCTTGGAACAGAGAGTAACAAAAGTCACTGGGGGTATAAACCTCACACTTATTCCATCCCCACCCTAAAAGACAATGTAATTAAACGTATCTCCTCGCCGACTAATCTACACCGCCCACGGTTGCAAATACAGTGGTAAAGTGTTTGTAAAACGAACACATATTTAAGTGAAGTGAAACAAATTATATCCACCTATCGCTAATATACTCCATGAATGAGCTGCAAACAGATAAGCTGTAGAAAAGTAATAAAGGGTACGAAAACACACAACCGCCCGAACAGCACCATGACGAAAACAGTTAATGTACATGCATATAAAAGACACAACGAGTAGCGTAAAGACATAAACAAACAGGGGGAGATAGAAGTACCGCCCTGGACCGGTCAGTTACTAAAGCCACTGTGGGTATTGATATTACACATCACACATTTTGTTACACATCACAAACTTGGAATGGATGACAGTTTAACTGTAATGTTCCAAGCAACTCTGAAAGATTCAATTAAAATATATTGACGAGAAGTGCATGAGTCTGTATTGCTTTAACACTTTACCTCATGCATAACCGTATATGAAACATAAAAACTGTATATTAAACACTGTTTTAAATGGCAGTACGGACATGGAACGATAGTGTCAACTGTAGTGTCAAATCTGTATCATTTCATAAGCATATTTTCAGGTGTCATGAGATGAGCAAGAATATCTGAAAATTGTTTTACATTTGAATGCTCTGTCATTTGAAAACACTGTAGAATATCTGAGGGTTCCTTTACGAGAGATCCAATCAGGGTCTGCACTGTTTTCCATTCTTTGAGTTTTATTCTTTCATCCTGTCAATAAACAAAAATGGACTAAAATTTCAGAGCTTACGGGTTTAAATGATGAACTTTTCGGAACATGGAGAGTATCAAATTCTAGATTGTAATCTGTATACTTAACGTATTGCATTGCTAGCTTTGCAGTAAAGTTTCGCGTTTACGAACAAATTATTTATTAGCATAAAAATAAAAATGAAATGGTTGCTTAATGTCGACCAAAAGTAATGTAGAAACGATGTTAATGCATAACATTATAGGTCATACTTAAGCTACTACCTGTGTTAAATATCCAAAATTATATTTCTTTCGAATTAGCAAAATATTTCTTAATTGTCTAAACCTTTACAGTCTAAATCTTATCCGGTATTTGAAAAAGCTTGGAACTATCTGCCAAAAATTGGGCGTCAATTAACTCTTCATCAGGGTCCATGCTTATAAAGCTTTTTAGTAGAGTCTGAGTTCGTTCGCAAGCTTTTGATTGGTCAGATTTGAGTTCTCAAAGGCTCAAATCTGACCAATCAAAAACTTGAGAACGAACTCAGACTCAACGAAAAGTTTTATAAGCATGGACCCTGCTTCAAATACATTTTCAAATGTGGTCGTCGAACGTTAGTTGTGCATTGTGTTCCTTAATCATGATATAAGCAAGCATTGTCGGCCCATAGCATATGATTCATTCAGGATAATGATCTGCACTGTTTGCTTCACAATTAACGTCCAAGAACACATCGTCTTGCTGACACGCCTGTCTAAATGATTCTTTTAAATGCACAATCTATTCAAAAGAACTTGTTCTTTGCTAGAAGATATTTAATAATCGTACTTATAACCGATAACCCACTTAAGCAAGGTTCTTGCTCCTGCTGACATGACATCAAATAATGTAATACTTATTTGAAGACTGTATCATGTTGATGTTTTAAAGAAGGTGCTAACTGGATCATTACAGATTAAACATCTGAAGAAGATATAGTCTCGGAACATTTTAAAATGTTCAATACTTTTAAGTCTAGTCCTAACATAGAACAACATAAACATTCTACTTTGTACTGGATTCCGAAACTACATACAAACCCTTGTTAGGCGCGTTTTATTGCAAATTCTAGTTGCACTACTACTAAAATATAAACATTTGACGTACTGTCTTACTACAATCAAATAGCAAACAGACTTTGCCAGAGAAAATAAACTGTCCTTTGCTTGTAATGTTCAACATTTATTCTTTTCGAATTCAGAAAAAAGTACAAAAATGAGTCATGCAGGAAACACCACATACAGAACAAACAGCCGCTCGAACAGCAAATGTATATAACTATAAAAACATAAAGAGATGCACAAAGACAAAACAAACATATAATAGGGGGGAAGATGGAAGTACCGCCTTGGAACGATCAGTTACGAAAGTCACTAGGGGGGGGGGGGGGGGGGGGTAACAGGTTTTTGGCGCGCAACCTCTCACTTATTCAGAAGTTGAACATTACATGACGTGGACTTGCCTTGATGTTTGTAGGTCTCTTACATTTCTTTTAGATAATACACTTGTGCGTTACAGGTATAGCATATATCGTCCAGTTGTAGGTATACCAATGGGTACAGATTGTGCCCTTCTGTTGCAGATTTGTTTTTATATTGCCACGAGAAGGATTTTATGCTAAGTTTAAAACATGATACATATACTGATATTGTAAGTGCTTTTGATATTTTGAATTTGGATAATACTTATTCTGAGACTGTGATTTCTTCAATTTACCCAACAGAAACTGTTTTTAAACAAAGCGAATCAATCTGACATTATGGCCTCCCTCTTTGCTTTCACGATGGCATGCCGAGAGTAGTACGTGCTCTATGATTGTATACTCTTAAACCCAGAAACGGAATGAGCTTATGTATTGCATTTTCTTTGTCGTGTTCTTAACTGCTTCCCTGCAGTTGTTTTGACTTCAGTAAAGTCATTGACTACGTATTTGACGGACTATCACAGCTGTTGTCATGCTATGTTTTACATATTGTCCTGCATTTACCGTCTTCTATGTTGTGGGGTAGCCTGACGTAGACACCTGTTTTAACATAGTTTGTTAAGCTATGGTAACTTTGAGATAAGTGTGATGTTTGGACGTCCATGAACCGGTTTAAACTTTCAGTAGTGGTCTTGTCAATAACCTGTTCCAAGGCGGTACTCTCTTTGTAATCATTTCTTTTATGTTTGTATGGTGTCTTTGTACTCGTGTGTTTGTTCATGGTTACATTTTCATCTCTTGCATGTGTGTGTGCGTGCGCGTGCGCGCGCGTGTGTGTGGTTGGGTATGTGCTTAACTTGCTTTCTATCGATGTTTTGGTGGTGATTGCATTCTGTGTGTGTCTTTTCATTTTTGCTTGGCTTTGCCTGCTTGACTTTACTACTTTTCCATTTACTGATTTTTTGTCTGTAGTTATCTTGATGTCGCGACATTGTTGAATACTGTTAAAGTGGCGTAAAACATAGATAAAACAAACTACCACATGCCTATATTATAGTTAAATAACCAGCTAGACAAGAAAATCTCATTTCGTTATATCATTCATCATCATTTTACTGGTCCTTTGAATGCCCTAAACAACACGCCTGGTCAACATGCGAGAAAAACTATGCGCCAGACAGTTACATATTTAAAATATGTTTAATAATGGCGAATGAACATGGGAGATAAATAATCAGTTAACTAGTTTACAAGACATTAATAACGATACAGACTTAATCGAAGAAGGGACTAGACCTACTGACCGACCAAAACAATTACTTAAGACTGTCGTCCTTGCCGTATTAACCTAGATATAACAATCTCCGATAAACAACGAACCTTCTCATCTATTCTAAATGTCCCTAGATCATATATTGAATACCTCTAAAACCGGTGCTAGGGGGTGAAACAGACTAAATAAAACCGAGTCTGCGATTTACATTGTTTTGCATTGCTACTGTTGCTGTCGAAAATCTGAATAAAACCTGGTATTTCGAAGGATCTCCTACTTTTAAAATTTAATAAGAAGATGACAGAGATATTTATTACAATTAATGGAACATTTGATAGTTGAGCAAACGCCCGATAATTCGACATTTTAGGTGACTGCCAATGCAAAGAGAAAGGCATACAGATGAGCTTTCTGCATTATTTGACATTGTATTTAGCTACATATACATAGTGTTTGGAATATCGATAATGATACTTATTTGACTGTTCGCATACTTGAGGTTTTATTGTGAGTTTGTGAATAATCGTACACCGATTCAAGCATTCACAACACTACATCTGATCAAATTACCAAGCGATATTACTAAGGAAACAATATGTAGTCAATCAGGAACAGCCACAAACAAGACAAAACCAATACCAAAACACCGATAGAAAAATATGTGAGACACTAACACACTGCCGCACTCAAACATACCACTCTCATACATGTGCGAATACACACACGCGTGCGCGTGCACACAAATGCATGTACAAAAAAAAACGTGAGAGTCAAATCTCAAACACCAGCAGACGTTCAAGTACAAAGGCACAACGCACAAGACACACGTAAAAGTAAGGGTGACAAAGAAATATTCCCTTGTCGGGTAAGCAGTTAAAGGAAAACAAAACTGAAGCGTATGGTAAAAGTATATGTATGAGTCATGCTTGAAACACCGCATACAAAACACACAACCACCCGAACAGCACCACGACGACAACCAGTAAATGTAAATCAAGAAAGTATTTGTCCGAGAAAAAAACGTTTCTGGCAAAGTTTTCTTTACTGACATCAAATTAAATATTACACGAATTGGACTTGCATATTTGTACGCTATGGGAATGCTATATCCCGTCAGGTAATTGGTATTCCTATGGGTACGATTTGTGCACTACTGGTCGCCGATTTGTTTTTGTACTGCTATGAGATATTTCATGTTACGTATGAATCCACAATCACAAGAAGATGTCATTAAATCCTTTAATGAAACTGCTCGATATTTGGACGATATGTTTAACTGAAATAACTCTTTCTTTGATGCTCTGTTTCCTACAATTTACAAAAAAACCAACTCGAATTGAATAAAGCTAATCCTTCTGACACTTATGCAGCTTTTTGTGATCTAAACCTTAAAAGTGACAATGGAACGTTTTCTTCTAAACTATATGACAAAAAGATGATTTTGAATTTAATATTGTAAATTTCTCTCATCTTGACGGAGATGTTCCCCGTCCGTGCCCCATCTTACGGGGTTTATATATCTCAACTTATTCGTTTTGCTAGAGATTGTTCATCTATTGAGCCGTCTGATCAGGGTCTGTTCTGTTTGCTTATGGTGTAATATAGATCTGATTCTACAGCTTCTGTCCGAGCCAAATGGTCATGTGTTCATATGCCATTATAAAAAATAATCTTATGAACATTCATGACGTCATTATTTCCTACGTGAATATGCACAAGGGACATGGTTAAACACGATAAAGGGGGTTCTTAAGCCTTAAATCACACATTAAGAACTATTATCACAAATGTAAGATATAGGCCCCGGTCCTACCCCTAGGCCTGGGCGATTACAATAGAATGGCCAATCATAGACAAACCAGAGACCTGTGGGAATAGGCGTTTCTATACTTATTGCAAAATACATCAAAAGGCACTGAGAGCGCGGGAAAGGAAGTTACTCCTTGCAAAACCTGTGGAGCTGGTACACACACTAAACTAAGGATTTGTTACATCTGCGGTTATAGAAACATTTGTTGCGCAAAAAGAAGAGAATTTATAAAGAGAACTTAAGCGATTGAGTAAAATTGATTTAGCTATGTTTTAGATACGTATCATATTAGAGAAAAAAATATTAGTATAGAAGCATGAGTAAAATATCTATATATCTATTTCAATTAGAGATTTTTAGATACATATTTTATACCAACCTTTTAGAGATAATACTTTCATTGGTATTACTATGAGGTATTCAGATAAGGCGCGTTTATAGAATACGGCTTCAGCCGGTGCAGACATTCTGAATATGACATTTAGTACAATTCATGAAACATTTAATAGCACAATAAACCACGATAACCCGCCATTTTAGATACTTTTAGGTTGGTGTCTGCTTACTACAGCGTGAACGTTATACAGAAAACTTCCTGATATTTTAGTATACAAAATGTAGATAATTTTAGCCAAGTGACTGTTAATGCAAAGTGAAAGACGTACAGATGAGTTTTTTTGCATTTATTTGACCTTGCATTATAAACCTAGTGTCTGGAAGATCGATAATGACACTTATTTGAGTGTTCGCATAATTCTGGTTTTAATGTGGTTTGTGAGTAATTGTACGCCGTTCCAAGCATAAAAAAAGACAAATGACCAACTTATCAATCGATATTACTAATGAAATAATATAAAGTCAAGGAGGAAAAACCACTAACAAGACGAAACCAATACCAAAACACTGATAGAAAATATGTGAGACACTAACACAGAGCCGTGCTCACACACACATCACTCTCATACACGTGCATGTGCGCATACACACACAGTGTGCGCGCGTACACACACATACGCGCGCATGCATACACACACGCATGCACACACGATATTTTTGCCAATCTCAAACACCAACAAACTTTCAAGTATAAAGACACAAAGGCACAAGACAAACGTAACCGCATTGTCCGGTAAGCATTTAAAGGAAAACACACCAGAAGCATTCGATAAACCTAGCAGACGAAACTTTATAACTGAATAAGTTATAAGTTCCTTTAGGACTGAATGATAATATTTACCAGACTGGAAATATTTCAAAAGAACCAGATATAGATATTTTTTCAATTGTTTTCTATTAGAAAACGCAAATCTCGATCGCATGGCATTCGCAAGAATGGTAATATTAAACGAAAATCTCGTTTGAAAATGACTCTTCTTGATCTACATACTTTACGCCTAACTTCGGGTAAACATGCCATGCTTTCTAGACTTTCCTCCTTATCTATATGTTCATTAAAAGAAATTGACGAGCAAGCCGATAAAATTATTTTTCGATCAGATCCTCTCATAGGAACGGCTAGTTTGATACAAAGCTTTACTCTACATGTTCTCAGACCGCACATCGACAAATTATCTGAACACCAAAGATTCTTCTTGAAAATTCCTTTTATTAATAAAGGTATTGATTTTATTGACCTCCAAAGTATTTTTTGAGACAAAAATGTAATTGACACTATTCTTAAATACTTTAAAAATACAGAACCACCTATCATCTGCTACAAATATAACAAACCCATCAGAAATACAATTTTCAACTATAATAAAATTGTGGCCGACCTTAATATTAATGATAATATTCCTGATAATTGAGATTGCGCCACCTCAAAATTTTGCTATTCTCAGGCTGGTCATGTGATTACTGGTAATTTTGAGATAATTAAAGATAAACGTCTACGATCTCTTTTGAATAAAGGTCCCAAATATAGAATACCATCCTTGATAGATTTTAACTCTTGTCGAGTTCAGATTGCGGAGGCTTTACAAAATTTTAGTATTAAATGGTGTCGAAGAGAACATGTTGAGTCTAATGCTCTTTCTTGTTGGAAAAAACTAATTTTTGATATAATTGATAAACGCATTTCCTTTTACAGCTCTAATAAACACCTTCTTCCACCTAAACCTAGAACTTCATTTAGACATCTTAAAAAGGGTTTACAGGATTTCCATTCAAAATACGTTTTTGTTCCTGCTGATAAGGCATCAAATAATGTGATTATTATTTGACGATTACACTATATCGATGTCTTGAAGCAGGATATTATTAATACCAAGTCATACATTTCAGTTACCACTGACGAAAAGACCATCATTTCAGACCATGTCAAAAAATGTGAACAATTTGGAACCGATATTAAAATTACACAACATAAACTTCCTACTATGTATTGGTTACCAAAACTACATAAAAAACATATAAAGCGCGTTTCATTGCAAATTCTAGTTCATGTACAACTACTAAATTGTCTATACTTTTGACTTCTTGTTTAACGAAGGTAAAGGAACATGTAAAATTTTACTAAGACTTAAGACTTAAATAAGACTTACGAAAATTCTGGAATAAATCTCTTCTGGTCTATTAAGAACTCTTCAGAAGTCTTAAACAGACTTAAGAACAAAAGGTATCTTGCATCCACTGTAAGCACGTACGATTTTTCTACTCTGTACACAACTCTTCCTCATATTTTAATTAAGGATAAGCTTACTAACTTGATCCAGAAAGTATTTGCCCGAGAAAAAACATCATTCTTGGCATGTAATGCTGAAAAAGCTTTCTTTACTGACGAGCAAATGAAATATTACACCAATTGGACTTGCTCAGAAGTTTGCGAAGCACTAACCTTTCTTTTGGATAACATATTTGTAATCTCAAGGTACTTTTGCGACACGGTATTTCACATCCTGAATTTTATGGTGATGTGATTTACAAACTTCGTAAAATTATTGGACATACCCATTTTCTCACTTTGTTCATCAAATATATAAAACAATTCATTAAAAAGGGATATGATCCTGTATTACTACAACATACTGCATGTTTGGTTGTGAACCCTTTTACAGTTGGCAATCACACTGGCCTCTTTGCATGTACGCCGACAAGAAAGGTTTAGTACTCTATGAAGGCGACCTCTTAAATCCAGAAATGGAAGGAGAACGTCGGATATCTGTACTATTTCATTTTTGTCGTACCCTTTATTACTTTTCTACAGTTACTCTGTTTGCAGCTCAATCATTGAGTACACTAGCGATAGGTGGATACAGTATGTTCAATTAAATGTTTTTATACATGCACTTTACCACTGTATTTGCTGTCGCGGTTGTTGTAGATTAGTCGTTTATTTACACTGTTTGTCTTTTAGGATGGGGATGGAATAAGGGTGAGGTTGTGCGCCCATAAACCGGTTTAAACCCCCGGTGACTTTTGTCACTGCCCGTTCCAAGGCGGTACTTCCATCTTCCTCCTATTGTATGTTTGTTTTGTCTTTGTGCGTCTATTGTTGTTTTTTCTACCTATGTACATTTGCTGTTTCCTTGTGTTGCTGTTCGGGCGAGTGTTTGTTCTGTATGTGGTGTTTCCTGCATGACTCATTTTTGTACTTTTATAATTTATTTGGCGGCGAGAGGAGTATGGAAAATGTATAATTAGCATGATCCATTACAACACCAGAACATTTGATAGATGTAATGCAAGAAACTGACTTTGAGTGCACTGGTCCTCGAGGGAGCCGTTTATATGCTTGTTTCAATAACATCCAAGTTGTTAACATATGACAACATCTTCAAACAGGCTGGACACATTCGAATACAGATTATTTGACACTCACATTATAAGTTTTGAGATCAATACTATTTTTTACTGTGACTGATAATTAGGCAAAAACTGTAGCAGCCGACAAAGTTTGCAGAAGACAAAGTTTGCAAACGACAAATGTTGGAAGCGAAAGAGTTGGAAAATGTTCCATTGTTCGGATCAGAGAGAATTAACTTTTAGTATGCTATGGGCAAATGAGTGAATACCTTTGCAAACAGCTTGTATTCAGATGAGACGCCGAGTAACTGTAGACAAATTAATAAAAGCTTGACTTTTGGAAATATAGTAGGTGGCCAATTCTGTAAACGATAATTTGCTCAGCAAACTAAAGGTAAATTAAATACCAGATATGATTTACATTCGGGCCATTAAATATTCACGACATATGGGAAATGATAAACATTACACCACTGTACAAGAAACATAACGTGTACTCAGACTTGGATTTGGTGCAAGTCTGACTACTTCCGATTCGTTCGTTTAAGGAGCTCTAAATAAGTAAACAAAGATCTAAGGTGCTGATGAGTTGCAGAGGTTCTCACCCTCTCATATGGTTCAAGCTGTTTGTAAAAGCGGGTCAGGACGCGCTAAGACGACTTATGGTTAAAGATAAATTGATCAAATCCGTTTTACTTTGAACAGCAAAGCCGACATATGCTGGTACATGCGTTTAAAGGCAGCTCTAGCTAGTCTACCGAGGCCGTTTGTAAAAGTTACTTGACTGGAATGTTATATACTTATTGCAATGGCCAGTCCCAGTGCAGTATGTCTGATATTTGTTTGTATGGTATTGTGTACACTTGCTGTATACAGTACGATGTTCGAACAATTCTTGGCAAACAAGTGTACATCGTCTGTAGATGGTGTTGTATTGACGGACAAGTCCTACTGCGATTGTTTGAAGCAATGCGAAGCCAGATCTGACTGCACTGCTGTAAGTTACATGCAAAAAACTGCACTATGCAGGATGGACTTTCAGGGGATCACTCCCGGAGAATGTCCAGGATACATTTACTCACAGAAAACTGACTGGGAAAAGGTAGGAAAATGATTTTCATCATCATGATAACAATAATAATATTAATAATGATAATAATAATTTATAGTATACCTTATTCAAATACGCTCCTTCTTTACTGTACCGGTCACTAATTTACGATAGTGCCCGCTGGGACACAATAGTGCCCGCTACGCTCGGAACATTCAGGTAGTTTCCGTGTGTGCGGAAAGGCTCTTAATAATTTACGTCATTCTAAGTCATATATTAATAATTCTTTTAAAAAAGGCTTATTTTTTAGAAAGTTTATTAAAGATTATAACAATATTCATTGACATTTCTTTTTATTATTATTAATGAATTAAATATGTACGTGGCTGGTGAATACTTAAAATGATACTGTAACTAGTTCTAAAGGGAGGTAATAATGATCTCCTTTAAAATGTTCTGCAATTTTGTGCCTATCATTAAACAAAAGCCTGCTTTTTAAGACTTCTTTGTTCAATTAATGAATTGTCGCTAAATATATGGTCTACTGTATATACTGGGTTTTGTACATTTCATTCCAAGAATTTTATTTTTAAAAGTTTTTTGTCTAAATTTTTTCCTGAGTAAAAAAATAATTATTATTCAGCTTGATTAAAATTGACACAAAAGAGTATTAGTAAATGCAATAATTGCTTTGCAGAATAATATGACAGAAAAAGTGAAATACACTTATTAAAATGTTGGTGTGTGGTGGGGGATGGGGGGGGGGGGGTCACGGAGTGACACAGAACTTCTAAAATACGCTTGTGAACAACAAAGAAATGTAATGTAATCATTATTTGAAGTTTTATGTTGATGTTTTAAAGAAGGAGCTAACGGATTAAAAAACTTATATAACAGTTCAAAAACCTGAAAAAGATATAGTCTCGGAACATGTAAAACTGTGCAATAATGTTAAGTCTGGTCCTAACATAAAACAACATAAACTTTCTACTTTGTACTGGATTCCGAAACTACATAAAAACCCTCATAAGTCTCGTTTTATTGTCACCTCTAGCTGTTGTACCACTACTAAATTATCTATACTTTTGACGTCCTGTCTTACTACGATCAAAGAACATGTTAAACGCTACTGTGATAAAATATATGAAAATTCTGGTATTAATGTTTTTGGTCCATAAAAAACTCAAATGATGTTTTAACAAAACTTGAAAATGAACAGTATAACATTTCTTTACTGAGCTCTTATGATTCCTCTACACTCTATACTACTCTACCTCACCATCTTATAAAGGATAAACTTATTAAATTAATAGAAAAAACCTTTGCCAGAGAAAACAAAATGTTCATTGCTTGTAATGTTCAACGTTCATTCTTTTCGAAATCAGAAGTTGAACATTACACAATGTGGACTTGCCTTGATGTTTATAGATCTCTTACCTTTCTTTTAGATAATATATTTGTGCGTTATGGGGATACCATATATCGTCAAGTTGTTGGTATACCCATGGGTACAAATTGTGCCCCTCTTGTTGCAGATTTGTTTTTGTATTGCTACGAGAGGGATTTTATGCTTAGCTTTAAACCTGATACACAGACCGATATTGTTAATGCTTTTAATAAAACTTCAAGGTATTTAGACGATATTTTGAATTTAGATAATCCTTATTTTGATACTATGGTTTCTTCAATCTACCCAAAAGAACTGTCTTTAAACTAAGCTAATCAATCTGACATTAACGCTTCATTTTTAGATTTGAATCTTTCAATTACAAATGATAAAGTTTCGAAAGAGAAGATTTTAATCTTAAAATTGTTAATTATCCTTTTCTAGATGGGGATGTGTCACGTTCTACATCTTATGGGGTTTATATTTCTCAACTTATTAGGTTTGCCCGAGCCTGTTCTTTGCTTGAAGATTTTAACAGACGTAATTTAGTTATAACTGATAAACTTCTTAAGCAAGGTTACATATATCACAAACTTCGGAAAACCTTTTCTAAATTTTATTATCGAAATTTACCTCTCATTAGTAAATATAATTGCAATCTACGGACGTTACTGCGACAAGGCATTTCTCAACCAGAATTTTATGGGGATGTTATCTACAAACTTAGGAAAATTCGGGGTCATATCCATTTTCATGATTTGTTTATAAAACGCATTAAAACATTTAAAAAGAAAGGTTATGATCCTATTATATTGCAACACACTGCATGTTTGGTTATCGACCCTTTTACAGTCGGTAGCTACGCTTCCCTCTTTGCTTGCGCGATGACAGGCCGAGGGTAGTACTCTATGATGGTATTCTCTTAAACGTGGATACAGGAGGAGCTTACCAGACTCATGTATTACTTTTTCCCTGTCGTGCCCTTAACGGCTTACATGCAGGTGCTCTGACTTCAGCAAAGTCATTGAGTACATATTTGACGGATTGTCACAGTTATTATGCTATGTTTTACATGTTGTCCTGTGTTCACCGTCGTCTATGTTGTGGGTAAGTCCAGCGGGGATACCTTTATTTACAATATTTGTAAAGCTAGGGTGACTTTGAGAGAAGCGTGAGGTTAGGACGTCCGTAAACCGGTTTAAACCCCCAGTGGTGTTTTTGCTGCTGACCGTGCCAAGGCGGTACTCTCTTTGTCACCCTTCCTTTTGTTTGCCTTGCGTCTTTGTGCTTGTGGTTTGTTCATGTTGTGGAACGTTTGTCCCTGGTTCTTGTGTGTCTTTTGGTGTTTTCTGTGTTCATTTCGTGTGTGTGTGTGTGTGTGTGCGTTTGGGTGTGTGGTTGTGTGTGTGTGTGTGTCATGCTGTCTATCGGTGTTTTGGTGGTGGTTGCGTCTTGCATGTGGCTTTGCCTGCTTGACTTTACTACTTTTCCATTTACTATAAGAAATAGAACAGCCCACTTCGGGCCTTATTGCATTATAGTGACCTACCAGTCAGCCCTTAAACTATTTCGGGTTGGCTTGTAGGTCACTATAAAGCGATAAAGCCCTCAGTGGGCTGTGCTATTTCTTATATAGTCATGATACTGATAATAACAGTTAGTGATCTTACAGGGTACGGAACTCGTAACACGTGAATTGGAAGCAGTAACCGCACAAAATAACCGTGTGATACTTTTGACGCTGCACAGACATGATCGATGTATTACCCCACCATTTTGATTAAACAATAGATTGGAATGGTCCACATATTTTAATGATAAATTCTGAAGGGTGGTGATCCACCGAAAGCAAAAATCGCAACACAAAAAGAGAAAATTGCAGACTCGGTGGTTGCGTGTGTGTGTGTCATGCTGTCTATCGGTGTTTTGGTGGTGGTTGCGTCTTGCATGTGACTTTGCCTGCTTGACTTTACTACTTTTCCATTTATTAAGTCTGTTCATGAGCAGTAATTGAAAGTGCAATACTGCTCATGCCCACTAGCACCGGCTTAAGGGGTATTCAATTTTCAGAACAGGAAGTACTGAAATTCATGATCTCGAAGGATCAGAAGGTATAACAACGCTGAGAATGAAGTACGGGGCGACGTTTTACGGCCGCCACACAAGTAGAAGTAATTATTGTTTCATTAAAACAATAATGTATTGGTGTATATTAGCTTAAAGCGTATGTATCCCACACTAATGTTATCGTGAAGATTCATAAGAAGGCCACGTCTACTTCCTGGTCGAATTTGGTTTTAAGTTAATATCGCCATCATCATGGTATTGAATTTACAATGATTTTATAAATAAAATATGGCATTCATAAAATGGGGACAATTGTTTTAACCCTTCGCTTGCTGAATTTTAAAATACATTTCTCATTCTTCACCCATGCCCTGTTGTATATTTACATATATCTTCGCTGTGTACAAGTATTTCGCTGTGAAATCACTGCTGTGGAGTGCACTGGTTGCACAATCAACTTGTAATTAGTGCAGACCTTGATGAGACAGCTCCTGCAGGAGCTGTCTCATCTGGATCTTCACTATTTATAGGTAGGTATATTGACGCGAATAGCAAGCGAAGGGTTAACATTCAAATGAATCACTTATACCTTTGAGTTACTACCATTGTCATTTGAAAAGAGGGTAGTAGTTCAATATTGCCATGATCGATCCCTCATGTAAGCTCAGAATTCTGTCAGGTCTAACACTGCAAGTCCACTGGTGAGAAATTCGGCGCTACAAAACCTACTTAATGTCATAGCGCTTTAAAACGGAATAACCGTGGAACTCGTTCAAGTTTCATTATATAGTTTCCATAAGGTTCCAAACTGAGTAAGTAATTTATACGATTTTAATCATTGTTCACCCAGAATGCAAGCTGGCAACGAATTATTTGGTGATCCATCATAAAGTAATTGCCCACTCAATTGTTGTATTAATATTTGTTTTCCTCGTGCTTTTTATGTAATAATTGGGTGTCTCAAATATATGCCAGAAAGGTACCCACTTCGTTATATACCCAGCTTGGTATGGTATTGACAGTTAATGTTTTGATAATCATACTTGGAAGACGACCCAGTTTACCTCGACAACGGTGTTACAGCGTGGCAATCTAGAGGGGATAATCGCACGGTGCATACACAGACGTTCGTTAATGAAAATGCAACGTGCTTTCAATATGTTCAAAATGGTTAATCTATTTAAAAAAATCGTAACCAGATACTTGGAGGATCGGAAACACTTAACTTGTAACGTCACTAAATTAACCCTCTCGCTGCCAAATTATGTCGTCTGCTAACTTTGTCGTCTGCGACAAATTTTCATTTTTTTTCATTTTCTTCATTTTTGTTTCAAAAACATAGTAACAGTAACAGAACATTTGGATCCTGATGAGACGCCGATTTACTCGGCGTCTCATCTGGATTCAAACTGTTTGCATAGGTAATCACAGATCCAGCATTGGCAGCGAAAGGGTTAATGATAATTTGTGTGTGTCTATTTCTCGCTTATTTTCTAACGATGTTTTGGTAATGGTCTTGTGTGTGGCAATTCCTGTTTGACTTTACTACTTTTCATTTATTCGTTATCATCTTGTTGTTTAAAGGCAATAATATATATAATGTTCGTATAAATTAATTACAATATCTAGATCAAATAAACAGAAAGTAAACACGTTCATTTATCACCATTCTTAATACTACATACTTCTGAACGGACGTGTTACAGACATTGCCGTTCTTCGATCGAAACTCTGAATTCTACATGTTTTCGAATGGACGTTTTTCCAATAGGATCCGTCTGATCAGGGTCTACCCTGTTTGATTTTGTTTTTGAATGGACGATTTTCCAATAGCATCCGTCTGATGAAGCTCCTTTTGATTTTATTATGTCTGATTCTATGTTTTGTTAAAACATGTACTTCTAGAATTTGCATTATCAAATGTTAGCTAATATATATTCATCGTGTCATTAAACAGTGTTATAGAACAGGAAAAGTGTTAAAGCAGATGTAAAAAACACATACAAAGCATGAAATAAATAATAATGCTATGTTATTGTAAAAATTGTCATCTATGATAATGAAAGACTAAATTTGCTTAATTTCAAAATTGAAATGATAAGCACAGTACACAACTTGGTATAGCGTTTGAAGTGATTAGTGTGATTTAACCAGTTTCCTAGTATGAGAAAATAGTTCTACGTCGATTTCAGACCCATCTTTTTCGTTATACATGCACTTTACCATTGTATTTGCCGTCGCGGTTGTTGTAGATTAGTCGGAGAGAGTATACGTTTATTTACACTGTTTGTCTTTTAGGGTGGGGATGAAATAAGAGTGAGGTTTGGCGCCCATAAACCGGTTTAACCCCACAGTGACTTTTGTCACTGACCGTTCCAAGGCGGTACTTCCATCTTCCTCCTATTGTATGTTTGTTTTGTCTTTGTGTGTCTCTTGTTGTTTTTTTCTAGTTATGTACATTTGCTATTTCCTTGTGTTGCTGTTCGGGCGAGTGTTTGTTCTGTATGTGGTGTTTCCTGCATGACTCATTTTTGTTGGCAAGTACAAATGTAATCTCAAGGTACTTTTGCGACACGGTATTTCACATCCTGAATTTTATGGTGATGTGATTTACAAACTTCGTAAAATTATTGGACATACCCATTTTCTCACTTTGTTCATCAAATATATAAAACAATTCATTAAAAAGGGATATGATCCTGTATTACTACAACATACTGCATGTTTGGTTGTGAACCCTTTTACAGTTGGCAATCACGCTGGCCTCTTTGCATGTACGCCGACAAGAAAGGTTTAGTACTCTATGAAGGCGACCTCTTAAATCCAGAAATGGAAGGAGAACGTCGGATATCTGTACTATTTCATTTTTGTCGTACCCTTTATTACTTTTCTACAGTTACTCTGTTTGCAGCTCAATCATTGAGTACACTAGCGATAGGTGGATACAGTATGTTCAATTAAATATTTCTTTGTTATACATGCACTTTACCACTGTATTTGCTGTCGCGGTTGTTGTAGATTAGTCGGAGAGGGGATACGTTTATTTACACTGTTTGTCTTTTAGGATGGGGATGGAATAAGGGTGAGGTTGGGCGCCCATAAACCGGTTTAAACCCCCGGTGACTTTTGTCACTGACCGTTCCAAGGCGGTACTTCCATCTTCCTCCTATTGTATGTTTGTTTTGTCTTTGTGCGTCTCTTGTTGTTTTTTCTACCTATGTACATTTGCTGTTTCCTTGTGTTGCTGTTCGGGCGAGTGTTTGTTCTGTACGTGGTGTTTCCTGCATGACTCATTTTTGTACTTTTATTGAGTCTGTTCATTAGTCGTAATTAAGTGCAACACTACTCACGCCCCCAAGCACCGGCTTAAGCAGTATTCAATCATCAACACTAATAACATCAAAACTGATGATCCCGAAGGACCAGAACATATAATAATATTGAAAATGAAGTACGGGGCGACGTTTAGAAAGTCAAGTCGGTCAATATTCCAACATTTTGCCATGGAAACCGTTTCCTATAATATATGTCAATTGAGTTTATCGTTGAGGACAGGCTGGAATATTGACCCACTTGACTTTCTAAACAACTTGGTATATGTGTAAAACAATCTGCAGGGGGGTGGGGGTGCATGGTAGGCTATCCTGGGACATTTACTATGTGTCTACGGCATACTATTTTTTGGGGTGTTTTAAACCATTCTATGTGTGTACGGCAAGCTATGTGACTTTGGGTTTGATACCATTCCATGTGTGTACGGCAAGCTATGTGACTGGGTTTGATACTATTCCATGTGTGTACGGCAAGCTATGTGACTTTGGGTTTGATACCATTCCATGTGTGTACGGCAAGCTATGTGACTGGGTTTGATACTATTCCATTTGTGTACGGCAAGCTATGTGACTTTGGGTTTGATACCATTCCATGTGTGTACGGTAAGCTATGTGACTGGGATTGATACTATTCCATGTGTGTACGGCAAGCTATGTGACTGGGTTTGATACCATTCCATGTGTGTACGGCAAGCTATGTGACTAGGTTTGATACTATTCCATGTGTGTACGGCAAGCTATGTGACTGGGATTGATACTACTCCATGTGTTATGTGTTTATGCGTGTTATGTGACTAGTCAAATGCACTTATGGAAAAATGATGATGTGGGTTTACCTGTGATTCTTAAATGAATTACAAGTTTATTATTATTATCGATATCTATTTATTAAATATATTTTGTTCTAATTATTTGCATTAAGTATACTCAGTTTTGTATCAGTAATTTATCAATATGAAGCGTTTTGAACGCACCTATCCTGTGTGAAAAGAGCGTTATGTAAATGTGAAATAATGATAATAATGTGACTTGGGGCTTGGTTCCATTTCATGAGTCGACAGTGTGTTATATGACCATGTTTTGTACCATTCCTTGTGTGTAGGGGGTACTATGTACATTGGTGTGGTATCATGTCTATGGCGTGTTGTGACTCGGTAATGGACTATGTAGTGTGTCTACGGCGTAATATGTTACTTGTTTTGGTACCATTCCAGATGTATACGGTATGCTAGTGACCTCGAGTTTGGTACCATTCCAATTTCTACGGCGCGGTATATGACTTAAGGTTTGGTACCATTCCATGTGTCTATGACACGCTATGTGATTTTGTGTGGTACCGAGTCGTGTCTACAGCGTACTACGTTACTTGCTGTGGTACCAGTCCATGTATCTACGGCGTACATGTGCCTTGGTGTGGTACTGTTCCATGTCTCTACGGTGTGCTATGTGACTTGCGGTTATAGTAGAATTTCATGTATCTACGACGCGCTATTTGACCGGTGTGGTGCCCTGTCATGTGTCTATGACGTGCCATGTCACTTGTTGTGGTGATATGTATTGTTACAGCTTACATATTTGTCTTTTTGAGCGCATTGCTAACCTTTACATGTATAACCTGCTATTATTGTAATTATGCAATATGACGGACCGTAAAATGAAGCTTAAAACATAAATGTGAATAAAATATATGTTCAGTTCTACTGTTTATATACATGGATATATTTATTTCATAAGTAGTAAAGTGTTAGTGACAAGAACCAATCATGACATAAGGAGGGTTTGTCTAAATGTATGGGTCGCCTGGAAAACGATGTGAAAATAATTAACATAACTTGAATATTATACGTTTAATGTTTATGTGGACTTGGTTACAGAAACATCTTGGATCCGAACTCTAGATAACATATGGACCCGTCTTCCTTAACCCATCTGTTCGCACGATCCCGTATATTGGACATAGGCAAATAGTGTAGACTCTGATCAGACGCCGCATAATGCGGCGTCTGATCAGAGTCTACACTGTTTGCTGATAAGAATTTCAATATAAAGCAAAACGAAATTGAAAATTTAGGCCAGGCAACCCTTAGTTCAAAACTGGACTAATAAAATATATAACCATGGAAGAATCCACTGGGCGCAAATGGGTTAAGATCGCACCTGAAGTTATTGTAATTAGATGATGCGATCATCGTATATTAGAAATTAGGATCAAATCTGCCGTACGGAGTGAGTTATCTGCTGCACGCATATGCATATGCATGTATGTGTAATAGCGGAAATCCTCATAGAAACGGTTGTCGTAAATAAGGACATAGGTAGTGTCGGCATCTATAGTAAGTATACCGGTATGCTGTTCGATCAATGATCAATGTCAGCGGCGGCGCAACTGTATTCTCGTACAGAGTATAATAATGTGTACGTTGTATATTGGAGTTCAGCTACGCAAATGTATTTACAGAGTGTGTTGATCTTTATGATCAATGTCCAAAGCGGTACAACTGTATTTACAGAGTGTAAGAAGCACAGTTTTATTTACGGAATACGATAAGCTATACGATCAATGTTCAAATCGGTAATAAGATGTACGGTGAATGTACATAGTGTAATAAACTGTATGATCAATGTACAGTTGTATTTACAGAGTGTGATAAGCTGGGATATCCGGATCATGGGCAGATGTTCGGGGTGAGATTTGGAGTTAGAGATAAAGTCTCCTTTAAGTGCAACGTTGGTTATGTATCAAATGGAACTATGAAGCGTGTTTGCCAAGAAAGCGGAAGTTGGAGTGGACGAGATTTCGCATGTGTTGAAGGTTTGTTATTATTATTTCTGTTCGTAATATTCGCCATTTATGCAGAACAGTTCCAGGTCAGACAGCTCTTACAGGAACTGACTGATTAAGGTCTGCTCTGTTTGCACATGTGTCAATAATTCTAAAATCATGTTTAAGCCAAAACACTCATTTATATTGTGAAAGTGTATACGTTCATACTTTATAGATTTTCAAGGGGAATAGTTAAACAATTACCATCTTATTCATCCAGTTATCGCTTGTCTGAGGCTCTATATACGGTATATTGAAGTCAGTTTGTACTTTTAGACGCCGGGTAACTCGGTATTTTGCAAATAGCTTCTCAGAGGTATGTGCCAGGACACTCTGTCTATAGAATAGTAAAGCCTCTCTATAACGGCCACTAAAGTGTGCTGATTAATTGGTATTTAGGGCAGGTGGCTGCTTAAATCAAGGTGAAAGTAAAACAGAACGCTCCTATAAGAGCGTTCTCCTTTACTTTCACATTGCTTTAAGCAGCCACCTGCCTTTAACACAAAATACTTGATGTAAATTAGTGGCCGTTAAAGAGAGGTTTTACTGTATCTCAAAAGGAACTGAAGTAGTCAGATTTGGACTAGATGGAAATTTCAGCAGACATTGTTTTACAGCAGGGTAAGGATTTCTCTTGTTTGCTTGCAGTTTGTTACACAGGTGCCGTACAGCTGTATAGTGGTACGTGGAACACTACGACGTCCGGGCGCACGTGTCAACGGTGGGACCAGCAATACCCACACAGTCATGATCGGCATCAGGGCACCTACCCACCCGGAGAAAATGCGTCACAGGCTAGCAACTACTGCAGGGACCCGGACAACGGAGGCAAGTGAAATAAAGCCAGAACTAAGTGCACTACTCCTATGACGTTGTTATAAGGAAAACGTTTATGTTTTGAAACAACTGTCGTTTATTCAGAGCAAGCCGGCTTGATTTGTTTGTTTACTTGTATCATGATTTTAAGTCATTTTAACAGTACTGTAAAACCAATCTAAACCGTCGATCATTCAGGCAGGTTGCAGCTAAATACAGGTTGGAAGTCATGCAGCAAGGTCTGAAAGATGCTTTCTGCACGACTCACCTACCTGAACAGACATACTTGTTCTTTATTAGATATCTGATTGAGAGTGGTTTTACAATATATCAGTCGTAAATTCTAAAAATAGTAGATCTTTCTATAGCAAAAGTTGCAAAGTGAATAGACATAAGTACACACCCGGTTTTATTGAGGCTATTCATGAGCAGTTATTAAACGTACAGCACTACTCGCACCCCCTAGCACCGGCTGAAGCGGTATTCAATTTCCATAACTAAAAGCATCAAAACTGTAAATCCAAAGGAACCAGAACATAAAACAACATTGAGAGTGAGGTACGGGTGACTTTTCATGGCCGCCACTCGAACACATAACACATGTTGGTAAGCAAATAAATTCTGAAAGTATGTGATCCTCTGAAAGCAAAGTTAGTACTAAATCTCGCTACGTCCATCTAATTTTGAGCGGATGACTACCTTGCACGTGCACTATTTTATGCGCAGTCGAACACCCGTTTAGAACCACTGACCTAACGCAAACAAGCAGTACGGTTCCTCACATGAAAATTCAAATGTCCACACTGGGATTCCAACAACAGTGGTGAGGGGCTGAGTGATTGTCAGCCGAAGACAATAACCATTTCTCCACGAAGGTGACATTAGCCGTTAAGAAACCGTGGTATAAGTTATAGCAAGTAATTTACAGAATATACGGTATTTCCTTCAACATGATTTTTATCTCTTTTGCAATACCAGGCTGAAATATGGTCACGATTCACAATCACATAATCCGTTAGGATACAGAATGGACACCAAAATTGACGTATTTGTAATCATCTGGTTGTTCAATGTCATTTTTATATATACCATCCTTATACTATGAATACAAACATTAGAATATTATAAAATGAAAGCAAATATTTTCATTTATCACATTCAATTCTTAATACTTCACGCTTTTGAGAGAACGTTTTATAGATATTACCGTTCCTTCATCGAAACTCTGATTGCTACATTCTTATCAATGGACATGTTTAGAGATATCAATATTCTGAATACAATACATTTTTGAAACAACGTTTATTGATCGAATTAACTTCTCTGTCGGTTGAACTACACAACTAAACAACTCATATAATAATGTACAAATATGCAAATTGATACATCTAAGTGTGCAAACACCAGGGCGACCTAATTTGTTTGACTACACAGCTATTACTTATAAATATGGTAAAAGTACATGTATGAGGCATGCAGGAAACATCGCATACAAAACACAAACACTCGCCCAAACAGCACCACAACGATAAACAGCAAATGTACATGAATATAAAGGACAAAAAGAGACACACGGACATAACAAACAAACAATAGGGGGAATATGGAAGTACCGCCTTGGAACAGTCATTGGCAAACGTAACGGGGGAGGGGGGTGACCGGATTTTGGACGCCCAACCTCACACTTATTCCATCCCCACCCTAACAGACAAACAGTGTAAATAAACGTATCCCTCCTCCGACTAATCTACAACAACCTTTGTGAACAAAGGGAGAAAATGGGTATGTCCAATAATATTACGAAGCTTCTAAATCACATCACCATAAATTCAGGATGTGAAACACCGTGTCGCAGGAGCTCCTTAAGATAACTTTTGTACTTGCCAATAAGTGAGAGAAGTGTAAAAAGCCATACACATGACGCAACCATTACCAAAATATAGAGAGAAAAAACGTGACACACAGAGAGCCAGTGCACACGCACACTAATACACATACTCACACACAAGCGCATATTCACATATAAGGGAAGCAAATCCCAAACTCCAACAAACGCACAAGTACACAACGGCACAAAACAAACGCAAAAGCAAGTGGTTTAATTACAGTGGTATCTATCACGAAACCAGCAAGTAGTTTTAGACAGAAATAATTCATTGATAACTGAACAGAGAAAAATAAGGGTGACGGGCGAGTTGAACGACGACCATTTGTTGTTTACTATCTCTGCATTGCGCAATGCATACATTTACATAATCACCTAAACACGGCGGCTTACATATATGGGAAACTTTGTTATATTTATTAAGAGCCTAATTTCTCGCGGTTCGGCAGGATTTGTGTTTATTCTCAGTCTTTTTATATTTCAGAACCTTTGGGATCATGTTTAGATGTGAATTTGAATACCGCTTAAGCCGGTGCTAGAGAGGCATGAGTAGGTTTGCACTTGAAATAACTACTCATGAACAGACTCAATAAAACCAAGACTGCACTTTTCACTTTTCTCATTGTTGCTTTTGATTTACATCGATCGCCTACTTCAGAATTGTTTTACACTTATCAGCGAAGGCAGTCGTAAGTACATACAAGATTCAAATAGGACCTTTCTGCATATATTTTATTCTGCATTAAGCTACTTCCTGATTCAAAACTCTAAAAATAGAATATTTACAGTGGTTGTATTAACGAGACTTTGTTTTATGCGAAGTCGCCCCGTACTTCATCCTCAGTGTTGTTATACAGTAAAATCCCGATTATTCGAATTTTCTGCATAGAAGAATGAAGACCCTTTTAGGCAGGTGGCTGCTTAATGCATGAGGAAAGTCATGCAGAAAGCTCCTAGAGGAGCTTTCTGCATGACTTTAACCATGCATTAAGCTTCCACCTTTTTTGCAGATGGATAATAATGTGTATTTTAGTGTTCGAATAATCGAGGTTTTGCTGTATCTTCTTACCCTTCGGAATTATAAATTTCAATGCTTTTATTTAAGACAATTCCATATCGATTACCCTTTAGCCTGCTACAGGCGGACGATTGATTACATTTGCAAACAGTGTGGATCCAAATTAGACACCCAGTATCTCGACGTCCCATCGGGATACAAACTGTTTGATACTCTGACCATGCTGTTGAAAAGATATGCAATATAAATCAACTGTGACAAATGAAATCGATGACTTTTTTACAAATTCTGCTCAGCAGGTTAAAGGTTCAACTGGGGCTAGGAACGAGAGCAGTAAAATGATATAGTCTTGGAACATGTTTAAATGTGCAATACTTTTAAGCCTAGTCCTAACATTAAACAACATAAACATTCTACTTCGTACTGGCTTCCGAAACTACATTAAAACTCTTATAAGGCGAGTTTTAATACCAACTCTAGTTGTTGTACTACTACTAAAATATCTAAACTTTTGACTTCCTACGATCAAAGAACATGTAGAACGTTAGTGTGAGAGTATTAATGTTTTTTGGTCCATGAACTTGAAAGTGGACAGTATAACATTTCCTCATTGAGCTCTTATGAATTCTCCAACTTTATACTACTCTACCTCATCATCACATAAAGGATGAATTGATTTAATTAGTAGACAAAACCTTTGCCAACTGATTAAATTAATAGACAAAACCTTTGCCTGAGAAAATAAAAAATATTTTCGAATTCAGAAGTTGAACATTACACAATGTGGACTTGCCTTGATGTTTGTATATCTCTTACCTTTCTTTTAAATAATATATTTGTGCGTTATGGGAATACCATATATCGTCATGTTGTTGGTCTCCCTATTGCTGCAGATTTGTCTTTGATTTGCTATGAGAGGTGTTTATGCTTAGCTTAAAACCTGATTCCTAGGCCGATGTTGTTAATGTTTTTAATAAAAACTATGATTTCTTCAATTCACCCAAAATAATTGTCTTTAAACAAAGCGGTTCCATCTGACATTATGGCTTCCTTTTTAGATTTGAATATGTCCGTCACAAATGATAAATACTGAAGAGAGGTGATCCGCCCAAAGCAAAACATTGCAACACAAAAGGAGAAAATTGCAGATTCAGTTTTGCAATCTACGGACGTTACTGCAACAAGGCATTTCTCAACCAGACTTTTATGGGGATGTGGGGATGTTATCTACAGACTTAGGAAAATTCGGGGTCATATCCATTTTCATTATTTGTTTATAAAACGCTTTAAAACATTTAAGAAGAAAGGTTATGATCCCATTATATTGCAACGCACTGCATGTTTGGTTGTCGACCCTTTTACAGTCGGTAGCTATGCTTCCCTCTTTGCTTGCGCGATGACAGGCCGAGGGTAGTACTCTATGATGGTATACTCGTAAACTCAGATACGGGATGAGCTTACCAGACTCATGTATTACCTTTTCCTGTCGTGTCCTTAACGGCTTCCCTGCAGGTGCTCTCACTTCAGCAAAGTCATTGAGTACATATTTGACAGATTGTCACAGTTATTATGCTATGTTTTATATGCTGTCCTGTGGTTACCGTCGTCTATGTTGAGGGTAAGTCCGGCAGGGATACCTTTATTTACACTATTTGTAAAGCTAGGGTGATTTTGAGAGAAGTGTGAGGTTAGGACGTCCGTAAACCGGTTTAAAGCCCCTGTGGTGTTTTTGCTCCTGAACGTGCCAAGGCGGTACTCTCTATGTCACCCTTTTGTTTGCCTTGCGCCTTTGTGCTTGTGATTTTGTTCATGTGTGGAGTGTTTGTCTCTGGTAATTGTGTGTCTCTTGGTGTTTTCTGTGTTCATCTCGTGTGTGAGTGTGCGTTTAGGTGTGTGGTTGTGTGTGTATGTTTGTCATGCTGTCTATCGGTGTTTTGGTGGTGGTCTTGTATGTGGCTTTGCCTGCTTGAATTTACTACTTTTCCATCTATACCGCCTCATGACAGTATATATATATATTATACAATAGACATGGTTCGAACTGGCAGAACGGACATCAGTGTACCTCATATTATTATATGATAATTTCGTAATATGTTCGTCTACTTAATGTAAAGCTCTTTCACTACCAAGTAAGTATACTCTTCTGAAGGTATCAAATACATTATTATAAGTCCAACAATGACTTTCTCAAAATTTGTGTGCTATCTGGCCATTGACAAACGTTTGTACATCCCGGTCTCACCCTATCACAGTGATAACATAGCCATATGCATTTCAAAAGATGGCGTGATTCAATAAAACAACTTGATTCTATCACTGATTTCCATCGTTTTAGTCCCCAGTATCAACAGAATGATGTGAAACTAGCGAGTTTTGTCAGCTAGCTTCAAAATGTCGAGGAATGAGCAAATGGACGTGACGTCACGGATTTCCAAAGTTTTCCTTCGCTCATCCAATGAAATGACTTCATATTTGTTGCAAAATGGCACCATCTTAAATAGAAACATATCGACAGACTAAAGGCCGCTGTTGCTAGTTGCTTACTTATTTAGAGGTCAAAACAAATGGAAATTGATGATAGAATTTGGTTGTTTTATTGAACCATGTCCTCTTTAACTGCAAATCGACAGGTTAATAGCCTTTGATGTAGTGAGACCGGGGTAAACGTACGTTTGTCAATGACCCAGAAAACACGTGAAATTTTGAGAAAATATTGATGAATTGATAATTGTGCATACGTGACCGTGACCAGTCAGAGGATTATATTTATTCGATGGTAAAATATATTGGCTTTCAATAGCCGAAATAATTGAGAAATTATCATTAAAATTGCATTTGTACTTGTGGTACACGGATGTCCGTTCTGCTAGTTAGAACCCTTGTTAGGATAGTACATATATACCCCCGTGAAGCGGTACAGACCCTGTGCTTAACACCTGCTGTTATGAAAATTATAAATTCTGAAGAGAGGTGTTCGTCAGAAATATACGATAAAGGGAATTTTGTAATTTTAAAATTGTTAATTGTCCTTTTCTGTGCCCCGTTCTGCATCTTATAGCGTTTACATTTCTCAACCTTTTCGGTTTGCCCGAACCTGTTCTTTGCTAGAAGAGTTTAACAGTCATAGTTTTGTAATAACTGATAAATTTCTTAAGCAATGTTACATATATCATAAACCTCGGAAAACGTTTTATAAATTTTATTATCGAAATTAGTAAATATAATTGCAATCTACTGACATTACTGTAACAAGGCATTTCTCACCCAGAATCTTAAGATGATGTTTACCCCTTTACAGTTTGTCATTATTTCCTCTTTGCTTGTGCGACGACGGAAAAGGCTTAATACTCTATGAAGATTCCCTCTTAAACCCGTTTACGGGGGGAGGAAATTAGTTTTTTCTGTCGTACCCCAAATGACTTCTCCACAGCTGCTCTGACCTGAATAGTCATCGAGTACATGTCTACGATGTCAAGTTTATTCTTTTTCAAACAAAACAGTTGTGCATGCTTAATATCCACCAGTATTTGTATCTTCTTGCTAGTTATCTTTTATTAAATGTCGGTGTAGAAGTGTTATATATAGTTTTCCCGTACTTTTAAATTATGACGTCATTTAAATGATGACGTCGCTTGTTTACCTCTAACGTTTATTTTCAAATCGTTTTCATTTTGGCAGACATCGTTATGCATGTTGTGGAGTTGTCTGGAGGGGGAATTTTATTTGCATTTTGACTTTGGTAAAAGTGGGATAAGGACTTGGCTGGGTACCCGTAAACCAGGTTTAAGTCCCCCAGTAGCTTATTTTGGTTGCTGGCCGTTCCAAGGCGGCACTCCTGCTTTCAGCCTACGGTCAATTTTGTTGTTTAATACGCTAAATGTTTAATGTGTTTCGTCTTGATATGCGTCCTGTTATGTTTTGTCTTGTGGCTTTACCGTTTCTTGTTAGATAGTGTTTGGTGCGGGGTCATTTCGTGTGTGGCTCTCCCTGTTGACTATTTTCATGCCCCCGCAGCTAGGCTTTGGCGGCATATAGTGATCGCACCGTGCGTGGGGGTGTGGGTGGGTGTGTGGGTGTGTGGGTGGGTGTGTGGGTGTGTAGGGGGTGTACCTTTTGTCCGGAGTATATTTTCTTTGTCACTTCAACTACAGATATTAAATTTGGTGTGTGAGTTAACCTTGGGATGGTGGAGTGTCGTGTACCATTTTCTGGTCACTGTGACCTTGACCTTGACCTTTGACCTTGATTTTACAAAAAGCTTGCCCGGAGCATATCTCCTTTAACTTACCAGCTACAGATTCCAAAGTTGGTGTGTGAGTTCGTCTTGGGATGGCGGAGTGTCGCGTACCATTTCCAGGTCACTGTGACCTTGACCTTGACCTTTGACCTCAAATTTAAAAAAAAAGCTAATACCTTACCAGCTACAAAAAGCTTGTCCAGAGTATATCTCCTATACCTTACCAGCTTAGGATTCCAAATTTGGGAAGTGAGTTCATATTGAGATGGAGGAGTGTCGAGTACCATTTTCAGATCACTATGACCTTGACCTTGACCTTTGACCCATTTTACAAAAAGCTTGTCCGGAGCATATCTCCTTTACCTTACCAGCTACAGATTCCAAATTTGGTGTGTGAGTTCATCTTGGGATTGCGGAGTGTCGCGTACCATTTTCATGTCACTGTGACCTTGACCTTGACCTTTGACCTCGATTTTAAAAAATGCTTATAACTTACTGGCTACAAAAAGCTTGTCTTGAGTATATCTCCTATACCTTACCAGCTAAGGATTCCAAATTTGGTGTGTGAGTTCATCTTGAGATGGAGGAGTGTCGCGTACAATTTTCAGATCAGTGTGACCTTGACCTTGACCTTTGACCGAATTTACAAAAAGCTGGTCCAGAGCATATCTCCTATACCTTACCAGATACGGATTCCAAATTTGGTGTGTAAGATCACCTTGAGATGGCGGAGTGTCGCGGAGTGTCACTGTGACCTTGACCGTCGACATTGATTTTACAAAAAGCTTGTCCGGAGCATATCTCCTTTACCTTACCAGCTACGGATCCAAAATTTGGTATGTGAGTTCATCTTGGGATGACGGAGTGTAGCGTTTCATTTTCAGATCACTGTGACCTAAACCTTTGACTTCGATTTTACAAAAAGCTTATACCTTACCAGTTGCAAAAAGCTTGTCCAGAGTATATCTCCTATACTTTACCAGCTACGGATCCAAAATTTGGTGTGTGAGTTAATCTTGGGATGGAGGAGTGTCGCGTACCATTTTCAGGTCAATGTGACATTGACCTTGAACCTCGATTTTACAAAAAGTTGTCCAGAGATAATCTCCTATACCTTACCAGCTACGGATTCCAAATTTGGTGTGTGAGTTTATCTTGAGATGGTGGAGTGTCACGTACCATTTTCAGGTCACTGTGACCTTGACATTTGACGTCGATTTTACACAAAGCTTGTCCGGATCATTTCTCCTATACCTTACCAGCTACGGATTCCAAATTTGGTTTGTGAGTTCATCTTGGGATGGCGGAGAGTCGTGTACCTTTTTCAGATCACTGACCTTGACCTTGACATTTGACCTCAATTTTACAGTCCGGAGCATATCTCCTATACCTTACCAGATACAAAAAGCTTGTCCAGATCATATATCCTATACCTTACCAGCTACGGATTCCAAATTTGGTATGTGAGTTCATCTTGGGATGGCGGAGTGTCGCGTACCATGTGCCCTTGACCTTTGACCTTGATTTTACTAAAAGCTTGTCCGGAGCATATCTCCTATACCTTATCAGTTACAGATTCCAAATATGTAATTTGTAAGTATTTGACAGGTATGCTTAGGCAAACAGTGTAGACCCAAATCAAACTACAGGGTCTACACTGTTTGCTACTACATTAGCATGAATCAGACATTATAAAGAGCTCTAAATACTATTCATACATGGGTAGGCCATGCTGTTCAAATACTTGCAGTGTCAGAACTTTCAGATGAATTACAGCATTATAACAATATAGACCCATATCAGACAGCTCCTGTAGGAACTACTGGGTCTTCATTGCTTGCTTACAACACTACCTAATTCAGATGCTATACATGCTTATGTAAAGAATGTAAATCCATATTAGGTAACTTCTGTTGCAGCTGTCTAAGAGCCAGTGTTACATAAAGCTTTGACCATGCGTTTAGAATTGACTGAGGGTATGTTTTTAACGTTAAGGATCGACATAGGGTCTTTCTTAAACGTTAAGAATCAACTTAACAGTAACAATCAACACAGCATGTTTTTTTTAATATTGAAATTTGACCCCGTGTCAAAAGAATTTACCCAGGAGCAGTTTTTTATGTTGGCAATCAACCAAGGGTCCTTTTTAACGTTGAGAATGACCTAGGGTCCTTTTTAACTAAGTGTTGACCCTTGGCTCTTTTCTTAGCTATCATAATCGTCAAAGGTTCTGTTTCTAATGTTAAGAGCTGACTCCTGTGTCATTTTTAACAGCATCAAAATTTCATGTTACACCTGCATTATATTTCCGCCAAAATGCATTTCGGTGTCAAACACTTTGGGGGCATTTGTCACCCGTGACGACTCTCTTGTTCCATATTATCTACAAACTTAGGAAATTTCGGGGTCATATCCGTTTTCATGATTTGTTTGTAAAACGCATTAAAACCTTTTAGAAGAAAGGTTATGACCCCATTATATTGTAACGCACTGCATGTTTGGTTATGGACCCCTTTACAGTCGGTAGCTACGCTTTCCTCTTTGTTTGCGCGATGATGGGCCGAGGATAGTAGTACATGATGGTATACCTCTTAAACTCAGAAGCGGGATGTTTGGAATGTTTTGCTTGTGTGTCTGTTGGTGTTTTATGTGTTCATCTCGTGTATGTGTCAGTGTTTGGGTGTGTGGTTGTTTGTGTATGTGTGACAGGCTGTCTATCGATGTTTTGGTGGTGGTTGCGTCTTGTAAGTGGTTTTGCTTGCTTGACTTTACTACATTTTTATTAACTATTTCCTTTATATAAACGCATTTTAGCGCATTTTAAAACAGAGTAGACCAGAGTAGGCTCCTTTTGAGTCTGATCAGGGTTGTCTCTGTTTGCTTTTTTATTTCATAATTTCTGATTTTACCGTTTCCACCATAGTGAAAACAATCATTGTCCTTGTTTTATTCGTTGAATTTGTCTACGAATCTTGAAAATAAGTTAAAACGGAAAGGGTACTTCACAACAACATGTGTTAAGTAGTAGAATGGGGACAGTCGCTCCGTAATTCATTTCAGTGCTGTTATATTTTCTGTTCCTTCGGGATCATTATTTTCGATATGAAGAATGAATACCACTTGAGTTGCAATTTTAATTTCTGCTCAAGATCAGAGCCCTATTTTAAGAATATATGTCAATAACTGTTCGCTATTCGCTGCCTAAGAAATCTTTGCGATTACCTGTGCAAACGGTTTAGATCCAAATGAGATGTCTAGTAAATCGGCGTCTAATCAGGATCGAAAATGTGTGATATTATATGATTATATTTCTGGGAAGAAAAGGAAGAATATTAGAAAATACAAGTTGTAGTAGACATGTTTGCAGCTGATAAAACATGGCAGGGAATTGGTTAATGAATCAATGACCTAGTATGTATCTAGTTTTTTTGCGAAGGCTATTGGTGACGTGATTAGCAAAGTTAGGGATGCAATATTATTAGTCATAACATGATGCACTATTTACCATACAGAGTAAAAGTATAAAAATGAGTAATGCAGGAAACACCGCATACAGAACAAACACTCGCCCGAACAGCAACACAAGGAAACAGCAAATGTACATAGGTAGAAAAAACAACAAGAGACGCACAAAGACAAAACAAAGACAAAACAAACATACAATAGGAGGAAGATGGAAGTACCGCCTTGGAACGGTCAGTGACAAAAGTCAACTTGTCGTAAACAACCTCATAGTGATCAAACATCGGAGAACGTTAGAAAAACGGAAAGCGTCTTAGCGTTTGACCTGCGCAATATCATCGTACTCAGTTGTCGCTGTTGGTGTATCTTTCTTTCATTTTCAACATCTTGGCCATAGTATCAACCAGCTTAAATCCTGATGCGATGCTGACTTACCCAAACTGTTTGCCTATGTTATTACTCATCCACTCGCAGCATTTTAAAGTTTTATAACATTACTTTCGTATTGAATTAAGGATCGATGTAAACACTGGCTCCAAACTGTTATCACATGTCTTTACAAATGTATCGATGTGTGCAATATTACTGTATGTAAATTCTGAAAGGGGGTGGTCCCCGAGAGCAAAAATTACAACACAAAAAGAGAAAATTGCAGACTCGGTTTTATTGAGTCTGTTCATGAACAGTAATTGAAAGTGCAACACTGCTCACACCCCTAGCACCGGCTTATTTTCAAACTATTTTTTCAGGGCATTTGTGGTGTTACACTACAGACCCAGACCTTCGTTGGGAGAATTGTGGAATACCCTTGTGCATATAAACAGTTCAACCACATAGGCATCAATTCGTAACGTCGTATTCTCATCCCTGTTTTGTCTGCACGATATCTTCTTCAGAGTCATATGTTGCTTGTTACAGTCTACAACGATTCCTGCATAGATGACAACCATACATCGTATCACTAACAAAAAAGGAAAAAGAACAGATGGAAAGGACACGGCACCAAACACCGTCAAAGCCCATACTTTGTGTTATACCACCTACGGAATCATCTTTCGACACCAGCACATCGTATCACCTACAGGTTATATGCCTTGGTGTCTACCGCCATCAGAGTATATTCTCGATGACGTCTGCACATCGTAACAGCTAGAAGTCATTGTTTGATTTATCCATATTGGGCGGGAGTTTATGCTTAGCTTACAACCTGATACACAGATCGATATTGTTAATGCTTTTAGTAAAACTTCAAGGTATTTAGTCGATATTGTTAATTTGGATAATCCTTATTTTGAAACTATGATTTTTGTATTTTCCCAAAAGAACTGTGTGTGTGTCATGCTATCTATCGATCTTTTGGTAGTGGTTGCGTCTAGTATGTGGCTTTGCCTGTTTGAATTTACTACTGTTTCACTTATACTCCCGTTAGAGTCTTGCCTCGTCTAAACCTACACTTTGTTTCACCTGAAAGCCAATGCTTTGAATAAAACCGCATACAAAGTCCTGTCTCGACACCACCTGTATATCGTATCACCAACAAGGCGATGCATTGAGTTGTACCGCCTATAAAATTCTGCATCGAAGACACCTGGGCATCGTTTCACCAACAAACTAGTGTCCTGTCCCGTGTGTGTGTGGGGGGGTGTGGGTGGGTGGGGTGTGAGTGTGTGTGTGTCTGTTCCTGCTTGTTTTCACTACTTTTTCAAATATTCTTTGATTAATTCTTTATTTCTATTTTTATAATTAAAGAATTAACCATCATGCTACGAAAGGTGGTTGCTTAAGTGTACAATAGCGTTCAACTGTGCTGTTTTTGACATAATCCCGCAATGTGCGGCCTGGTTAGAATTTGCCAACTGTTTGGATCCAGATGAAACATCGAGAAAAGGTGTTAGATTTGGAATTTAGCAACACGGCACCAGGTCAGAGTTTGAGCAGATCTTTTTTACAGCGAAAAAAGAGTTAATCACGTCCAATTGTAATACATATCACAACAAAGGCTAATATTACAACATTGGTGACTATTATGACAACTGTGGTTGCCTCAATGGCGTCAGATAGAGTCAAGTAATGATTGTGCGAATTGAAACAATGTGGGATCCTCTTTCCTACCCTCAAATTGATTTTTTAACAAATTCTCAAGCATGTATAAAAGTCTGATTAAAGCTGAATTTGAGAAAATGTTTTTGTTTTTGTTTTCGAGACAGTGTTAGTGAAGGTAAATGTATGTCATGCAGGAAACATCACCCTTAAAACACCTAGCCTCCTCCTGAACAGCACCATGTCAAGAAAGTATAGCGGCGCATGTACATGAAATTCCGCACACAAGACGCAACATCCACCAAAACAAAACACCGAAAGAAAACAAGTGACAAACACTCAACAACACACATACACACACAAACACACACACAATATGAAAATTTCAAACATCAATAAACGCACATTTACAAAACACAAAGACATCAGACACACAAAGACATCAGACACACACCACAAAAGCAAGGGTAACAGAGTACCGCCTTGGTCAGGTCAAACCCTCCACTGGGGGTTTAAACCGGTTTTCAGACGTCCGTACCACACATATCTCAATAACACCCTAGCATAGAATGTAAATAAAAGTATCCCCGCCAGACTTCCCCCGACATAGAAAACGGTAATAACACGATAAAATGTAATACATGGCAAAACAACAACAGTGAAAGCCTGTCAAATATGTACTCGACGACTTTGCTGAAGTCTGAACAACTCCATGGAAGCTGTTAAGGACAAGACAGAGAAAAGATTATACATGAGTCCGGTAAGTTTATCCTGAATCTGGTTTAAAGAGTATATCATCATAGAGTAGTAACCTCGGCGTTTCATTGCGCAAGCAAAGAGGGTCGCGTAGTTATTGACTGTAAGGAGGTCAATGACCAAATATGCAGGGCTTTGAAATATAATCGGGTCATAACATTTCTTCCTTAAATTTATAATGCGTTTATCTTGTTGAATTAGCGTTGGTAGATAGCAATTATATTTACTAAGATAAGTGTGAGGTTAGGGCGTCCTTATACCGGTTTAAACCTCAGTGGTGGTTTTGCCACTGACCGTTCCTATGTTGTGCTCTTTCTGTCACCCTTTCTTTTATGTTTTTATGTTTTGCTGGTGTCTTTGTACTTGTGCGTTTGTTGATGTTTTAAATTTTACTCTCTTGTGTTACTGTTCTTTGAACGCACTTCTGAATTCTACGCATGAGACTTTCAATGTATTATATACCGCACTATTGCATTCTAGTCTCGTGTAGGGACTTAACCTTTTCTTGAACTACATTCTGAATACTACAGACTACCCATAAGTTGCTCAATACTAGCCATATGAGTTTAAACCCCCAGTGACTTTTGTCACTGACTGTTCCATCTTCCCCCTATTGTATGTTTGTTTTGTCGTTGTGCGTCTCTTTATGTTTTTATAGTTATGTACATTTACTGTTTCCTTGTGTTGCTGTTCGGGCGGCTGTTCTGTATGTGGTGTTTCCTGCATGACTCATTTTTGTACTTCTATAGTTATAATACGGTATGCCATACCAAGCGCATGCCCATATTTACTTTCTGATCAAGTGTTTACTAAACGTGACATATAAAGAAATCATTAGGCGTTACGCAATGCTTTACATTTTTAACCCTTCGCTTGCTGAATTTTAAAATACATCTCTCCTTCTTTACCCATGCCCTGATGTATAATTACATATATCTTCACTGTGCACAAGTATTGCGCTGTGCAATCATTGCTGTGGAGTGCACAGGTTGCACAATCAACTTGTAAATAGTGCAGACCCTGATGAGACGGCTCCTGCAGGAGCTGTCTCATCTGGGTCTTCACTATTAACAGGTAGGTATATTGACGCGATTAGTAAGCGAATGGTTAAATTGTTTTTTAATTGGTATAGAACGACTTTTCCTCACATGACGCTATTGTAAGGAACGTAGTCTTAGACCAATCTACTCCTACTTAAGCCGTCTTTTGAGGGTCTTTTTAAAAAATCTCATTACACAATTTCTGTCATGATTCCCACTGAAATACTGCAATTTAAAATAGCCAGCCAATGAATATTGGTACAGTTATCATTGTTGAATATTCATCAGGTTAAAGGTTTAACTATTAGCCAAAACAGGGAGTGGAGCGGTGGTCTAGTGGCCACGCGTTTGGCTACCAATCCAGATGTCCGGGGTTCAAATCCGGTCCGCTCGGAAAATTTAAGAGATGCTTTTCCGTGTCTCCCACCCACACGGAGTCTGAGAAAAAACTGTCTGTGAAGCTTTAAATGCCCGAAAAGTAGTCATTACCCCACATTGACTGTCACAGTGAGCCCCAAAGAGCATAGCCCGATTGGAAAACAGCTGTGTATGTTCGATAAGTGCTTAGTAGATTCCACCAGCATATGAAGAGGCAGTCTATCCGAACGTGAGTGTGAATGCAATCGGGGAACCATGACTAGGAGGGGCGACTCGGAGTGAAAACCCGTGGAGACGAAATCACAAGTAACCCTGTACGGCACTGAGTACGAGGATGCAATGAACGAGTACGACGCATAGGAGCAAGCCAACGGGGGTGATTTTGGGCGACGGGCGAAACTCGGGCGTGAATACGCCGCAGAAAGGAAAAAATAAACAAAACATTATTTCATGGTTTTTGTGGTGTTACACTATAGACCTAGAAATTCGTTAGGAGCGGTGTGGAATCCCGTCTTGCACATAAGTAGTTGTACCGTATCGACATAAATGTATTCGTTTATATTCTCATCCCTTGTTTGTCAATGATAAACACTACTGTATCATGCCACCTACTATATCTTGCTATTTACTGCCTACACCGAGAGCTTCATCCAAGACACCTGTTTAGGGAACATAGGGAGTCCTGTTTTGAACACACCTGAATATTGTATCTAAATATTATACCGCCTACAGAGTCCTGTCATCGGCCCATCGCACCACCAACTAGCAAATCCAGTATTTCTCAGTGTTGTTATATTTTCTGGTCCTTCGGGATCATTAGTTTTGATTATATGTTTTGAAATTTTAATACTTCTTAAATTGAATACTGCTTGAGCCGGTGCTAGGGGCATGGGTAGTGTTGCATTTTTAATTACTAATCATGAACAGACTCACTAGAACAGAGTCTGCAATTTTCTCTTTTGGCATTGCTACTTTTGTTTTCGAAGTATCATCCATTTTCAGAATATTTATACCACCTACAACGCCCTGCCCCCTAGAGATCTCCCCCTTTACCGACACCGTTACATCGAATCACAGACACAGTCATGCGTCATCGATATATTCCCGCGGTTAAGGCTTTGCTTTGACAGCACCTGCGGAATTTAATAATATTGTACCAGGTCAGAACTTGAGCAGCAGTCTTAAATTCTTCCAATTGTAATATTGTAACACTCTCTCGTGTGTGTGCGTGTGCGTGCGTGCGTGCGTCCTAATTGATTTTACTGGTTCTTTTTCATCGAATTAATTCATAGGAGTGTAATGCATTGTTTATTCCTACTATCACGGTGACATTTGAACGCATTTTCAACAATTACAAGTCTGATATTCAGTCTGATATTAAGATTATTCTGTTGTTTTATTAGAATCGACATTGCTCTTAATGTGGTTAAATGGGGAAACATGTTGCAACTACAGAAGAGCACATATGGTGAAATAAAACACACACTTGATCCATCAAGATCTATGTTACACATCACACATTTTAAAGGAAAAGATAACAATTGAACTGCAATGTTCCAAGGGACTCTTAACATTTAGCCTGCTGCGATTGGATGGGTAATTATCTATGTCAACAGTTAAGATCCAGATGAGACGCCGAGTAATTTGGCGTCTCATCAGGATCCAAACTGTTTGACATCTTAATAGCACTTTTTAGACTAAACGATTATAACTAATGTTTTGAACATGTAGTAGGTGAAAATTATGAAAAAATAATTTTCTCAGCAAGCTAAAGGTTAAAGATGCACTGAAAAAGTATTGATGAGGAATGTGTTAGATTAACATGAGCCGTTATCATATTAACACTTTACATCATGAATGTCCATATATAAAATATGATGACTGTATATAAATCACTGTGTTTGTATAATGGCAGTACGGACATGGCTATTTGTACAATGGTGCGAACTATAGAATCAAATCTGTATTATTTCATATGCAAACAGAACAAAACTTGATCATATGGCTCCTAGGCACCTCTACCAGGGAAATTTACTCCCATATTATTTACAATAAACTCATACAAATTGTACGTTGGAACACTTTCGTTTACTCACTTTGATTAAATGCAATTACGATGGCATAAACATGTGTTGCTGGTCAATTATATTTTCAGTGAATGAGCAATAATGTCTGATCAGTGTTTTACCTTTCAGTGCTCTTTCATTTGAAAAGAGCACCTATCAGGGTATGCACTGTTTCGCATTCTAACTCCTTTTCTCGAGTTTTACTCTTGCATACTTATGGGACCTGCCAATAAACAACAATGGACTATTCAAAATGCACCACTGAAAAGGTTACACGATGAATACGGAATACGGAGACCATCAGACACTAGATTATAATCTACATACCCAACTGTGCGGTGAAGTTTTGTGTTTGCGACCATTTCATGTATTAATATACGAGTATGCAAAAAGCAAATGTCGACCAAAAGTAATGTAGAAAGCTGCCATCGCCATGCATTAAGCTATCACCTAGGTTATAAATCTAAAATTATATATGCTTTGAGCGGTCGTATTAGAAACATATTACTTTCTAAGTACATGTATTAGTCATGCAGGAAACACTGCATACAAAACACACAATGATAAACAGCAAATGTACATGAATATAAGAGACACAAAGAGACACACAGACGTAACAAACAAACAAAAGGGGAGATGGAAGTACCGCCTTGGAACGGTCAGTGACAAATGTCACTTGGGGGTTTAACTGGTTTAGGGTTAAACCTCATCTGCGATATGACTGGTATTTGGAACAGTTTGGAACTAGATGATTCGACCAAAACATTGGCGTCCATCAACCCTTCATCTGCTTCAAACACATTTTCAGTCCTGTTTGTTGGTGTTCCACTCTGTCGGAATGTATGAGCAAACGCCTTTGTTTTGCAATGTGGTCGTCGAAGATTAGTATGAAGCATTCAGGATCATGGTCAGCACTGTTTGCTTCACCAATAAGGTCCAAGGACAAATAAGGTCCAAGGACACATCGATTAAAATGTTCTTGCTGACACTCCTGTCTAAATGATTCATTCAAATGTGCGTTTTGACTAATGCATTGCGAACTGCTGCACATGCCATGATCTATAGCCGATTCTGCGCTAATGTTTACGAAATGTTTTATCTAACTGATATGCCGAGTACTTCAGTGTCCCAACCCCATCCAAACTATTTGGCACTCTGGTTATGTGTTTTGTAAAGAAGTTAAAGGAAAGTAAAATTCTATTATGAAACATGCAACAGGCTACATACCTAGCAGACGATCGAAAATGTCATGGAACGTATACTTAGCGTGGACAATTACGACACCTGAGCATGTGAATTGTGTGCTTTTAGTGCACTTTACCTTGAGGGTGCTGTTATATTCTTTAACCGTGAGAAATAACCGTATCACTGTTTGTATACATCCGAATAGAAACTAATTAACGCTCTGATTATTGAATATAGTCTGAAGACGTCTACTTTAAGATATTGTAATAGACATCAGCTTTTACAAACGATAATGGTAGTAGTGTCGATAACGTGACTACATTAATGATTAACGAAGAAGTATTTAACCTCATTGTTGCATATTCATATAACAAATAAAGGCATTATGAATATTTATAGAAGTGCAAATATGAGTCATGCAACAAACATCACATATAGAACAAACAGCCGACCGAACAACAACACAAGAAAACAGCAAATGTACATATCTACCAAAACCATATAGAGACGGACAAAGACAAAACACACAAACAATAGGGAGAGATCTATGTACTGCCTTGGAACGGTCAGTGACAAAAGTCCCTGGGGGTTTAAACAGGTTTAGGGGCATCCAGCGTCTCTTTTCTTTCAAACCCCAACCCTAAAAGACAAACAGTGTAAATAAACCTATCCCCTCTCAAACTAATCTACAACAACCGCGATGGCAAAAACAGTGGTTACTAGAACTGTAAGCCACAGGCTAACGAATACACCCCCACCTGGCTGCTAGTCAGAACACCTATCATCAATCTGAACATATGTACAAACAGAAACATGGAGAGATTTAAAAACAATACATGACCCAACCCAATTTATGTAATAAAAATGACAAGATGTTCATCAATAAAGAAAAATGAAGAATAATTCAGAATTCAGAGAAATAAGACTCTTTCATGAGGTTTTATCCACACAACATAATTTTCCTACATTCTACGTACACGTGTAATACTTTATGGGAGCATTGAAAGTAATGCCATGGTTCCTAACTGGTTGAACTCTTCTGTCACACTTTAACGAAAAGCACATTTATACAAGAACCTGTATATGGCAAAATAGTCAAACAGGGAGAGCCACACACGAAACGACACCGCACCAAACACCATCAAACAAGAAACGGTATGGCCACAAGACAAAACATAGCAGGACGCATATCAAGACGAAAAACATTAAACATTAAGCATATTAAACATTTATATCAGGAATGTGTCTGTGTGTGAGAAAGGGTCTTCGTTTTGTTTTCAAGCGTTTTAGATACTTTCTCAGGGAATCAGAGACTTGGTATCTGACACGTGTCTGTTTGACTCTCCATCTATATACAACTGACCATATTGCATATATCTAGATTGAAAACAATATTGAAGACCCTGACAGAGCAAACAGAAAAATGTGCGTACTCAGACACTACAAGCAGGGTCCATGCTTATAAAACATTTAGTTGAGTCTGAGTTCGTTCTCAAGTTTTTGATTGGTCAGACTTTAACATTGAAAAAGCTTGAGAACTCAAATCTGACCAATCAAATATTGAGAACGGACCCTGGTCATTTCTCTACCAAACCCTATGCTGTTATTACTCTTTTGAATCGTCTCTTCGATTCACAACATAGATATTGGTGCAAATACTCCTTTTATAACAATGGTTTCCAAAATGGCTCTTTGTCACCCTTCCTTTTGTTTGCCTTGCGTCTTTGTGCTTGTGATTTTGTTCATATGTGGAACGTTTGTCTCTGGTTCTTGTGTGTCTTTTGGTGTTTTCTGTGTTCATTTCGTGTGTGTGTGTGTGTGTGTGTGTGTTTGGGTGTGTGGTTGTGTATGTGTGTGTGTGTGTGTGTGTGTCATGCTGTCTATCGGTGTTTTGGTGGTGGTTGCGTCTTGTATGTGGCTTTGCCTGCTTGACTTTACTACTTTTCCATTTTACAGAGAAACGTCAACAGGCGTCGGTAGGGGGGGAATGGGTTAAGTAACTATTTTAAAAAGAAAACCTCTGCAGACGGTATTTTATGGTACAGATGCAAACAGAAACATTTTGTCCTGGAAGAAACACACGTCTGCCCCCTTATCTTTCAGACGTGTCATGTCATTCATTATTCACGAGTCAGTCACCCTCTGACTTATCTCCACCAGGAATAAGTAGCTGTCATACACTATTGATATACTGGGTTTCACGTCACTGACAATAAGCACCACATTGCATTCTGGTATGAAAACAAGGCACACACACAGAATAGATGACTATATTCACAGTACGGAAACCAGTCAGTTGGCGTTTTGGAAACAGTGTTGAACCAGATCTGTCACCGCGTTGTCATGGCGACTGATCAGGTCCTGCACTGGTTGCCACCTATCAGATTCCATTCTGTTAAGCTGACTTGTATGGGAAACAGTGCAGAACGAGATCAGTCGTCGCATATTAAAATACCCCGGCCAGGAGTCTCCTGTAGGAGCCGTCTGATCTGGGTTTGCTCTGTTTGCAAAAGCGTAAACAGGTTAAATCAATGGGTAATATTATAGTATGAATTGTATCAAACAAATGGTAAAAATAACAAGGGCATGTTGTATTGCTATGCAAGACATGAGTCCCCCACCGGACTGAAAAAAAACTCCACTCTCCCCACCCCACCCACCCATGGTGTGGTTGACCATGGTATATACATGACCACCTGAATGGTATTAGTACCTACTTTCATACATTGAATCAGTAAATAAAGTTATTGTCCCGACAAGAAAATATGAAAAAGGGGAGTAACTCCAAAAATATTGATGCTAGAGTTATTGCCCTTGTGCATGACACTACACCTCATCATGCTTGTTACATATGAGAAGTTTCAAATCAATTGAACCAGTACATAAAGAGTTATTAACTGGACAAGAACATATGAAAACGGGGAATAACTCCAAAAATATAGATGCTAGAGTTATGGCCCTTGTGCATGACACTACCCCTCATCATGCTTGTTCCATATGTGAAGGTTCAAATCAATTGAACCAGTAGATAAAGAGTTATTGTCCAGACAAAAAAAATACGAAAAAGGGGAATAACTCCAAAAATATTTATGCTAGAGTTATGGCCCTTGTGCATGACACTACTCCTGATCATGCTTCTTCAATGTGTGAAGTTATAATGAATTTGGCCTAACTTTGTAGGAGATATTGCCCGGACACGAAGCGTGACATCCGGACTGACAAGAAAATATGAAAAAGGGGAATAGCTCCAAAAATATCAATGCTAGAGCTATGGCCCTTGTGTATGACACTACCCCTCATCATGATTGTTCCATATGTGAAGTTTCAAATCAAATGAACCAGTAGATAAAGAGTTATTGTCCGGACAAAAAAAATGTAAAAGGGGAATAACTCCAAAAATAGTGATGCTAGAGTTATGGCCCTTGTGCATGACACTAGCCCTCATCATGATTCTTCAATGTGTGAAGTTATAATGAATTTGGCATAAATTTGTAGGAGATATGGCCCGGACACGAAGCGTGACAGACGGACGGACGGACAGACGGACGGACCGACGGACAGACGGACGGAATCGAGCAAACCTATAGCCCCCCAACCGGTAACCGGTGGGGGACTAAAAATAAAATTAAAACGACAGTCAAGGGACATACAGAGCTACAGATAAAGGTGCATACCCAAATACTAAGGTCATCATTTCCCCACCAAACTCTATACTGTGATCACTCATTAGAATCGTCTCTTCGAGAGAAATAAAGGAGCCATTCTTGAAAATGTTTTACGCATCTTATCTGGACCGCTGGACCTAATTAAGCAACATAGAGGTGTAACTGTGCAGGTAAAGTACAAACTAATATTACCAGTACCTCGTGAATATTCAATAATATTCAATTAAGGAATAATGACATTATGAATATAAATTAGATTCGTGTTATGAGGACATGTTAACTCGTTTCAGAAAATATAGAATCAGGTTTGTACATGTATCATTTCATAAGCAAACATAGCAGACCCTGATAAGTTGGCTGCCACTGGCTGCAAATACATGAAAGGTGTCTTCTATCTAAAAAGGATTAATCCTAATATTGACTATACTTTCATTCTTACCTGCTGATGAGTAGAACATTACGGTGGTAAAATTTTGAAAATGTTTTACGAAGTTTGTCATATCTGTAGCCCTGTTTTAGTAGTTTTTCAGTGATAATAAGGTTACGATTGTTAAAATCATCAACAGAAGAACAAGCTCTAGCAAAACGAATAAGCTGAAAAATGTATACACCGTAACATGTAGCACGGGGAACATCCCCATCCAAATGAGGACAGTTAACTATTTTAAAATTAAAGTCATCCCTTTTGTCATAAATTCCAGAAGAAATTTTTCCATTGTTTAAAGATAAATTTAAATCTAAAAAGGCTGCAGATATGTCAGAACTATTTGCTTTATTAAGCTTGAGCTCTCTAGGGTAAATTGAGGTTATCATAGAATCAAAGTATGGGTTATCAATATTAAATATGTCGTCTAAATAACGTGCTGTATTGTTAAAAGCATTGATGACATCCGCCTGTGAATCGGTTTTAAGGTTAAGCATAAAATCCCGTTCATAGCAATACAAAAACAAGTCTGCAATTAAAGGAGCACAGTTGGTTCCCATGGGAATACCAATGACCTGGCGATATACAGAATTACCAAAACGAACAAATATATTGTCTAACAGAAACGTAATTGCGTCACAAAGATCTAAACATGTCCACGAGGTATATTTATTTGTAATGTCATTGGTAAAGAACGCATGTCTAGAATTACAGGCAATAAATGATACATTTTCTCTAGCAAATGTTTTATTTATAAGATTTGTAAGTTTGATCTTTATTAGATCGTGTGGTAATGTGGTATAAAGTGTAGAAAAATCATATGTGCTTATTGTGTTAGTTTAGTGTTGCTTGATTTTTAATTTAGTTAAAACCTCATTGGAGTTTTTATAGACCAAAAAAGGTTAATTCCTGAATTCTCATAAGCTTTATCGCAGTAACGCTTGACATGTTCTTTGACCGCTGTTAGACACGAAGTGGTGCATTCCATGTTAAAACGTAAATCACATGAGAAGTTTTACAGTTAATATTTGATGTACATTTGGTGGTAAACACTCTATCATTAATTGTAGATTTAATGGTAGAATTACAAGATAAATGTTTGCAGCACATACACCTCTTAGCATTGCACTTATCAATGGTTGGATACATTCTACGTCTTCCGTGAAAAATCCGTTTATTTTGAAATATATTAACTACAGTACTATGTTGAATAGATTTATTTAACGGAGAAAGTACCACTTCTGGGCCATTGTGAAAACAGTTATTAATAGAAACAGAAGGTAGGTGAAATGATTTTGCTTATTGATTCAAATATATCACTTCTAACATGTACTATTCAATCCAAGATCAATCACAAACATAAATAAAGCAACTTTAACCAAATATTGTCAAGTCCAAAAAGGGAGATAAGTATGTTGTTAAAATTCAAAGAAGTGTTATGGCTTCTGCCAGACAATGCCATCCAATAAGTTCAAGCAGCTTTGTTTATTTTTGTGAAGTGTCAACTCCAAAGTTCTAAACAAATAGGTACCTTTTCAGAAAACCTTAATTCCAAGGACTATAACTCTGGCAAATATTTTTCAACCAGACTGAGATTGGGAATTAAGCTGTAAATCATCAAGATTTAGCTTTGTACTAAATATAGAGTTGATATCTCCAGTCACTTCCATAAAAAGTCCAGAAAACTGGAAAACATTGGTAGGGGACTAAAAGGGGGAGATAACTCCTGAAGTAATGGTCCGATCATAATGGAAATATTCAGTGCACAGGTGTATATGGTCATATGGCTATACATGAAGTTTCAACAAAATTGAAGCAAAACTGTAGAAGAAGAAGGCTGGACAAAATTGTGTCCACGGGCGGACAGACGGGCGGACAGACAGACGGACGGACAGACAGACGGACAACCTGATTCCAGTATACCCACCAAACTTCGTTGTGTGTGGTATAATAATATTAAGGTGAAACAAACTGTATCCACCTATCGATAGTGTACTCAATGATTCCAGCTGCAGAGTAGCTATAGAAAAGTAATAAAGAGTACGACAAAAACGAGATACAGATATCCGACGTCCTCCTTCCGTTTCCGGATTTAATAGTTTGCTATTATATCTTCTAAGTGGACGTATAAAGAGACTTTACTGTACTTCGCGTTGTACTAATTTAACGCCAGAGATATGATATATTATGTGAATAAAATATTAAAGACATATGGGAAATGTTAAACCTTTCCCTGCTGTTAACAAATTTAATTTAGATCGGGCGGTAGTTTTACTTTAATTCATTCCAACTTTTGAGAACCTATTGACTGAGTGTAACCAGGCTTGGGTCCTCATAAGACACCGGGTTGCTCAGCATTTCACCTGAATGCGAGTTATGTTGTGTTACAAGGGTGAATATCAGATTAGACAATTGATTTACGTCTGCTTCGATTCAGCAAGGCGAAAAATGCTAGTACATGCTCTAGATATGTTACTGAAACCCAGTCGTGAAATTTTATTTGACTGGAATGACATTCTATTATCAATATGATCATTACAAGTGTATTATATCACGTATTTGTTTGTATTGCTCTGTGTAAACAAGGTGTAGATAGTATGGTGTTCCAACAATTCTTGGCGAACAAGTGTACATCGTCACCAGTTGATCTTGTACTGAAGGATAAGTCCTTCTACGATTGCTGGAAGCAGTGCGAAGCTAGATCGGACTGCAATGCTGTAAGTTACATGCAAAAGACTGCATTATGCAGGATGGACTTTCAGGGGATCACTCCAGTAGCATGTCAAGGATACGTTTACTCACAGAAAACCGACTGGAAACAGGTAGAAATAATAATACAAATGATAATTATTATTATAATGATATAATAATGATGTTATTAATAATAGTAATAATAATAACAATAATAATACAATAATAATGCTAATGATATAATGGTAATAATGATTAAACATTGTAATGATAATAACAGGTTTAAACACTAGAGTAACGGATAAGATCGTCAGAATATGTGGCATCTATAAGCTTTGTAAAACATGCATGTATGTTCCTTTTAGGCACACTCTAATACATGTAGCTGCCCCAATCGTAAAACGTGTGGACAAGATCGGACGTGTTTGGATTCTGGTAGGGTCATTAATTTACGTTGCTTTGTCTTTATTAGTTTAAACTGAAGTATCTTCTTAACGAAACCATCGCAAGTTCTAACATAAGACGGTCATAAACCGAAAATGCGTTCGTCATATTCCTGACCTAAGAAAGCCTCAATTGCTCTACGCTAGTACATTTATGTGTGATTATTTCGGCTACCGCTACCGCCCCGTACTTCGTTATCGGTGTCGTAATATTTTCTGGTCCTTCGGGATCATTATTTTTGATGATATAAGTTTTGAAAAATGAATATTGCTTAAGCCGGTGCTAGGGGGCGTGAGCAGCGTTGCACTTTTAATTACTACTCATGAACACACTCAATAAAACCGAGTCTGCAATTTCTCTTTTGATATTGCTACTTTTGCTTTCGAAGGATCACCCATTTTCAGAATATTTTTAAATTAGCACATACTGTAATTTTAGTCGGACGATTTTTAGTACGAGTGATGAACTGTACGCTCAATTTTCAGTACTTACAAAACTGTAATAATCTGTGTAATCAACTCTGCATTTACAGATAATAATACATTATACCATCAATGGTTCACGAAGGGTCAAAAATGGCCCAAACTCAGATTCGCATCAAATTTGGTCTATTTATAGCCAACAGTATATATCAACAACTTTTGTCATTTTTATAATGATTCGCCAACTCATGTTGCCATGGCAACCGTGTGCGTGCACCGTCTTAAAAATGCATGCAAACTATAACTATTATCCTCTTAGAGCATTGCAGGTTCATAACAATAGAAATTTCACAAGTGTTGTTTTGAAATGATATTTAAGTTTCAGAAATGTTCTTTCTTTTTCCTGTTTAACAATTATACTAATAATTACCATGGCAACGAATGTTAATAATACAAAATAAACTATAGTGATCATTCTCTTACATCATTGTATACTCTAAAAATAAAATTTTCACCAGTGTTGTTCTCAAATGATATTTAAATTTCAAAAAAAATAATTTCTGTTTAACAATTATTCATGTAATTACCATAGCAACGAATGTTCATTATACAAATAAACTATAATTATCGTCTTCGTACAGCATTGTGTATACGTAATGATAGATTTTCACCAGTGATGATTAAAAATGTTATTTAAGTCTCAAAAATGTTCTTTCTTTTATTTTGTTTAACTATTGTTTAACAATTATACTTATAGTTACCATGGCAACGAATGTGCATAATACAAAATAAACTATATTTATCATTCTCTTACATCATTGTGTACTCTTAGAATAAAAAAAAATCACCAGTGTAGATTTAGAATAATATATAAGTTTCAAAAACATTTTTTCTGTTTAACAGTCATTTTTGTAATTACCATAGCAACGAATGTTCATAATACAAATAAAATATAATTTCCATCCTCGTACAGCATTGTGCATACGTAATGATAGAATTTTCACCAGTGTTGTTTTAAAATGATACTTAAGTTTCAAAAATGTTCTTTCTTTTATTCTGTTTAACAATTATTCTAGTAATTACCATAGCAACAAATGTTCATATAAAAATAAAGGCCTATTAATACTGTAGCATAAGTACACAATAGGGAAGGAAAAAAAAGATTTGGCTACCGTGAGTTTTGAACTCCGATCGCTCGTTCTATAGGCTAACGTTACATCCACTGCACCACTGTCACTTGTGTTAACTTCACTTGACAAATATCACATATTTATTTTAAAAAATAAAAAACAACGAAAAAGGGTTTATTTTTTTCAATTATCTGGAAACATTATTCTATTCCTTTGCAAATCACGAATTAAACTTCCATGCTGACAATGCAATCTTTAAGTCTAAAAATAGAACAGTCCGAAATGTTGCGATGTCCAGTGTATAGCGATGACAAACAACTTCCAACATTATTTCATTTATGACACATTTCATTTAAGAAACTGCAAATAAATAAATAAAATATTGTAAATCAGATAACTAAATAGCCCACCTTTCTAGCAGTGAGTCATCTTTTATGACGAAAGTGAATACCACAGGCAAACGTTTCTATGGACGCCGTCTGCATCTCGAATCGTCTCGCAAGTTCGGAAGAAAACTTCCGTAAAAATGACCAGTTGCGTATATCACATCACTTTTTCTTAACACAGTGAATTAATTATATTTTATATATGTATACACGTCCATTAATGTATTTTCTCGGACCTGATAATAAAAATATTGAGGAAAAGTTCCAATGTTATGGATACGAGTCCATTGTGAAAGCAAATCTCCGGGAGCAGTATTTTTTCCAGGTTCTTTTTCAATTTTCATATGGGCCCCAAGCGTCGCCAACCGAGATTTTTTCACAAATCAATGTTTGTTTACAGAAGTTTGCTTACTGAAAATTTTGTTTCTGGCGAGGCTTGGGACCCATGTGAAAATTGATCATAAACAGGCAAAAATACTGGAAAAACTCAAAATTACAGGGATAAGGGTACATTTGAACCAACAAAAATCAGGATAAAATGCAATTATATCGTTTTATTGTTATACAGTGATGAAAATAAATAACAGCAAACTCTTTCTCTAAAAAACGGTTTATTTTTTTATCAATCTCTTGGGCCATATATAGCCTTCGTAAACCTTGTCCTTTGTTCAACTGTATTTACACAGTGTGATAAGCTGCATGATCAATGTTTGTTCAAAGTGGTACAACTCTATTTTCAGTATGTGATAAGCTGCATGATCCGGGAAATGGGCAGCTATTCGGAGTGAGGTTCGGAATTGGAGACAAAGTTTCTTATAGCTGTGACTTTGGTTATGCACTGGAGGGAACTAGGAAGCGTGTCTGCCAGGCAAGTGGAAGATGGAGTGGACAAGATGTCAAATGTGTGGAAGGTTTGTTATTTCAGTTCTTTACATTCACAATTGATCAAATAATCTAACAGAAGTTTAGACGCACGTCTGAAAATAACCGAATACCAATTGCGTCTTTAATGAAACCCTTCCTAGTCGCGAAACTTGATTATAGCATGGAACGTATTGAATCACCGAAAACGTGTGCATGTGTGTGCGCGTGTGTGCGTGTGATATTGTATGTGAATGTATAAACACCTCTGTGTACGTATGCGTGCGCGCGTATACCTCATTAGAGGGGTGTTGATTTAGAGATGCTTTTTTCCGACAAAGATAGATAAATACAAACATAGATAATACTGTTCCTGTTGTGATATAGTAAAGATCTAGTAATACAGTTTCTATCGTGGTAAAAGGTATCTTATTCATACTGCCATTTTAAAGGTTCAATTATTTAATATTACAATGTAATTATATTACTTTGTTTTACATGAATGTTCACCAGGCAAAGTGTTAACCTAATAATTTCAACAAAAGCAATCACCATTGTTTTGTGACTGTTGTTGCTGCTACTGTGACGTCACTTTTTCTCCATCAGCTATAGCTAATAAGTGAACATATATGTTAATACAGTAAAATTCTCTAAATCGGATGTCAAATTCAGTATAAATATCGGTCTTGGAGGCAGGCTTAATGGAGGGTGAAAGTCATGAAGAAAGCTCCTCTTGAAGCCTTCTGTATCACATTCACCCTGTATTAGGCAGCCACCTGCCTTAAAGTGTCTAAAGTTTTCTGTACTAGAAATCCAGTTTAGACAGACTTTGCTCTATGTACTATGAACCGTCTTAACTAAACATGCGACCATCCTTATCAAACTATATGTATTCAGTGGATCCAAGCTGGTTGACACTTTGTCACTTGTTTCTCAAAAGCTTATGATATGGCACCCAGTGTAGGGTTTTCTAAATACTTGTTTGAATAACATGGAGTCAACACTGACCACGTTCCAAAACAGAGGAGATATTTATTTTAACTGCAGAGTAAGGTTTTATGTTGTTTTTAGAATGTTACACAGGTGTTGTCCAGCTGTACACTGGCACATGGAACACTTCGGTGTCCGGCCGCACGTGCCAGCGGTGGGACCAGCAATACCCACACGGGCACACTCGGCACCTGGGTACCTATCCACCCGGAGAATCCGTAACACAGGCTAAGAACTACTGCAGGGACCCAGACAACACAGGCGAGTGAAACGAGACCAGAACCAATTAAACTTCTTAAATGGTGTTCTTATTAGGCCAAATCCGTTTTGAGTTTCTTTTGGTTTCAAACAAATGCATTTTTCCGAGCAAATCGGTGTGCTATGTATGTTTGTATTGGACACTAAACGTAGTATCAGTGTCGGGTTTTCAAGACAGTTGGCATATTTAATGCAAAGTGAAAGTCGTGCAGAAGCTAACGAAGGAGCATTCTGTTTTACTTTTACCAGCATTACTTAGACACATGCTGAAATATATCTAAATTATTCTTTATTCAAATTCCAGTTTCATTCATGTCGCAACATCAAGCTATAGTTCTCGCGTATGTCAACTGGTAACCCTTTACTCAATGAATATTATTGTAAGAAATATTGACATCATGGATTTTAATTTAGTAGATTTGGATGAGCTTACCAGACTCATGTATTACTTTTTCTCTGTCGTGCCCTTAACGGCTTCCCTGCAGGTTGTCTGACTTCAGCAAATTCATTGAGTATATATTTGACAGATTTTCACAGTTATTATGCTATGTTTTACATATTGTCATGTGTTTACCGTCTTCTATGTTATGAGTAAGTCCGGCGGGGATACCTTTATTTACACTATTTGTAAAGCTAGGGTGACTTTGAGAGAAGTGTGAGGTTAGGACGTTCGTAAACCGGTTTAAACCCCCAGTTGTGGTTTTGCTACTGACTGTGCCAAGGCGGTACTCTCTTTGTCACCCTTGCTTTTGTTTGTCTTGCGTCTTTGTGCTTGTGATTATGTTCATGTGTGGAATATTTCTGTGTGTGTGTTGGTGTTTTCTGTATTCATCCCGTGTGTTAGTGTGTACGTGCGTACGTGCGTGCGTGCGTGCGCGTGTGTGTGTGTGTGTGTGTGTGTGTGCGTTTGGGTGTGTAGTTATCGAAATCTCTCACTTATTGGCAAGTACAAATGTAATCTTAAGGCGCTCCTGCGACACGGTGTTTCACATCCTGAATTTATGGTGATGTGATTTACAAGCTTCGTAAAATTATTGGACATTACACATTTTCTCATTTTGTTCACTAAATACATTAAAACATTCATTAAAAGGGGTATAATCCTATGGTACACCACATACTGCATGTTTGAATGTCAACCCTTTTACAGTTGGCAATCACGCTGACCTCTTTGCATGTACGCCGACAAGAAAGATTTAGTACTCTATGAAGGCGACCTCTTAAATCCGAACACGGAAGAAGGACGTTGGACATTTGTATTATTTTGTTTTTATCGTATCCTTTATTATTTTTCAATCGTTACTCTGTTTGCAGTTCAATCATCGAGTACACTAGCAATATGTGGATACAGTTACTTCATTTAAATATGTTTTCGTTTTACATGCAGTTTACCACTGTATTTGCCATCACGGTTGTTGTAGATTAGTCGGAGAGGGGATACGTTTATTTACACTGTTTGTCTTTTAGGGTGGGGATGGAATAAGCGTGAGGTTGGGTGCCCAAAAACCTGTTAACCCCCAGTCATATTTGTCACCGACCGTTCCAAGGCGGTACTTCTATCTTCCCCCTATTGTGTGTTTGTTATGTCCATGGGTCTCTTTGTAACTTTTATATTCTTTTACATTTGCTGTTTGTCGTTGTGGTGCTGTTTGGGCGGTTGTGTGTTTTGTATGCGGTGTTTCCTGCATGACTCATACATGTACTCTTACTAGCTTAATCCAGAAAATATTTGCCAGAGAAACAACATCATTTCTGGTATGTAATACTGAAAAAGCTTTCTTTACTGATGAGCCAATGATATATGACACCAATTGGTATTTCTCAGGTTGCGAATCACTAACCTTTCTTCTGGATAACATATTCATACGTTATGGGACTGCTCCATACCGTCAGGTGATGGGTACGAAATGTGTACCACTGATCGCCGATTGGTTTTTGTACTGATATGAGAGAGATTACATGGAAAAGTAATACAGTCAAGCAGGCAAAGCCACATACAAGACGCAACCACCACCAAAACACCTATAGACAGCATGACACACACACATACACACACACACAACCAGACACCCAAACGCACACTCACACACGAGATGAACACAGAAAACACCAACAGACACACAAGAACCATAGACAAACACTCCACACATGAACAAAATCACAAGCACAAAGACGCAAGGCAAACAAAAGGAAGGGTGACAAAGAGAGTACCGCCATGTTGAGTTTTAACAAACAATCACAAGATGATGTCATAAAAACCTTCAATGATACTTCTTGATATTTAGATGATATTTTCAACTTAGGTAACCCTTTCTTTAATGTTTAGATTACTACCATTTACCCAAAAGAATTTAAATTGAATAAAGCTAACCCTTCCGACACTTGTGCGGCTTTTCTCGATCTTGACCTTAACATTGACAATGGAATGATTTCTTCTACATTTTAAGACAAAAGAGACGTTTTTGATTTTAATTAATATTGCAAATTTCCCTCACCTTAATGGAGATGTTCCCCGTGTCCCATCTTACGGGGTTTATATATCTCAATTTATTCGTTTCGCTAGAGCTTGTTCTTTTATTGTCGATTTTAGCAGTCGAAATCTCATTTTAAATGAAAAGCTGCTTAAGCAAGGATTTAGATATCATAAACTAAGAAAAACATTCTCTAAATTTTATCATCGAATTCTCTCACTTATTGGCAAGTACAAATGTAATCTTAAAGTGTTCCTGTGACACGGTATTTCACATCATGAATTATATGGTAATGTGATTTACAAACTTCGTAAAATTATTGGACTTACCTATTTTCTCACTTTGTTCACTACATACATTAAAAATTCATTAAAATTGGATATGATCCTATGGTACTACAACATACTGCATGTCTGGTTGTCAACCCTTTTATAGTTGGCAGTCACACAGCCCTCGTAACATGTACGCCGACAAGAAAGGTTAAGACTCGATTTCGTGAGCATGCATATTAGTGTCGAAATCGTAAACTAAGAATTTTTTTTCTACAAACACTTTCGGAAATCTGGCCATTCTTTTAAAGAAGTTTTAGTACAAATTGTTGAGTGTCACAAATTCGATTCTTTTGAGTATCTCTGTAGGAAACACTTGCATAAACAACACGAACTAGTACTTTACACTTTACTTATCATAAAAGCTAATAATCCTTTCACTTGTTCTAAGATACACAATCACACAGTCTCTAAATATATATAGTCATGGCCTTTTACATGAGTCTACACTGCATATACACTTCATAGTACTATAAACTGTCGTCAGGCATAAGAGTATAACACTGTCACTACCTTTAAAGTTTATCTGAATAGCTAAATGCCTGTATAAAGTCAATTCCACAAAGGATACGTTAATAGATTGGATCTACACCAATATATGGCCTGTCCACACAGGAATATCCACACCACGCCTATCTGTGCAACATTATTTAAATGTCTCTTGCTACCAGTTCCACCAAGGATACTATTAGACAGCGTACCTTTAATAACACGTACAGTAACGCCTAAACAACTCGTTACCACTAACGATATAAATATTTAGAACTCGTAACCACTAAGGATACATAAGACCATTCCACTCAGGATACTTTAGCCATTCCACCCAGGACTCAGGCGCATTATCCACTTAGGACACTTGTTCCACTTAGGTACCAGATTCCACACAGGAAAGGTTGACTCAGCCTTGGCATGGCATAACCGCAGACAAAAGGAGCTCAGTGCCTCATGGTAATACTGCGTTTGGCTCGCCCGTCAATACAACCTGGACTGCAAACAGTACAAAGTACCTTTTTACCACCGAGCCATTTCAAGCCAGACATTTATTACGGGTCAAATATAACCAATTCAACATTTCAGATAATTCACAGGTAACTGCAGTAAATAGTAAACATATAAGAATGCAGTAACTTACATAATTCCAGGCTTTCAAGCTTCCCTCAACCTTCTCTCATACCAGTTTAGCATTACATGCTTTCAAGCCGACAGCTGACTTAGGAATTACCACTGTCCACCACTCACACACCCACTTCTATTTATAACAAACTACACGTGTACCTTGATAACTGGTTTAAACCCACAGGTAGCTGTATCGCATTACACAATACAGTATACATAAAATGGTCTGCAATTCATGGAAAATACCTTATTAAAACTATCTACTCTACCAACACGTAAGTTAAATCACCAGTATATATCTATACTATAACAATAACAGATCAAAATCGCAGGTAAATGTATCACAACATGTTGACCTGAACCACAGGTAACTGTAGCACAAACGTAGACCACATATATAAACTCATTTTTGTGACATTGAGCATATAACATATGATAAGGATGCTACTAGTAGCTTTAAATCGAAAGCTAGATTTATAGCTGAATTAAATTGAATCAAAAAATTGCAAACACCTTTTCCTTTAGGATTAACTGATAATATTTACCAGACTGGAAATATTTCAAAAGAACCTGATATAGATATTTTTTTTAATTTCTTTTATAAGAAAACGCAAATCTCGATCACATGGCATTCGCAAAAATGGTAATATTAAACGAAAATCTCGCTTGAAAATGACTATTCTTGATCTACATACTTTACGTTAAACTTCTGGTAAACATGCCATGCTTTCTAGACTTTCCTCTATATCTATATCTTCATTAAAAGATATTGACGAGCAAGCCGATAAAATTATTTTTAGATCAGATCCTCTCATAAGAACGGCTAGTTTGATACAAAGCTTTTCTCTACATGTTCTCAGACCGCACATTGACAAATTATCTGAACACCAAAGATTCTTCTTGAAAATTCCTTTTATTAATAAAGGTATTGATTTTATTGACCCCCAAAGTATTTTAAAGACAAAAATGTAATTGACACTATTCCTAAATACTTTAAAAATACAGAACCACCTATCATCTGCTACAAATATAACAAACCCATCAGAAATACAGTTTTCAACTGTAATAAAATTGTGACCGACCTTAATATTAATGATAATATTCCTGATAATTATGTCTCCCCCATTTATGGGGAGATATATTGTTTTTGCCAGAGTTGTCTGTCTGTCTGTCCGTCCGTTTGTCCGTCCGTCCGTCCGTCCGTCCGTCCGTCCGTCTGTATGTCTGTCCGTCACAAACTTGTGTCGCGCGTATCTCTGAAACCGCTAGTACTAGAGTCACCAAACTTCACAGGAATGTTCACCAGCATGAGTTGTTGTGCACCTATGGTTTTTGAATTGTCTCCCCCTGATAATTCTTGAGTTATTGCCCCTGATATGAATACTTAAATTTATACAAACTTTGTGTCGCGCATATCTCTGAAACCAGTAGGGCTAGAGTCACCAAACTTCACAGGATTGCTCACAAGCATGAGTTGTTTTGCTCTTGGTTTTTTTTAATTGTCTCCCCCTGTTAACTTTGGAGTTACTGCCCCTGATAACTTAAAATGAGACAAACTTTACTTAGTGTTATGCATATCTCTGAAACCACTAGGGATATAGTCACCAAACTTCACAGGAATGTTGACCAGTATGAGTTGTTGTGCACCTGGGATTTTTGAATTGTCTCCCCTTGATAATTCTTGAGTTATTGCCCCTGATATGATTACTTTAAATTAGAGAAACTTTGTGTCATGCATATCTTTAAAACCACTAGGGCTAGAGTCACCAAACTTCACAGGAATGTTCACCAGCATGAGTTGTTGTGCACCTGGTTTTTTAATTGTCTCCCCCTGATAATTCTTGAGTTACTGCCCCTGATATGTTAACTTAAAATTAGAGAAATTTTGTGCTGCACGTATCTCTGAAACCAGTAGGGCTAGAGTCACAAAACTTCACAGGAATGTTTACCAGCATGAGTTGTTGTGCATCTGGGTTTTTTAATTGTCTCCCCCTGATAACTTTTGGAGTTACTGCCCCTTATGACTTAAAATAAGAGAAACTTTACTTTGAGTCACATGTATCTCTGAAACCACTAGTACTAGAGTCACCAAACTTCACAAGAATGTTGACTAGCATGTGTTTTTGTGTACCTGGGGCTTTTGAATTGTCTCCCCCTGACAATGTTGGAGTTATTGCCCCTGATGACTTAAAATTAGAACCTTATAAGTTTGGAGTTACAGACATTACACATGTGTATTGGAAAGAGGATGGGAGGGGGAGACATCTGTTTTTGTGACAAAAACTAACCTCTAGTTGAGATTGCGCCACCTCAAAATTTTGCTATTCTTCGGCTGGTCATGTGATTACTGGTAATTTTGAGATAATTAAAGATAAACGTCTACGATCACTTTTGAATAAAGGTCCCAAATATAGAATATCATCCTTGATAGATTTTAACTCTTGTCGAGTTCAGATTGCGGAGGCTTTACAACTTTACAAACGTTTAGTATTAAGTGGTGTCGAAGAGAACATGTTGAGTCTAATGCTCTTTCTGGTTGGAAAAAACCAATTTTTTATATAATTGACAAACGCATTTCCTTTTATAGCTCTAATAAACACCTTCTTCCACCTAAACCTAGAATTTCTTTTAGACATCTTAAAAAGGGTTTACAGGATTTCCATCCAAAATACGTTTTGTTCCTGCTAATAAGGCATCGAATAGTGTGATTATTATTTGACGATTAAATTATATCGATGTCTTGAAGCAGGAAATTATTAATACCAAGTCATACATTTCAGTTACTACTGACGAAAAGACCATTGTTTTAGATCATGTCAAAAAGTGTGAACAACTTGGAACCGATATTAAAATTACACAACATAAACTTCTTACAATGTATTGTTTACCAAAACTACATACAAACCATATAAATCGCGTTTCATTGCAAATTCTAGTTCATGTACAACTACTAAATTGTCTATACTTTTGACTTCTTGTTTAACGAAGGTAAAGGAACATGTAAAATTCTACTGTGATAAGACTTATGAAAATTCTGGAATAAATTTCTTCTGGTCTATTAAGAACTCTTCAGAAGTCTTAAGCACACTTAAGAACAAAAGGTATCTTGCATTCACTGTAAGCACGTACGATTTTTCTACTCTGTACACAACTCTTCCTGGCATGTAATGCTGAAAAAGCTTTCTTTACTGACGAGCAAAAGAAATATTACACTAATTGGACGTGCTCAGAAGTTTGCGAATCACTAACCTTTCTTTTGGATAACATATTTGTACGTTATGGGAATGCTATATACCGTCAGGTAATTTGTATTCCTATGGGTACGAATTGTGCACCACTTGTCGCAGATTTGTTTTTGTACTGCTATGAGAGAGATTTCATGTTGCGTTTGAATCCTAAATCACAAGAAGATGTTATAAAAGCCTTCAATGAAACTTGTCGGGTTTTTTTAACTTAGGTAACCCTTTCTTTGATGCTCTGATTCCTACAATTTATCCTAAAGAACTCAAATTGAATAAAGCTAACCCGTCCGACAACTATGCAGCGTTTCTTGATCTAGACATTAAATTGATAATGGAATGATTTCTTCTAAAATATATGACAAAAGAGATGATTTTGATTTTAATATTGTAAATTTTCCTCATCTTGACGGGGATGTTCCCCGTGCTCCATCATACGGGATTTATATATCTCAACTTATTTCACATCCTGAATTTTATGGTGATGTGATTTACAAACTTCGTAAAATTATTGGACATACCCATTTTCTCACTTTGTTCAACAAATATATAAAACAATTCATTAAAAAGGGATATGATCCTGTATTACTACAACATACTGCATGTTTGATTGTGGACCCTTTTACAGTTGGCAATCACGCTGGCCTCTTTGCATGTACGCCGACAAGAAAGGTTTAGTACTCTATGAAGGCGACCTCTTAAATCCAGAAATGGAAGGAGAACGTCGAATATCTGTACTATTTCATTTTTGTCGTACCCTTTATTACTTTTCTACAGTTACTCTGTTTGCAGCTCAATCATTGAGTACACTAGCGATAGGTGGATACAGTATGTTCAATTAAATGTTTTTTTTGTTATACATGCACTTTACCACTGTATTTGCTGTCGCGGTTGTTGTAGATTAGTCGGAGAGGGGATACGTTTATTTACACTGTTTGTCTTTTAGGATGGGGATGGAATAAGGGTGAGGTTGGGCGCCCATAAACCGGCTTAAACCCCCGGTGACTTTTGTCACTGACCGTTCCAAGGCGGTACTTCCATCTTCCTCCTATTGTATGTTTGTTTTGTCTTTGTGCGTCTCTTGTTGTTTTTTCTACCTATGTACATTTGCTGTTTCCTTGTGTTGCTGTTCGGGCGAGTGTTTGTTCTGTATGTGGTGTTTCCTGCATGACTCATTTTTGTACTTTTAGTACTCTATGAAGGCGACCTCTTAAATCCAGAAATGGAAGGAGAACGTCGGATATTTGTACTATTTCGTTTTTGTCGTACCCTTTATTACTTTTCTACAGTTACTCAGTTTGCAGCTCAATCATTGAGTACACTAGCGATATGTGGATACAGTTTGTTCACTTAAATGTTTTCGTTATACATGCACTTTACCACTGTATTTGTCGTCGCGATTGTTGTAGATTAGTCAGAGAGGGGATACGTTTATTTACACGATTTGTCTTTTAGGGTGGGGATGGAATAAGTGTGAGGTTGGGCGCCCATAAACCGGTTTAACCCCCAGTGACTTTTGTCACTGACCGTTCCAAGGCGGTGCTTCCATCTTCCCCATATTGTGTGTTTGTTTTGTCTCTGTGCGTCTCTTGTTGTTTTTATAGTTATGCACATTTGCTGTTACCTTGTGTTGTTGTTCGGGCGACTGTTTGTTCTTTATGTGGTGTTTCCTGCATTACTCATTTTTGTACTTTTATTCGTTTTGCTAGAGCTTGTTCATCTATTGACGACTTTAACAGTCGAAATGTCATTTTAACTGAAAAACTGCTAAAGCAAGGATATAGATACCATAAACTAAGAAAAACTTTCTCTAAATTTTACTATCGAAATCTCTCGCTTATTGGCAAGTACCAATATAATCTCATGGCGCTTCTGCGACACGGTATTTCACATCCTGAATTTTATGGTGATGTGATTTAAAAACTTCGTAAAATTATGGGACATACCCATTTTTCACTTTGTTCAACAAATATGTTAAAAAATTCATTAAAAAGGGATATGATCCTGTAGTACTACAACATACTGCATGTTTGGTTGTCAACCCTTTTACAGTTGGCAATCACGCTGGCCTCTTTGCATGTACGCCGACAAGAAAGGTTAAGTACTCTATGAAGGCGACCTCTTTAAACCAGAAACGGAAGGAGAACGTCGGATATCTGTACTATTTCGTTTTTGTCGTACCCTTTACAACTTTTCTACAGTTACTCAGTTTGCAGCTCAATCATTGAGAACACTAACGATAGGTGGATACAATTGTTTCACTTAAATATGTTTTCGTTTTACATGCACTTTACCACTGTATTTGCCATCGCGGTGGTTATAGATTAGTGGGATAGGGGTGTGCGTTTATTTACACTGTTTGTCTTTTAGGGTGGGGATGGAATAAGTGTGAGGTTTTGCGCCCCTAAACCTGTTAACCCCCAGTGAGATGTGTCACGAACGTTCCAAGGCGGTACTTCCATCTTCCCCCTATTATTTGTTTGTTATGTCTGTGCGTCTCTTTGTGTCTTTTATATACATGCACATTTGCTGTTGGTCGTCTTGGTTCTGTTTGAGCGGTTGTGTGTTTTGTATGCGGTGTTTCCTGCATAATTCATACATGTACTTCATTTTAAATGGAGAACAATTCCATTATTTTGCTATCTGCAGTGTACATAAAATGCATATGCCCATATTCAAATTCCAAACTCGTGGTTAACACTATCATCGACATGATATATAGCAAACTTATTAAGCGCTACTCAATGATTTATCATATTAAATTTGCCTCCAAAATCAGAAAGATATAGCAGTGTCTAGAACGGCTTTGACTCTCAGAGATGCCTCTTGCCGCTCCTGTCTGATTAGGGTCTGTTTTTTTTGCTAACGTATATATTTGCCAAGTAGTTAGCTAACATAGTATTCAGTTTCAACAAAAGACCTATTGCTATTTTGTGACTGTGACTCATGATCTATGTGACGTCACTGTTCCCCCATTAGCTATCAGTAATAAATGACACTATACATGTGAATTTGTAGTATGAACCATCTCATCAAATCATGTTACTATTCTGATGAAACTATTTAGTGAGGTGTTATCCTTATAAGAAACTGAACTACACAGTGTCTGGTCTGGATCAGCACTTTCATAATTGCTATGGTTTGCGTGATTAGTTTACAAAGGGATATATGCGTCAAAATGAAGCAATACAACGATTTCCAAACTTTTACAACACCCTTTTCTTTAGGCCTGAATAACATTTATCAAGATCCTAGCATCGTTTTTTCTCTATATTTTCTATTCAAAAACGTAAAGTAAATCACATGGTAGACATAGAAATGGTAATATTAATTTAAGTCGCAATATGTCTATTCATGATTTACATACCATTCTTAAACAAACTGGCAAACATTCTATGTTATCTTGTTTATCGTCCTTACTTTTTTCTTTTCTAAGATCCATAGACGAAGTGGCTGATAAAATTATATGCGTACAAATCCGTTAATTAATACTGCCTCGCTTATACAAAGTTAAACACAGCAATTTCTTAGTCCTCGTATTGATAAAGAATCTGAACATAAAAAGCATTTTCTGAAACTTCATATTAAACGCATTAAAACATTTAAAAAGAAAGGTTATGATCCTATTATATTGCAACGCACTGCATGTTTGGTTATCGACCCTTTTACAGTCGGTAGCTACGCTTCCCTCTTTGCTTGCGCGATGACAGGCCGAGGGTAGTACTCTATGATGGTATACTCTTAAACTTGGATACAGGATGAGCTTACCAGACTCATGTATTACTTTTTCCCTGTCGTGCCCTTAACGGCTTACCTGCAGGTGTTCTGACTTCAGCAAAGTCATTGAGTACATATTTGACGGATTGTCAGTTATTATGCTATGTTTTACATGTTGTCCTGTGTTCACCGTCGTCTATGTTGTGGGTAAGTCCAGCGGGGCTACCTTTATCTACACTATTTGTAAAGCTAGGGTGACTTTGAGAGAAGTGTGAGGTTAGGACGTCCGTAAACCGGTTTAAACCCCAGTGGTGTTTTTTTGCTACTGACCGTGCCAAGGTGGTACTCTCTTTGTCTTTGTGCTTGTGATTTTGTTCATGTGTGGAACGTTTGTCTCTGGTTCTTGTGTGTCTTTTGGTGTTTTCTGTGTTCATCTCGTGTGCGAGTGTTCGTTTGGGTGCGTGGTTGTGTGTGTGTATGTGTGTCATGCTGTCTATCGGTGTTTTTGTGGTGGTTGCGTCTTGTATGTGGCTTTGCCTGCTTGACTTTACTACTTTTCCATTCAATTCCTAAATAAATGTATCGATTGTATTGATATTCAAAGTATACTTCGTGATTCGAATGTAATCGATACTATTCCCAATTATTTCATCGACTCTGAATCACCTATCATCTGTTATAAATATAATAAACCTATTAGGAATGTTATTTTAACTACAATAAAATTGTCTCTGACTTAGATATTGATGTAAATACCCCTACTTCTTGAGATTGTAGCATTTCAAGCTTTTGCTATAAACCAGTTGGTCATGTCATTACTGGTAATTTTGATATCTTTAAAGATAAACGTCTCAGGAGCCTCCTAACTAAAGGACCTAAATATAGATTACCTTCCCTTATTGATTTTGACGCTTGTCGAACTCATATTGTGGAAGCTATTCAAGAATTCTGCATCAAATGGTGTCGACGAGAACATGCTGATGTTATGCCCTTTCGTATTAGTAGAAATGTATTTTTGATTTTATTGATACGCGGATTGCTTTTTACAAGTCAAATTACCAGCTTTTACCACCTCGGCATAGAGTTACATTTCGCTATTTGAAGAAGAATATTTCTAATTTTCATTCAAACTATGATCAAACATTGTAATAATTATTTGAATATTGTAGTGTGTTGATGTTTGAAAGAAGGAGCTAACTGGTTCACACACTTATATTACAGTTCAATCACCTGAAAAAGATATTGTCTCGGAACATGTAAAAATGTTCAATACTTTTAAGCCTGGTCCTAACATAAAACAACATAAACTTTCTACTTTGTACTGGAATCCGAAACTACATAAAAACCCTTATAAGACGCGTTTTGTTGCCAACTCTAGTTGTTGTACTACTACTAAAATATCTAAACTTTTGATGTTCTGTCTTACCGCGATCAAAGCACAGTATAACATGTATTCACTGAGCTCTTATGATTTCTCTACACTCTATACTACTCTACTTCACCATCTTATAAAGGATAAACTGTTTAAATTGATAGAAAAAAACGTTTGCCAGATAAAATAAAATGTTACTTGCTGGTAATGTTCAACGCTTATTCTTTTCGAATTAAGAAGTTGAAAATTACACAAGGTGGACTTGCCTTGATGTTTGTAGATCTCTTACCTTTCTTTTAGATAGTATATGTGTGCGTTATGGGGATACCATATATCGTCAAGTTGTTGGCATACCATAGGTACAAATTGTGCCTCTCTTGTTGCAGATTTGTTTTTGTATTGCTATGAGAGGGATTTTATGCTTATCTTAAAACCTGATACAGATGCCGATAGTGTTAATGCTTTTGATATAACTTCAGGGTATTTAGACGAAATTTTGAATTCGGATAATCCTTATTTTGAAACTATGATTTCTTCAATTTACCCCAAAGAACCGTCTTTAAACAAAGCGAATCAATCTGACGTTATGGCTTCCTTTTTAGATATGAATATTTCCATCACTAACGATTCGTTCAAAATATACGATAACTGGGAATATTTTAGTTCTAAAATTGTTAATTATCCTTTTCTAGATGGAGATGTGCCCCGTTCTACATCTTATGGGATTTATATTTCTCAACTTATTCGGTTTGTCCGAGCCTGTTTTTTACTAGAAGATTTTAACAGCCGTAATTTAGTTATAACTGATAAACTTCTTAAGCAAGGTTACAGATATCACAGATATCACAAACTTCGGAAAACGTTTTCTAAATTTTATTATCGAAATTTACCACTCATTAGTAAATATAATTGCAATTTACGGACGTTATTGTAACAATGCATTTCTCACCAAGAATTTTATGGTGATGTTATCTACAAACGTAGGAAAAGTAAACCTTTAAGAAGAAAGGTTATGACCCTATTAATATTGCAACGCAATGCATGCTTAGTTATTGACGCATTTACAGTCGGTAGCTACGCTTTTATTTTTGCTTGCGCGATGACAGACCGATGGTAGTACTCTATGATGGTATACTCTTAACCTCAGTAACGAGAGGAGCTTACCAGACTCATGTATTACTTTTTCCCTGTCGTGCCCATAACGACTTCCCTGCAGTTGCTCGGACTTCAGCAAAGTCATTGAGTACATATTTGAGACTTTTACACAGTTGTTATGCTTTTTTTTAATTATTTTCATGTGTTTCCGTCTTCTTTCTTGATGGAAAGTCCGGCGGGTTTACCTTTATTTACACTACTTGTTAAGCTAGGGTGACTCTTTTTGCATTTCTACTTTTGCTTTCGTAGGATCAACCATTTTCAGAATATATGTACTTCACAACAGCAGGTGTCAATTGCTTGTGTGGCGGTCGTAAAAAGTCGCTCCGTACTTCATTCTCAGTATTGTTATATTTTCTGGTCCTTCGGGATCATTAGTTTTCATGTTATTAGTTTTGAAAATTGAATACTGCTTAAAGGTCAAGTAAACAGATTGGGTTTTCGTCAAATTCTGATAGTATACAGTTAGTTAAACACCAAGCTTTAGAAAATTCTTACCGTTTTTATCTAGTTTTGATGTAAATCGAGTTTTTATTGTACCGCGAACCGTGCATTTTGAAAATCGATACATGATTATCTCCCTTGCGTGACGTCACTTGTGATGCTCGCCAGTCAGGGATCCCATTGAGAGGGAGGAATGTACACAGCAACTTAACCTTTTCCTTTAAATTAACGCCTCTGCAAACAAAGTAGATCCAGATCAGAGCCTACAGGAACCGTCTAATTAGGGTCTGTTCTGTTTGCTTACAAAATTAGATCAAATCCGACTCCTAAGTTTGTATAAATACCCAAATTATTTTCACACTTTTCCAGACATTACGTCCAGGGATAAGCCATAGAAAGTGACACTTTATCGAGTAGGGGAAACTATTTATGGGGTGTGGTGTTTATTTTAGGTGTGAAATACAATGATACTTAATATTAAACATTTTTTAAATTTTGTTAATCTTAACCCTTCTCTTGCTTTTTACCCATGCCCTGTTGTATAATTACATATATAGCTTCACTGTGTACACGTATGTCGCTGTGCAATCACTGCTGTAAGTCAACTTGTAAATAGTGCAGACCCTGATGAGACAGCTCCTGCAGGTTTTCACTATTTACAGGTAGGTATATTGACGTGAATAGCAAGCGAATGGTTAAAACTTACTTTACATGTCAGTGAATTTACACTATTCATACATAAACAATAATTTAAAAAGAGGATGAGGTTAGGACCAAGACCATTAGCACATAGTGTAGATTCAGATCAGAGGGACCATTTGGGTCCCGCCCATGAGTTGGGTCCAAACAACTTTTAGACAGAACCAGACAACTTTAAATGAATTTAGGCAAAGTGGGTTCAGATGAAATGGGACGTTCTCGTTAAGTAACATAGTACTATGTATAAATGTACGTACTTTAGAAAAAAAAGAAATTCCACCAAAATACAGAAAAATAGAAAATTAATTATTTATTTATTTTACTTTAATATTTGCAATACCAAAATGATGCATTACTTTCAGAAAATCGAGTAAAGGTTGAAATACCAAAATATGTATTTTGTTGGGAAACTGAGAAAAAGGTGGATCTTGATAATAAATGGTTGTCAGTCTTGAAGAATGACTAATTTTATTATTATTATATTCATGTTTCTAAAGCTTGTGAATTATGTTTAAATGACTGGACCCACTACAAATAAAAATGTCTATAAAACAAATATGGTCAACACATTAAAACTGTTACTACATTTTTTTTATCATAATTTTACAGTATACTCGTATGTGCAACTTAATTATGGTTTGTATTATATGGAAACAACAGTAAACATAACCATTAGAATTTCTCTATGCATGTATGAATGAATGTGTTAAATGGCCTTAGGCCATATTGTACTGAGCCATATTACACACGAAATGCCCCATGCAGAGTCAGTCTCCAGATGTCAGTTATCATAGTGGCCCAACAGGGGACAATGATTATTGCAAGGCCATAAAACCCGCTTCCTGTATATTACGTATTGTTGCATTCCTTTATGTAGCTGTGGTAACTTGTCAAAAGAATCAATCATTGCGGTCATGGTGCCTCAAAGTTAGTTTTGGGCATAATGTAGGTAATAATCAGTAAAACTATAAAACGCATCCAATGTACAATTCCGTAAATTACAGTAATCCAGAATGACTTTTTTTGCTATGGATTTATGGTCAAAATTGTCCATGTTCCAAAATTGCAAAAGGATCATATTTATGATAAACTATTTCCCTGATGAAAAAATATGTGTGAGTAAATCACTTCACGAATATAAACCCTTCATTCCACGTGCCTGTTTATGCCAATGCAAACATAGTAGACCCAGATCAAACGTATTGAAACAAATTTACAAACAGAGTAGATCCAGATCAGTCAGCTTCTGATCAGGTTCTTGTCGATTTGCTTATGAAATAATAAACCGGTAGGTCTGGTTGTACAATTACTGCCATAGCATGTGCTCATATATCATTAACTCTCCATGAAATCATTATTTCTTACACGAATATTCATGAAGAAGATCTAAAGGCTTTTTTTCACAATGCTAGCTTTTCAAATAGATCATTGGCTCTGACAGATCAATTAGGATTAGATCAACAAAATTTCATAAGCAAACAGAGCAGAACCTGATCAGACAGCTCTTACAGGAACTGTCCGATCTGGATCTACTCTATTTGCAAACGCACGTGAAGCCGTTTATATAAGATTCTAATGCAACATTTTTGTAACACTCATTCTGATTGGTCCACGTGACAAAATTTGAAGCATATAAACCACCGATATATTGTCGGAAAAATGAATATACTGTCGGAAACCGAATCACTAGAAAATTTACTACGAAATATTCATACGCGCATTCATAGTAAAATTGAATGAATGGGTTTGAATGAACGAAGACACTGGCTGAATGAAATGTCAAATGTTTTCAATTTGCTTGTTTTTTTCAACACACTTTACGGTTGTAGTCAATGTGAGTCTGGCGATTCTACTCAAATATATATGGCAAAGTCCCACAAGTTGATCCTGAGTCCATTTATTTCACATGTTGATCTAATTCACTGTCCTTGAACAAACGTTTCTCTTCCTCTATTCTGTTTTGATGTGTATGTGGCACCTGCGCCCTGTAAATATAAGATTTAAGGTATATAACCATGTAGCTGTGAGATTTATATCCATGCTGAAACTATTTAAGAAGGACCTGACAACACTTAAACATTACCAACCGATTACAGACAATGATCTGAAAACACTAAAAAACTCAGGTGTCCTCTCTGCCATAAATCTCAAATCTTTCCAAAGAAAAGTGGTTTGACACAACCTTGAATTTCGCTCTTCTTGGTATACATAGAAAACTTAAGATCTCTGACAAAAGGAACAAGAGGAAACATGTCCTGTAAATCTCTGAAAACATACCTGATAAAACTGCACCCGTGATCGAACCATTTCATTCAGTAACCCAAACGTTCAGTCGATTATGAAGAATCATATACACATCCAGGCCTGTTGGTGAGCGTGTGCTGAACGAAATGATGAAAACAATTTCTGCTGAGGCTTGTTTCGCCAAAAGTTTTAAAACACAAATCACTGTGTCCGAGAGACCGCAATCATGCACTAGCTGTTGGCCTATGCTGGTGTCAAAACCAGGGAAATAATGAAAAAGTCCGGTCGGTCATCAGAATGAAGCCAGTGTCCGAAGCTATAATGCCGACTCGTCCGACAATCAGAAGCGGCAGTATTCTTCAATTCTTCAAGGACAGTCCCATAATGAGAATTCGCCCCACCCACTCTAGACCACTCGAGGGCTCGTTGCAAATACCAAACATGCCTGTAGATTGTCGCTCCTGATAATTTCCATTTGCACGTCCACTATGCCTATCATAAGTCCAGCGGGGATACCTTTATTTACAATATTTGTAAAGCTAGGGTGACTTTGAGAGAAGTGTGAGGTTAGGACGTCCGTAAACCGGTTTAAACCCCCAGTGGTGTTTTTGCTGCTGACCGTGCCAAGGCGGTACTCTCTTTGTCACCCTTCCTTTTGTTTGCATTGCGTCTTTGTGCTTGTGGTTTGTTCGTGTTGTGGAACGTTTGTCCCTGTTTCTTGTGTGTCTTTTGGTGTTTTCTGTGTTCATTTCGTGTGTGTGTGTGTGTGTGTGTGTGCGTTTGGGTGTGTGGTTGTGTGTGTGTGTCATGCTGTCTATCGGTGTTTTGGTGGTGGTTGCGTCTTGCATGTGGCTTTGCCTGCTTGACTTTACTACTTTTCCATTATCAAATACACCAGTCAGCCAAAGTATCTTGAATATGCAACCAGTTCCACATTGCAAACAATTTAAAAATAAATAATTCCGTTGTCCATGTGCACAATTATTGTGGAATTTCGAGCAATGTCGAGGTCAAATTTGATTCATCTTTCGTAGTTTTGAAAGGGACCTACCGTCAGAAATTCAAAGGACCATGACTTAACGGTTTTCATTTGTGAAAATCAAAGCATCAAGTGAAAACACCAGTTCTTGGTATATTAAATATAAGCACAATTGCTTGGTTCCGGGAGAACTATTTTCTATATGCGTAATGCGGAGATATGCGGTATTTCATGACGTCATGTTATGACGACAGAGAGAAAATATCAAAGGACTTAAAGTATTGTTTGTTTTTTACCATCTGGATCTATGGTTTCATTAGAATAGGGATAACAGTTGCGTATTTGAAGGTTTGCAGCAGTATATCGGTGGTTTATATGTCGCAAATAATCGTTTTACATGCTCCGCTAACGCGTCGCATGTAAAACTAAATTTGCGACATATAAACCACCGATATACTGCTTCAAATCTTCAAATACGCAACGGTTATCCCCTAAATAGAAGGATTGGGAAATTGATTTTAAAGCAAATTAGGTGTCTGCTGCCAACAGTGCTAAATCATGTTTATTAATCATTTTTTCTCTTAAGAATATTTATTAAAGATTTCATGACCTCATGAATATTCATTACAGGGAGTACAGATACGTTAGACAACCCTGATCGAATCTAAAGCAATAAGTCTTCGGACTAAGCAATCAGAGCATATCCTGATCAGACAGTTCCTGCGTGATTTGAGTTTACGCTGTTAACAAATTTTTGTATAGAATAATTTTCCACAAAGAAAATGCCCATTAACCTACAGTGCTAGACCTAAGTCACATTTATAACAGAATGTAGCACATCCTTTTTTATAATTGTAGACCCAAGTCATCCACTGCATCTCTAGTATAAATTTCACGGAAAACAGCCATCGAGACAAAATGTAAATCACATCACATTTTCTTGAACTTCTCGTCTTTTGGTAATTTAAATAATCCTATTTAGCCTCTGTCGGATTAGGAGCTACACCCATAGGCAGGGATACACCCATAGGCAGCACAAATTACCATTTTAGCACTCAAAACGAAGCACAAGTACATTACGTGCGATTCTTTTTTATACGATATCTAGTTCGACATTTATAGCGAATGTCACAAGTGACGTTATCACAAGGGAGATAAGCGAACGACCAAAATCAGCCAGTGCTTACTTATCGGTGATATATGACAGCTGCTATGTGCGATATGACTGTATTTTTTTGTGTTTTCGAAACTACGTCGTACAAGGTACCCATTTGTCAAATATTTACGAAAAAGTGTCCTGCCTGTTTACTTGACCTTTAAGCCGGTGCCAGGGGGTGTGAATAGTGCTGCACTTTTAATTACTACTCAAGAACAGACTCAATAAAACCGAGTCTGCAATTTTCTCTTTTTGCATTCTAATTTTGCTTTCGAAGGATCAACCATTTTCAGAATATATTGAGATAAGTGTGAGATTAGGACGTCCGTGAACCGGTTTAAACCCAAAGTGGTTTGCTACTGACTGTACACCTTGACTTTTGTTTGTCTTGTGTATTTGTTCATGTTTGTCTCTGGTGATTGTGTGTTTGTGTGACAAGCTATCGATGTTTTGGTGGTGGTGTTTGTATGTGGGTTTGCCTGCTTGACTTGACTACATTTTAATTTAGTTTCTACCGTACAGTACAATTTGTTTTAAACAGCCACTAAGTGATAAACATCGGAGTAGTTAATACCAAGTGGTTTCATATGCATCACAAAAGAGATAAAGGGCACTCAGTAAAGCTTTTCATGCATCACTTTAGTCCAACAAGGATTCAAACTTTTTCTTTTCATTTGCCATTATAAATGCATCGATATGTGCATATTACTGTATGTTATAGTTTCAAAAACGTATTTCTTTTTTTCAGGGTATTTGTGGTGTTACACCATAGACCTAAACGTTCGTTGGGAGGCATGTGGCATCACCTCTTGCACATAAACAGTCCAACTACATCGCTATCAATCCATCATGTCGTATTTGCAACGATGGCCTGTCAAACATAGACACCACTATTCGGAGCTGCAAAACATCATCTTTTCAGTCATATATTGTCGTCCTGTCTCGACACCTGCTTATCGTATCACATACAAGCTAGCACGTGGAGTTATACCTTTTACAGAAATCTGCATTAGGTGTTACCTCCAACAGAGACCTCTGATTCAACGACTGCGTTATATTCAGTCACCTACACAATTATTCGTCAGCCGATATCTTCCTGAGGATAAGGCCTTTATTTTGTTATCATCTGCACATCATATAAGCGCGGTGTACTTTCTGCACTGCTGACTCAGATTGTTTAATTTCTGGTATCGACTTTTTATAATATGGCATAACCCACAAGGTATCGTAACCATGTTTGAGCCGTAACCCTACCGAAGAAGATAACATATAAATGGAAACATAGTAAAGTCGAGCAGGAAAAGCCACAATTAAGACGCAGCCACTACCAAAAGCACGGATAAAAAAGAGAGAGACACACAACTGCCTTTACACTGACATGCACACACATACACACACGAGAGAAAGAGAGAGAGAGAGAGATGATACAACCAATAAACGTACAAGTACCGTCTTCAAACGGGAATTGGCAAAAGCACTACTGGGGGTTTAAATCGGTTTAAGGACGTCCCAACCTCACACTTGTTTCAAAGTCATCCTACTTGAACGAACGGTGTAAATAAAGTTATTCCCACCACAATTCCCCCACAACAATATTAGACGATCAATATAGTACACTAGGTAAAAGTACAAATATGAGTCATGCAGGAAACACCACATACAGTGCTCCCTCTCTACAACGACACCCTTTTGGATACGAGGATTGTATGTGTTGTTCAGAGGGAGTTGTTGTAGGGATGGAAAATCAAACATAATTACATGTAGCTTGTTTGCAGATTCCAAAATAAGGTTATTTCGAGAACTAAAACCGATATGCCTCAATCAAACCCTATGTTGTGACCACTCTTTAGAATCGTTACAAAGTGACGATTCTAAAGAGTGGTCACAACATAGGGTTTGATGGAGGCATACATAAAATACGATGGAAAAAAGTTGTCTCTGGAGCCTTGTTGTTTCGGAAACAGTGACATACGTTGTTGTAAGGAGGGAATCGTTATTGGGAGGGCCGTTGTAGGGAGGGAGCACTGTACAGAACAAATAGCCGTAACCCCTGTCCGACTGATCTGCAACAATCGCGATGGAAAATACAGTGGTAACGGTTATGGCTCCATTATATTGCAACGCCCTACATGTTTGATTATTGACCCTTTACAGTCGGTAGCTACGCTTCCATCTTTGCTTGCGCGATGACGGGCGGGCCGAGGGTAGTACCCTATGATGGTATACTCTTAAACTCAGAAACGGGATAACCTTACCAGACTCATGTATTACGTTTTCCCTGTCTTGCCCTTAGCGGCTTCCCTGCAGGTGCTCGGACTTCAGCAAAGTCATTGAGTACATATTTGACGGAATTTGAAAAGTTCTTATGCTATGTTTTACATATTATTTACGTCCGTAAACCGGTTTAAACCCCCAGTGGTGATTTTGCTACTGACTGTGCCAAGGCGGCGTTTAGGTTTGTCTCTGGTGCTTGTGTGTTTGTTAATGTTTTCTGTGTTCATCTCGTGTATGTGCGGGTGTTTGGGTGTGTAGTTCTGCCACTAATTGTTGAGTTAAAAAAATATTACTACAACATATGCACCTCTTAGTATCGCATTTGTATTATAGGATATACTCTGTGTTTTTGTAAGCGGACTTTGTATGAATAGAAGAAACACGATGAATAGTAGATTTTAAAGGTGAAAGTACAATCTTCGCTCAATTGTAAAAACATTTAATGATCAAAAGAGATGGTATGTGAAAAGAAGATGCCTAATGAGGGTTAAGCTGTTTCAAACGTACGCAAGGCTGAAGTGAAGAAAGGTTACAAATATTATTAGTAACTTGGACAAAAAACAGGATGCATCTTAAGAGTTTTAAAAGTACAAAAATGAGTCATGCAGGAAACACCACATACAGAACAAACAGTCGCCCGAACAGCAACACAAGGAAACAGCAAATGTACATAACTATAAAAACAACAAGAGACGCACAAAGACAAAACAAACACACAATAGGGGGAAGATGGAAGCACCGCCTTGGAACGGTCAGTGACAAAAGTCACTGGGGGATTAAACCGGTTTATGGGCGCCCAACCTCACACCTATTCCATCCCCACCCTAAAAGACAAACAGTGTAAATAAACGTATCCCCGCTCCGACTAATCTACAACAACCGCGACGGCAAATACAGTGGTAAAGTGCATGTATAACGGAAACATTTAAGTGAACAAACTGTATCCACCTATCGCTAGTGTACTCAATGATTAAGTTCTATTAAATACATTCTGAAAATGGGTGATCCTTCGAAATCAAAAGTAGAAATGCAAAAAGAGAAAATTGCAGACTCGGTTATATTGAGTCTGTTCATGAGTAGTAATTAAAAGTGCAGCACTACTGACGCCCCCTAGCACCGGCCTAAGCAGTTTTCATTTTTCAAAACTAATAACGTCAAAACTAATGATCCCGATGGATCAGAAATATAACAACACTGAGAATGAAGTACGGGGCGACTTTTTACGGCTGCCACACAAGCTCTTAACACCTGCTGTTGTGAAGTTTATCTTTAATTAAATCGCGAGGAAGGGTTGTGTAAAAAGTAGAAAAATTGTATATGCTTACAGTGGATGAAAGAATCCTGTTGTTCTTAAGTTTGTTTAAAGACATTCCCTTGGCCGGCTTGGGTCTTTACAGCTAACCTGTGAAAAAGCATGCGGCACATGGTAAGAGCTATAGCAGTTTGCCTGTCAAGAACCACTGGAGCGTTCCATGTGAGGCCCGTCTCTTACATTTGATGATTTGGAAATGATTAGATTGTCACTAATGCAGTCAACAATGGTCTTTTGAGTGTGTTCCCCTTGACTAATTGTATGTCAGGGCCTCTCTAGACAGAATGAGACGGCTTGCCATATTTTGCACACTTGTATCATGCTTTTACTGTTACTTTCACGCCTATTGAGAACAATGGGGGGGGGAATCATTGAATGGACCTGGGTAATGTCTTTAATAGACCAGAAGAGATTTATTCCAGAAGTTTCATAAGTCTTATCATAAAAGAATTTTACATGTTCTTTTATCATCGTTAAATAAGAAGTAAAACATATATACAATTTGTAGTTGTACAAGAGCTAGAATTTGCAATGAAACGCGCATGTTTTTATGTAATATTGGTAACCGATACATTGTAGGACGTTTATGTTGTGTAATTTTAATATCTGTTTCAAGTTGTTCACACTTGTTGACATGGTCTGATACTATGGTCTTTTCGTCAGTAGTACCTAAAAGGTAATAATGGCCTGCTTCAAGACATCGATATAATGTAATCGTCAAATATTTATCACATTATTCGATGCATTATCAGCAGGAACAAAAACAAATATTGAATGGAAATCGTGTAAATATGGAAAAATAGTCAAACAGAGAGAGCCACACACGAAATGACACCGCACCAAACACCATCAAACAAGAAACGGTAAAGCAACAAGACAAAACATAACAGGACGCATATCAAGACGAAAAACATTAAACATTAAGCATATTAAACAACAAAATTGACCAATGGGTGAAAGCAGGAGTACCGCCTTGGAACGGCCAGCAACCAAAATAAGCTACTGGGGGACTTAAACCTGGTTTACGGGTACCCAACCTCGTCCTTATCCCACTTTCACCAAAGTCAAAATGTAAATAAATTTCCCCCTCCAGACAACTCCACAACATGCATAACGATGTCTGCCAAAATAAATTTGCAATGAAACAGTAAAACCCCGCTAATGCGACCATTTTGTAACCCTTTTTTAGAAGTATGTAATTCTAGGTTTAGGTGGAAGAATGTGTTCATTAGAGCTATAAAATGAAATGCGTTTGTAATTATATCAAACATCAGTTTTTTCCAATTTAAAAGAGCATTGGACTCAACATGTTCTCTTTGACACCATTTAATACTAAAAGTTTGTAAAGCCTCGGGAATCTGACCTCGACAAGAGTTAAAATCTATCAAGGATGGTATTCTATATTTGGGACCTTTATTCAGAAGAGATCGTAGTAGACGTTTGTATTTAATTATCTCGAATTTACCAGTAATCACATGACCAGTCGGAGAACAGCAAAACTTTGAGGTGGCGCAATCTCAATTATCAGGAACACAACAACTGCCAGTTCCAAACATTGGACACTACATAAGGTACCCCAATTTTTTTTCCACAATTGCTCTGACCTCTGATCATATAGTCATACAGTATATGTGTTCGGTTTGCATTCAATTAAACAGTTAGTTCCTTAAAACTCCCTTGTAACTATGTCCACCCCGTCTTTTAAAAATATCGGTGTATAAATGGTTTGTGTATACATGTACCGCGTCACTACGTTAATTTTATGACTTCACAGGTTTTACAGTTTTACATATACCTTGAATATGATCTTGCCTTGATATCGTTTTTTCATGGTGTGGAGTTGTTTGGGGGAGGAATGTTACTTTACAGTTTGACTATGGTGAAGGTGGGTGAAACGTGATGGTGGCCGGATACCAACAAACCAGGTGTAAAACCCATATAGCATGTGTTTGGCTACGGACCATTTAAAGTCAATACTCCTGCTTTCAACCTATGGTCAAATATTCTGGAAATGGTGATTGTTGGAAAGCAATAGTAGCAATGCAAAAAGAGAAAATTGCAGACTCGGTCTTATTGAGTCTGTTTATGAGTAGTAATTAAAAGCGCTACACTACTCACGCCCCCAAGCACCGGCTTTAGCAGTATTCAATTTTCAAAACTAATAACATCAAAACTAATCATCCCGAAGGACCAGACAATATAGCAACACTGAGAACTTTGCTTTGTACTGTAAATTCTGAAAGGTGGTGATCCCCCGAAAGCACAAATTGCAACACAAAAAGAAAAAATTGCAGACTCGGTTTTATTGAGTGTTCATGAGCAGTAATTGAAAACACAGTGGTGTTTTTGCTACTGACCGTGCCAAGCAGGTACTCTCTTTGTCACCCTTCCTTTTGTTTGCCTTGCGTCTTTGTGCTTGTGATTTTGTTCGTGTGTGGAGTGTTTGTCTCTGTGTGTCTGTTGGTGTTTTCTGTGTTCATCTCGTGTTTGAGTGTGCGTTTTGGTGTGTGGTTGTGTGTATGTGTGTGTGTGTGTGCCATGCTGTCTATCGGTATTTTTGGTGGTGGTTGCGTCTTGTATGTGGCTTTGCCTGCTTGACTTTACTACCTTTCCATTCCAACAAATGAAATGTAGGGATCGCCATTAGTTGTGCTTAGTGTCCCCTTAAAATGTACATAGGCAAACAGTTAGACCTAGATGATAAGGTTGTTTTCACGAATAGTATGAACACTCTTTGCTTCAAGATTATGTTCCTCAGGATACATTGATAAACATTGTGAAGAGAGGTGATCCCCCGAAAGCAAAAATTGCAACACAAAAGGAGAAAATTGCAGACTCGGTTTTATTGAGTCTGTTCATGAGCAGTAAATGAAGGTGCAACACAGCTCACGCCCCCCTGCATGTAGCATCGTCTTAAGCGGTATTCGATTTTCAGAACAAAAAAATACTGAAATTCATTATCTCGAAGGATCCGTAAGTATACCAACCCTGACAATGAAGTACGGGGCGACGTTTTACGACCGCCACACAAGCACTTAACACCTGCTGTTGTGAAAATTATAAATAAATTCTGAAGTTGTTCTTGCTGAGAACCTCTCTCAATGACTAGAATAGATTCATTTAAAATGCAGTAACCCCCCCCCCCTCTAAACCGGAATTCTAAAAGAGAAAAAACTAGATGCTTTTGGGAAGGTGGTTGCTTAATGCAGAATGAAAGTCATGCAGAAAGCTCGTAGAGAAACTTTCTGCATGACTTTCGCCGTGCATTAAGCTACCATCTGTCTCTGAGACCGTTATTTTATGCTAAATTAAACGTTCGGTTTAGAGGGATTTACTGTACATGTTTTGACGAAAGCACTGAAGAAGCAGCACACGTCGTGATGATCTATGGAAAAATAGTAAAGTCAATCAGGCAAAGCCACATACAAGACGCAACCATCACCAAAACACCTTTTTTCTTTTTTCTCTAACCACCACCAAAACACCGATAGACAGCATACATTGTAGTTGAAATAACTCTTTCACCGCCCTGGGCGATTCAATATTAATGTTTTCAAACAGCTTTATTCAAATTAGACACCGAATATGTCCGTATCTCAACAGTATCCAATCTAGTTGATACTGCGAGTATGTGTTTTGTAAAGAGGTTTCATTTGGAAAACTGAAGTAGACGACAAAGTGGCAGACAAAAGTTATCTGATGGTAAAGTGAAAGTGTTATTAGCTGTATAATTCGCATGAACAATTAAGATACCGGAACATTTGATTAATGTAATACGAGTATCAGCAAGGGACTTTCAAAGTACTAGTCCTTGAAAGTTTAATTTATGAGTTATTCTTAATTTCTTTACACGTCAGTGGTTAACATGTGACAACATTAGACAACAGTTATGACTTGTTGGAATACGACCTATTTGACGCTTTGGTTATGTATATTTCTCAAGCTTTTGATTGGTCAGATTTGAGTTCTCAAGCTTTTGATTGGTCAGATTTGAGCCAGAGGCTCAGATCTGACCAATCAAAAACTTAAGGCGACTCTTCGCTGCCAATTAATCAGTTGTAATTATTCATGGAAATAGTTTGGATCCAAATGTGATAAAGGCAAATTGATGAAATCATTTACAAGCCGCTTTACTTCGAAAAGCATGGCATAGCTATACTGGTAAATCCACTAAAAGACAGTTTTAGCTAGGCTACTGGTGCAAAGTTTTAGCTAGGCTTCTGAGGCCATTCGTAATTGTTTTTGACTGGATGGACATTTATCTATCACGATGGCCATTTCCAGTGTATGTCTAGCATTTGTTTGTACGGCATTGTTTACACTTGCTGTAGACAGTTTGGTGTTCGAAGAATTCTTGGCGAACAAGTGTACATCGTCTACAGACGATGTTGTGTTGACGGACAAGTCTTACTGTGATTGTTTGAAGCAATGCGAAGCCAGATCTGACTGCACTGCTGTAAGTTACATGCCAAAAACTGCACTATGCAGGACGGACTTTCAAGGGACCACTCCCGGAGAATGTCAAGGATACCTTTACTCACAGAAAGCTGACTGGAAACAGGTATGAAAAATGACCACCATTACCATTATTATAATACTAATGATACCACTACTACTACTATTACTACTACTACTACTACTACTACTACTACTACTAATAATAATAATAATAATAATAATGACAATAATAATGACAATAATAATGATAACAATAATGATAATAACATTAATAATTTAAAGAAATTACAATGATACTAATACTTATAATAGTAAGAATAATGATATTGAGAATAATAGGTTAGTGCCGTAGACGGGACGCTTTATCCGACGAGGGAGAAAACGTTGAGGCGAGGCTTGCCGGATAAAGGCGTCCCATCTACGACACTAACCTATTATTCTATTTATCCAGTCAATTTAGTTATATTGTTTTGATAGACTCATAAAACATACGAATATTGAAATAATTTGCATTGAAAATGCAAAATGCGGTTTTTCGATCAATGGGCCTCCCTTTTCCTTTCCATTCTGGAGACGTAAATAATGAGCTATCGCAGAGGACAATAGTTTCGATACTTACATTACAAGAGGGGAAAACGTGATTGAATTTGAAAAATAAGATCATTTGAATCGAGAGTCGATATGTTAATTCAAACAGACATGATAATATTCCCCCTGAGGCTCTCTGGTCAAATTTGAGTTCCGTGGTCTCGGTTTCTATTTTTAGACGTCACTCATAAATGATTTTAATCGATTGAACTGAACAGCCTATATTTAGGTATATGGCAATCACAGCCCCTGTAAGAGCTTATCAATCAAATTATTATGAGAGTGAAAAGAAAGCATTTACTATATTTATCTGTAAATATTTGCTCCCTGACTTCATTTTCATCAAAAACGCGTTTCGCAAGCGGTGAATTAAATAATAAAAGTGATAAATCAACTTCACTTTGTATGTGGGCTCGGTGGCGTAAGTGGTAAGCACGACGTCTCTAGAGAGATTAGATTTGGCTTTTGTAGAATTAGGCGCGGGTTCGAATCCAGCTGTAGCCATTTTTTTCTTATTTGAATAACTATATTGGTGCATTTTCTGTTAAGATCTATTCCGTCAACATGTTCATGCATATTTACAAAAAGTTAAAATAGTTCCAATGGTTATAGAATCATTCCGCCTATCTAGTAACCTAATAAACATTCTACTACCGGAAGTAACCTAATAAACCTGAGTTTATTTGCACCCCCTTTATTATGTCACTAGAGAAGCCTGGTGACTGGATAAAATGAAATACTAATAATAATGCGATCCTAATAATAGAGATAATATCATAATAGTCCAGACTACTACATTTTAACCCTTCTCTTGCTGAATTTAAAAATACATTTCTCCTTCTTTTCCCATGTCCAGTTGTATAATTACATATATATTCACTGTGTACAAATATTTCGCTGTGTAGTCACTGCTGTGGAGTGCACTAGTTGCACAATCAACTTGTAAATAGTGCAGACCCTGATGAGACAGCTCCTGCAGGAGCTGTCTCATCTGGGTCTGCACTATTTACAGGTAGGTATATTGACGTGAATAGCAAGCGAAGGGTATAACTCGAAGTAGAATTTTGGATCTTCCAGAATTTACAATACAGAATTGTTCTAAAATGTATCACTACGCATGTCTAGAAACACACGTGACAGCTTAATGCCGGTCGAAAGTAATGAAGAAATCTCCTATAGCAGCTTTCAGCATTACTTTAGACCTTCATTAAACTGTTAATTTGAGACAGACCTGATATTTACAGCATTATACTTGGCAAGCTAACACTGCAACAAATTGGAGCTTAAGCAAATATCATAATATCAGGGGAATAATGATCAAGATAAAACGGCAAGATAATGGCCAGTAAGACACAAAAACTGTTCAGTCTAATCAGACATGATAATAACAGCAGTATGATGGTCCTGATAAAACTTAACGGCTTACCTGCAGGTGCTCTGACTTCAGCATAGTCATTGAGTACATATTTGAGTGATTGTCACAGTTATTATGCTATGTTTTACATGTTGTCCTGTGTTCACCGTCGTCTATGTTGTGCTTAAGTCCGGTGGGGATACCTTTATTTACACTATTTGTAAAGCTAGGGTGACTTTGAGAGAAGTGTGACGTTAGGACATCCGTAAACCGGTTTAACCCCAAGTGGTGTTTTTTGCTCCTGACCGTGCCAATGCGGTACTCTCTTTGTCACCCTTCCTTTTGTTTGCCTTGCGTCTTTGTGCTTGTGATTTTGTTCATGTATGGAGTGTTTGTCTCTGGTTCTTGTTTGTCTGTTGGTGTTTTCTGTGTTCATCTCGTGTGTGAGTGTGTGTTTGGGTGTGTGGTTGTGTGTGTATGTGTGTCATGCTGTCTATCGGTGTTTTGGTCGTGGTTGCGTCTTGTATGTGGCATTGCCTGCATGACTTTACTACTTTTCCATTTAACTGATTGAAGCTTAATCAGATATGAAATTACCATCCGGGTTATGGATAAAAAAGGACAAAATTGAAACACACTCGAGCTTAAGCAGATATCATATAAACAGCAGTATCATGGCCACAAGCATGGGCGGATTGTTGGATCGATTGATCGATAGATAGAAAGATAGATAGATAGATAGATAGATAGATAGATAGATAGATAGATAGATAGATAGATAGATAGATAGATAGATAGATAGATAGATAGATAGATAGATGGATAGATAGATAGATAGATAGATTATGTGGAATTTGTGCTGTAAGAATAATCAGAATTTTACGATACAAAATGTTGACCCTCATATTCAGGATATTGTCCAATTTTTATTTTAACAAATGACAGAGTAATTTGTTCCATTATTTCATATATTTGAGCTTAAGATGGACAAGATCTTCAAATATATCTGTCTTCTTAAGCCTTCAAATTCATGCTTTTCTTTTTTCAGGCAATCTCTAATCAATGTAACTGTGACAAGAACAAGAAGTGTGAAGAAGATGGGATGTGTTTGGTATCGGGTATGGTCTTTGTAAAATTAAAACTGCGCTTTTACATGTTGTGTTTTCTTGGTTAACTTACACTTAATCATGCGGATCATTTTTAAAATATAATTGTTTTCAGTTTAAAATACGAGGTAATATATTGATATCCTTGACCTGAGGTGTCAAACAGTTTAGACCCTGAGACGCAGAGTATATTCGATCACCCTGATTAGCTCAGTAGGCAGAGCAGGCATCAGGATCGTGAGGTCGCGGGTTTAATCTCGGGAAGTGACATACCAACTTTGATAAAATCAGCAGCTCCCTTGCTCGCGTTCGGCATTATCCGATAAATACTATAAGTTATGGTTGACCAACAAGGAGTCAGTTGTTAAAATGTGACTTGGGGTTTGGTACCATGTCCTGTGTGTCTATGGCGTGCTATGTGATCTAATATGTTACCATTTCCTGTGTCTACGTCGTGCTATGTGACTTTGGGTTTGGCATCATTCTATGTGTCTAAGGCGCGCTGTGTGACTTGGGGTTAGGTAACATTCTATGTGTCTATGACGTGCAATATGATGTGGTATGGTGCCATGTCATGTGTCTACGACGTGTTAAGTATTGTTACAGATTACGTGTTTGTCTTTTTGTACGGGTTGTTAAACGTATACACTGCTGTTATTGAGATTATGAAAATAGGAATGACTGTATAATTGGGCAGCTTATATACATGGATAGATATACTTTATAAGATAAGTATGCTTTAGTGACAAGAACCATGTGAATAATATATCGATCGCTTACGCGTTGGGGTAGATTTCAACAACGATGTGGTTCTGCTCATGGTTACACAAACATCTTGGATTAGAACCCTGGATAACATATGGACCCGTTTGCTAAAGATCGTACCAGAAATTAGCATAGATGCAGTCGTTGTATGTACACTGAAGCAAGCAGACCATACTTACGGCAATTTCTATCGCACGAAGTCAGGTACACACATCTACATGTATGTGTGATCATTTCAGTGGTCTGCATATAAGCGAGTGTCATAAATAAGGACATACTCATGATAAATTCAGTCGTAGGATCTTTAGTAAATGTTACAAAGTGTACCATCAGTATTCAATGTTATCGGTGGCGCAGTTATATTTTCAGAGTGCAATAATCAGAACGATCAGCGTCGGAACTGTACTTACAGTATGTTACAAGTTGTACGATGAAAGTACATGTATGAGTCATGCAAGAAACAGCACATACAAAACAAACAACCGCCCGAACAGCACCACAACAAGAAAGCACAACAAATGTACATATCTAACAAACACAAAAGGCGACAGAAAACGACAAAACAAAAACGATAGGGAGAGATTGGAGTTCATACGCAGCGGTAGAATTGTATTTACAGAACGTAATACTTTGCATGATCATTGTTCAAAACGGTAAAATTATATTTTCTCTTTATCCTCTCCCCTCTCTCTATGGGGCCTCCAATTAGCCCATACTGAGTATAAACGGACGTTAAGCAATACAAACAAACAACGATATTTACAGAGCGTAATAAGCTGTACGATCAATGCTCAATATCAGCGATACAACTGTATTTACTAAGTGTAATAAGTTGTACAATCAATGCTAAATGTCAGCGGTGCAATTGTATTTACAGTCATTTATATGATCAAAGTACAACAACTGTTTACAGAGTATAATGTGAGCAATGCGCAATGTCAACGCCCCAACACCACATTTACTGAATACAATAAATTATAAATCGTCAAATCGTTACAATTATTTACAGAGTGTAATAATCTGTACGATCACTATCCAAATATATTTTCAGAGTGTGATAAGCTCCACCATCCGGATCATGGGCATATGCTCGGAGTGCGGGTTGGAATTGGAGACAAAGTTACTTATAAGTGTAACCTTGGTTATGTATTGAACGGAACTAGGAAACGTGTTTGCCAAGCAAACGGAAGTTGGAGCGGACAAGATGCCACATGTGTTGAAGGTTTGTTATTTCAGTCCGTATTGTTCATATCTTGTGTAATAATCTAGCATTAACGTTTAGATACTAGTCTGAAAATAACATCAAACAAATGCTTCTTGATTGAAACGCTTTTCTAGTCCCGGACCTTGGATATAGAGTGAAAAGTGCTGAAGTATTGATTGTGTTCGCCTATGTATGTACATGTATATGCAAGTGTGTGTGTTTGCATGTGTGCGCGAATGCATATTTATCCTGTCACGTGCCTATTTTCCTGACGGATAACAAGGTGCCTGATAAACTTTTTGTTATTATGTCAGTTGGTCACATGACCTGTAGCCGAAACTACTTTTTTACCGAGACGCTTATTTCGTGAATACACAAATTTACGTCTACCGAGTACTGAATAAAAAAGTTTAACAAAGCGAATTTGTTGATTTCAATCGATACCCATTAAACTAAATAGATCTAATTCTTTCACTTCATTTTCCCAAACTTATATTCTTAGGCCTAGACTAGATCTAGTAGATCTAGATCTAGACTAGATCTAGTTGTTTGTCGCGAAATTACCGTGTTTAGATAAATCCACATCAAGAATCATAAATCGTCTAGATATCGTCAAGTGACAGGTTCCTTTTCTCACATAACCAACCCGGGCAACGATTTTGTTTTGAGCATTTTTAAAGCAATGTGACTTTTTGGAATTCAAGTGACGTAATAAAGCCTTTATAGTGACGCCATCAACAGTCTAGAGCCAGTAGAGTCGGGTATACGTTGCGGTGCATTGTGTGGTACATTCGGTACAAAATAATATTCGGCTCACCTGATATATTCATCCGCCTTGCCAGATAACATTTCTCATTCAAAGCTAGGAACCAAATATTCTCTATATACGTGTGCGCCTGTGGGCGTGTGTGTTTGTGTGTGTAAAATAGTACAGACCCTGATCAAAGTCTTCCTACTGTGTTTGCAAAGGTGTAGAAAGGCGTATGTATGGAGTAAAAAGTTCAACTGCTACCTACAACATCAGACAAACCTCTCTGAATCGGCCACTGAAATAAAGCTTCCTTGGGCGGTAGCTTTAAACAAGACAACAGCTACAAACATGACATAAAATTAAGCTGAATGCAATACCGTAGGCCTTCATTAACCAATTACCTCATATAAATGACATATGAAACATTTGCAGAATAGACCTAGGCCATGATTGTATGATTAGTGTCTACTTTGTTTGTATACGCGTCAATAGTTCATGTGTCAAAGCCAAAGCATTCACCGATATTGTGCAATTATTAAAATTCATACAGTAATAAACTTCTTTTAAATGAGTCATGCAAATGATTTCTTTTAAATTGAATTACCATGGGGAAATGGGGATTAAACACGTACCTGGTTATTCCCTATGTCGTCGCTTGTCAGATGTTCTATATACGGTGCATTTTTGTCCAACTGAACACAACCTGCATCCACGTGAGATACGGAGTGACTTGGAAATTTTTCAATAAGTTCTCAAAAGTTTCTGTCATGGCACTCTGTCTATAGTATCACGAAAACTTTCTTCGAATCTGAAGTAGTCAAACTTGGACCTGATCCATATTTCAGCAGTAAAGATTTTTGTTGCTTTCAGATTGTTACACAGGTGTTGAACACATGTACACTGGCACATTGAATACTTCGGTGTACGGTCGCACGTGCCAACGATGGGACCAGCACTCTCCACACAGTCATTCCTATCACATGGGTACTTACCCGCCCGGAGAAACAGCGTCAACGGCTAACAACTATTGCAGGGACCCGTCAGAATCAGGCAAGTGGAATGAGACCTGAACCAATTAAATATGGTCTTCACTCTTCATATCAGAAAATCCGTTTTCAGTTTCGTTGGTTTGGAACAACTCTCGTGAGCAAACTAGTTTGATATTTTTGTTTGTACCATGTTTTAACGGTACGGTATATCCCCTATAAACCGGACATTACAATTAGCACCACTGCATATCTTTCAGACACCTGGCAGCTTAATGTAGGTTGAAAGTCACTCTGCACAACTTGAAACATACATAAGCAGTCACCTGCCTTAAAGGGACATAAATTGTTCTTTTCCGGTAGGAGGGAATTTACAATATTTCAGTCTCATTACTACGCCCATCTAATTAAGGGTAGAGGTATACCTAAAGGTTTTTCCATACACGTGAATTGTTTTATACACGGAAGAATACCCGGGTAGAACCATTGCCATACCTCAAGTCAGCTGGAAGGCATCTTCACATGAATATTCCAAATGCCCAAACTGGGATTCGAACCACAGCGATGAGGGGTTAAGTGACTGGAAGTCGTAGATAATAACCTCCTCGCCACGGAGGTCATGTTAGCCATTTTGTAACCGTAAAATAAGTTAAAGTAATTAATTGACAGAACCGTAAGTATTTCTTCCACCAGCATGTTATCGATTTGAGTGCAATAGCATGCTGAAATAAGGTATCAATCAACAATTACATGTTCCGGTAGGATGAGTAATGGGCACACAAATTGGCTTATTCGTAATCAACTAATCATCGGTTTAACCCCCAGTGACTTTTGTCACTGACCGTTCCAAGGCGGTACTTCCATCTTCCCCCTATTGTATGTTTGTTTTGTCTTTGTTCGTATCTTGGTGTTTTTATAGTTATGTACATTTGCTGTTTCCTTGTGTTGCTGTTCGGGGGACTGTTTGTTCTGTATGTGGTGTTTCCTGCATGACTCATTGTTGTACTTTTGTTGCTCAAAGGAAGTACTAATATAAATAATCCTCCTATAAAGTATTTACAATAATTAGATCTGATAAACTGAAAGGAAACAATTTCATTTATTAACATACTTAATGGCACACATTTTTGAAAGGTCGTTTCATAAACATAACCTTTTTTGATCGACATTTGGAATACTACATGTTTTTGATTGGACGTCGTTGTAGAGACTTTCGCTATATCATATTCTACCGCTCTGGTCCATTAATTCCCTGTGTATGGACTTAAGCTTTTCTTTAATGACGTTCTGAATTATACAAACTTTTAAATAGACTTTTAAGATACTTTACTTTGCCTGTATTAACATTCTGAATACAGTACACTAGTGAATGGATATACAGTGCTCCCTCTCGACAACAACACCCTTTGGGATACGAATATTGTATGTGTTGTTCAGAGGGAGTTGTTATAGGGAGGGAAAATCAAACATAATTAGCTTGTATGCAGATCACCAGATAAGGTGTATTTCAAGAACTAAAACCGTTATGCCTCCATCAAACCCTATGTTGTGACCACTCTTTAGAATCGTCACTTTGTGACGATTCTAAAAAGTGGTCCCAACATAGGGTTTGATGGAGGCATAAAGAAAATACGATGGAAACAAGTTGTTTCTGGAGCCTTGTTGTTTCGGAAACAGTGACATGCGTTGTTGTAAGGAGGGAATCGTTATTGAGAGGGTCGTTGTAGGGAGGGAGCACTGTATAAGATACTTGTATTGCCTATATCAACATTCTGAATACAACATACTAGTGAATTTTACATTTTACAGACTTGTACTCTATTATATTATACCGCTTTTTTCCATGTCTTTCCCGTACAGAATAAATGTTAAAGAGGTAAATAAGTCATTAAGATTGCATGTACATGTACTAACAATAGCCGTATGATTACATTCTTTTTTAAATACAGGCGAGAAAAATACATTCCATAGTTACAGCGTGCAATAACAAGTGCATACCCAAATTCAAATTCTAAATATGTGGTGACATATCATGATATATAAAGAAAACCCATATGCGTTACGCAATGCTTTACAGTTTTAACTTTTTTTTATATCAATGATAGGTAACAATGTCTCGAACGATTTTGTCTCACAAAAATGCATTTTGATTCCTATTCACGCCTTTGTAGAATAGTAGACTTAGATCACTCTACTCATATTTAAGTCGTCTGATCAGAATCTGTTGTTTGCTTAATAAATAATAAAGCTCTGATTATACAGTTTCTGTCATGATTCCTAGGTTCATACTGCCAATTTAAATATTCAGGTCGTTAAAATTGATAAAGTTATCATTATTGAATATTCACCAGGTTAAAGGTTAAACTATTATTATTTTTACTACAGTAAAACCTCTCTTAACCGGCAGTTAAATTTAGTATGAATATCGGTCTTGGAGACAGGTGGCAGCTTAATGCAGGGTGAAAGTCATGCAGAAAGCTCCTAGAGGAGCTTTCTGCATGACTTTCACCCTGCATTAAGCAGCCACCTGCCTAAAAGTATCTAAATTATTATCTACTAGAATTCCGGTTAAGAGAGGTTGTACTGTACTATTATATTTTCAGGGTATTTGTGGTGTTACACTATAGACCCAGACATTCGTTGGGAGCAGTGTGTAATCCCCTCTTGCACATAAATAGTTGTAACGCATCGACATCAATACATCATATCGTATTCTGAACTATGGTGTGTCAGCGTTAATTATCGCTGTACGATTTCATCTACATAACCATACCTTGCTGTTTAATGCCTAGAGAGTGTGCTGCATAGACAATACCCGTACACCGCCTATAGGGTGCTGTCTCGACGACATCATTTTATGCACATCATATCACCGACAAGTTATATGTATTCAGGTATAACGCCTTCAGAGTCCTGTCTCGACGATATCTGGATATTGTATCACATACAAATCAATGCCTTGAGGTATGCCCCTACATTGTCCTGTCTCGACGACACATGTGCATCGTATCACCTAGACGCCATTGTTTTGATTTATACCGACTGCAGAGGCATGTCTCGACAAGTTCACATCGTATCACCCACAAGCAAATCCAATGTTTTGAGTCATACCGCCTACAGTGTGCTACCTTGATGGTCCCCTTCTACAGAGAACCATGCCTCATCGACACCGTTACATCGAATCACCTACACAATCATACGTCGCCGATATCATCCTGTGGATAAGGCTTTGCTTTTCCAGCACCTGGAAAATTTAGTAACATTGTACCAGATCTGAAGTTGAGCAGATAAATGTACAGCGGGACAAGAGTTAATCGTCCAACTTAAATGCTTGTAGCAATAGTGTTTATTATGAAAACAACTGTTGTATGAATGTTATCAGTGAGAGCCTATACAAGTGTGAGGTTAGGATGTCTTTTACCCGGTTAAAATTCCCAGTGGTGGTTTTACCACTGACCGTTCAAAATGTCTCTTTATGACCTTTGCGTTTATTTTTGTCTTGTTCATTTGTTTCTTTGTACTTACACGTTTGTTGGCTTTTGAGAATTTAAATATATCTCTCTCTCTCTCTTTCTCGTACGTGTGTGTATGTGCGTGCGGGTGTGCGTTTCACTTGTTTTAAAGGTGTTTTAGTAATGGTAGGGTCGTGTGTGTGGCTTTTCCTGCTTGACTTTATTATTTTGATTGAAATAATTCAGTGTGTGATGTGTTGATTTTCTGCTTTCACAGTGCCATTTAAACACATTCTCAAATATATCTACCAGTCTGATAAAAGTTGATTTTCGGATTATGCTTTTGTTTTGTTTTCGAGATAGTCGAGTTCGCTCTAAATATGATTAAATGGGAAAACATGGTCATGTTGCAACTATAGAGGCACAAGTTTGGTGGCACAAGTTTGGTGACACAAACCAAACACTTGACCAATCAACATGTGCAAGATCCTAAACCGCCTTAAGTTGAACATCACAAATTTTGGAAAGAATGACAGTTGAACTGTAAATGTACCAGGGGGAAGAATATTTGAGGATCACTTAACCCTTCGCTTGCTGAATTTTAATGTACATTTCTCTTTCTTTACCCATGTCTTGTTGTATAATTACATATATCTTCACTGTGTACAAGTATTTCGCTGTGCAATCACTGCTGTGGAGTGCAATGGTTGCACAATCAACTTGTAAATAGTGCAGACCCTGATGAAACAGCTCCTGCAGGGTCTTCACTATTAACAGGTACGTATATTGACGTGAATAGCAAGCGAAGGGTGAAAAGTGTATAAATCAGGTGTGTGATAGAGTAGCATTACCCTTTATCGCTTGAACACTTTACCGCATGAATATCCATACATAAACTATAGTGACTGTATATTAATTACTTTTGTTTATAATTACAGTAGGGACATGGTTATGTTTACAATAGCACGAACTGTAGAATCAAATCTATATCATTTCATAACCAGACTGAACAAAACTCCAGGTATCATGTCGCTGATATGAATAAAAGGTTTATTGACATCTCCAGAATTACTGAAGTTGATGTACCCTAGATGATGGCTTAAGAGCAAGTCACACTGACGTAGCAAGTCCCATGAGGAGCAACAGTGACAAATCTAGTGCAAATAGCTTGACAGATCAATCCAACACATAATGTACTCGCAAGCAGCGAGTGGCACAGAAAACGTAACGAAATGAAAGGACGAACAAATAGTTTAGAACCAGTTCTCGCTGAACCAAATCAAAGTCAATAGTTTATAGTGTCATAATTATATTCTAACAGCGTCATAACTCGACAGATTGTAAAATTCCGTTTGTACAAATATATCATAGATCATATGGACGTTATCTGACAGATGTGCATTTGACGTCTTTGTAAACAGAGTAGAGCTGGATAAGACGACTCAAGTAGGAACTGTTTAATCAGGTTTTGCTTTGTCTACTTATGATATGATATAGACCTGGTTTTAATGGAGGTACTGTTGTTGGAATGTTTCACCATGGCACGACCTGTAGAATAAATTCAATATTATTTCCTAAGCGAGCAGAGCAAAACATGATAAAGAAGCTCCTACAGGAACCTCCAATGTTAGGGGTCTGATGTCAAAAAGCACATCTAACAAGTGAAGCATTTACCAGTTCAAACCCATGTCATATACAATGAACTGGTAAGAATTGAATTTTAGAACCTGTCAGTTTTGTCACTTTGATAAGAAAGAATTATTGACAGCAATTGGTTTCTCCAACAGTGCGGACCATGATCAGAAGACCATTATTTTTAGAAACTGTATAGGCAGATCTCTTATAATTTCATAGTCTAATAGAGCAGACCCTGGTGAGACAGCTACTATAGGATTCCCGTGTGCTGGATCTACTATGTCTGCAAACGTGTGAAAAGGCGTGTTTATATGACGGAAATGGTTAAGGGAGTACGTATATATGGGTCGATATTTAAGTCAGTTCGGAGAAAATATATAGAGTATTTTATGATATATCCACGCAATCACTAATAAATTATTCAGAACATTAAGAGCAACATCCATCAATCCAATTATGTCACCAGGGTCCATGCTTATAAAGCTTTTAGTTGAGTCTGAGTTTCGTTCTCAAGCTTTTGATTGGTCAGATTTGAGCCAACGGCCTCAGACTCAACTAAACGTTTTATAAGCATGGATCCTGATGTGTGTGGTACAGTACAGTAGGGTCACTCTAATGATACCTCATAATTTAGATTCTGTAAACCTGGGTAGTTATTTAATGCATGGCAAAAGCAATACAGAAAGCCTCTAAATACGTTTGACTAGCATTACTGTATCACCTGTTTTAAAATCCCGGACTTATGATTCTCTTGCGCGGTCTTATTAGCGAGAGCTTATTTTGCTTTCTCAATGTTATTAGAGGTCTGACTGGCATTTGTAAACAACCTCGACCAAAAACGGGTCGCCCAGTAACTCAGCGTTTATTACGCTTTACCGTTATTGAGATTTTAGTAAAATTCAAACAAATGAAATGTATGCATCGACCGTTAGTTGTGCATAGTGTCCCCTTAACCTTTCGCTTGCTATTCACTTCAATATAGCTACCTGTAAGTAGTGAAGGCCCAGATGAGACAGCTCCTGCAGGAGCTCTCATCAGGGTCTGCACTATTTACAAGTTGATTGTGCAACCAGTGCACTCCACAGCAGTGATTGCACAGCGAAATACGTGTACACAGTGAAAATATATGTAATTATACAACAGGACATGGGTAAAGAAGGAGAAATGTATTTTAAAATTCAGCAAGAGAATGGTTAAAGGGATATAGGTAAACAAATGTTCAATCAGGATAAAGATCAGCACTGTTTGCTTCACAATTATATTCCTCAGGTCACATCGATAAAAATGTACTGCTGGAAGTTCCCCCTGAACCGGAATTCTAATAGAGGATTATATACCTTTAAGCAAGTGGTGTTTTAAGGCGGAATGAAAGTCATGCAGAAAACTCCAATAAAATCTTTCTGCATGACATTTACCCTGCATTAAACTGCAACCTATCTCTAAGACAGATATTTTATGCTAAATTTAACCTCCGGTTTAGAGGGGTTTTCTGTACATGCTTTATGAAAAGCACTGAAAAAGCAGCACATGACATGATGATCTATAGTTAAAATAACTCTTTCGTCGCCATGGGCGATTCAAATCCAATCATTACAAACAGGTTTTATCCAAATGAGATAATAAATACGTATCTGACCAATATCCATGCTTAAAAAACGTTTTAGTTGAGTCTGATTTAGTTCTCATGTTTTTGATTGGCCTGTGGCTCAAATCTAACCAATCAAAAACTTGAGAACAAACGCAGACTCAACTGAAAAGCTTTATAAGCAGGGACCAAAAATGCAAACCATTAGATACTGCGGTTTTGTGTTTTGTAAGGAAAAGAAAACTATACTTTGGCACCTGAAATAAACGCTAAATTGGCAGACAAATGTTCTTTGATAATGAAAGTTTTATCGACAAACATGTAGCTGTTGATTCGCATGAGCAATTACGACACCAGAACATTTGATAGATGTAATATCAGCAAGGGACCATTAATGCACTGGTCCTCGAATGCAATTTATTATGTATGTTTATTCCTTTACAGGTCATTGGTTAAAATGTGACAACATTGGAAAACAGTTATGACTTATAAATCATGTTTAATATTACCATCTCGTGTGCGTGTTGTATGTGTGTGAGTGTGGTTGTGTATTAATTGCTTTTTATCGATGTTTTGGTGATGGTTGCATTTTGTGTGTGGCTTTTCCTACTTGTCTTTTCTACCTTTTCATTTATAAGAATACAACCTACTTGACGCCCTGATTATCGAAGAATATGTTGCAGACACCCTAATGTACGATCGACCCCATAATTTATAAACATAAGAGTCGTTAAAAAGGCAGTTGATTAATGCAGCGTATGAGTAGTACTGAAATCTGCTTTGGGAGTTTTCTTTATAACTTTTGTCCTGCATTGAGCAACTGCACTGTCTACGCCAATCGCTGCCAATAAATCATCTGTGATGATTCAGTATTCACAATGAAGAAAACATGCAAACAGTATTCACCCGAATATAAGTATAGAGCTTAGATATGGTTTGGATCAGATAGAATTTCCGGACACTCTAGTTAAAATAGACAATGGCCGTATATATAGAATTCTTTATGTTAAGGCTGTACCTTAACAATTCTTCCTGTCATCCTCCTAGTACGAAGAAGAGCAATGCGTATAGTTTGGGACTAAGAATTAAGCGTATATGTGAAAGAGAATCCGACTACATTAGAGAAAGAAATAAACTCAAGGGTCAGTTAAGGAAGAGGGGATATAGTGGCAGGATGATAGAAAATCAGTTGGTAATGGTGGATAAACTTGACAGATCTGCCACTTTAGTAAAGAAACAAACAGTTAGATCTAATTGGAAAACGAAAAGGGTCCCTTTAGTTTTGACGTATTCAAATCTGCTTCCGAATATACATGACCTTGTAAAAGAAGAGTGCCAGTGGGCACAATATACGCCCGTCGGGGTCTTGTTCAACATAAACTGGGGTTAACGTATTTGCTGAACTCAAATTCTAAGCCCAATTTTGCGGCCAAGTTTCAAGGTTGGAAATAGGCATACTTTAACAAAAAACCTTAACCAAAAATTCTAAATTAAAAAGTGCCATAATTGTGTTTAAATGCTCGACAGAGTTACATTGTATTTACTCTTGCCTACAGATGAAGCTTCTGATGGTGAAGAAATGTTTCAAGTTTAAAAGCTTTAACTGAAAAGGTTATGTAAATAAGTGGACTTTAACCAAAACCTTAACCAAACATTCCAAGCTAAAAAGCGTCATAATTATGTCAAAATGTTAGACAAACATCTCTTGTTAAGTTATTAATTTTTAAGTAGTCAAATTAGGCAGAACTGGTGTACTAATGGTGTATTGATTAAACGCCAGAGATAAGAAGTAATTTGCAATTAAATATTTAAGGCACGTGAGAGATATTCAACCTTACCCCGTCGTAAACAAAAATAATGTTTACTTAAATGTGTAGGATACATTTTTGACTACTTCAGATTTTTCCATCGTTTAAGAAACTTTTGATCGATTAAAAAGTTTGAATCCTGACGAGACACATGGTTACTCGATATCTTATCTACATACTAGCTCTAAGCAATAGCGAGTCAAGACGGGCTTAGTGGGTAGGGAACAAATGCAATAGCGAGTCAAGACGGGCTTATTGGGTAGGGAACAAATGCAATAGCGAGTCAAGACGGGCTTAGTGGGTAGGGAACAAATGCAATAGTGAGTCAAGACGGGCTTAGAGGGTAGGGGACAAATGCAATAGCGAGTCAAGACGGGCTTAGTGGGTAGGGAACAAATGCAATAGCGAGTCAAGACGGGCTTAATGGGTAGGGAACAAATGCAAATTTATCAAATCTGCTTTACGTCAGCACAAATCTGACCGCAAAGACGCAAGTTACATGCAAAAAATACGTACTTTGCGGGATGGATCATCAGAGAACAACTCCCGGAGAATGTCAATGATGTTTATTCACAGAAAGCTGACTGGACACCGGGTACCTGGTTTTATTACAATTCTGGTTTAGATGTGCGTTGCTGTATATGTAGATTAACTGGGGCCGTGAGCAGTGTTGCACTTTCAATTACTGCTCATGAACAGATTCAATAAAACCGAGTCTGCAGTGTTCTCCTTTTGTTTTGCAGTTTTTGCTTTGATGGGATCACCTCTCTTCAGAAGATGTATACCTGCATTCGACAAACGAAAAGGTCATCCAGAAGAAAGGTTAGTGACTTACAAACTTCTGAGCAAGTCCAGTTGTTGTAATATTTCATTTGCACGTGTTAGTAAAGAAAGCTCATACCGGAAATAATCATTCGATGTACCTGTATGAGTTAGCTCCCTTTAACCGTTATATTTGATTGACACCATTGAACGGTATATTTAGCTTATTTGCATGTTAAATATATATGGTAAGATGGGAATATTGCCTCATTTTCCTGCATGAAATCTATTATGTAGGCCAACAACCAGTGTGAGTCATTGTACATGTGGTCACAACCTAATTAATATTCAAAGCGTTTTTCCTAAATAGAATCGGAGTCATCCAGAACTTGGCCGAAGATGCCCGTTGATTTCCGTATAAAATCCCCGTTTCTAAAAAGGATCCTTTTAAAGAATTTAGCAGTATTCGGATAGCGATAATATTGAGCTGAACAAATATATCCTGTCGGCGGAAAATGCGTTGTAAGCATTATTTTCATTGTATGTATACGTGTACAGTTTCTGGTGTTGATTGATTAATACGATCACTGCACATAATACGTCGTTAACACCTTTGAAGAGTTTTTAATAGACCAAAATATATGTATTCCAGAATTTTCATATATCTTATCACAATAGAATTTAACATGTTCTTTTATCTTAGTTAAACAAGAAGGCAAAAGCATAGACAATTGTGTAGTTGAATAAGGCATAGAATTAGCAATGAAACGCGCTTTATATGATTCTTATGTAGTTTAGGTAGCCAATACATTGTACATGTAGGAAGTTTATATTGTGTAATCTTAGTATCTGCTCCAAGTTGTTCACACTCACTCTTTGATATTGTCTGAAACAACGGTCATGTCGTCAGATGTAACTGAAATGTATGATTTAGTATTAATAATGTCCTGCTTCAAGAATCAGTATAATGTAATCATCAAATGATAATAACATTATTCGATGCCTTATCAGCAGGAAGGTCGACGTATTTTGAATGTAAATCCTGTAAATGAAAAGGTAGTGAAGTCAAGCAGGAAAAGCCACACACAAAATGCCACCACCACCACCACCAAAACACCTAAGGAAAGCATAGCACTTTATACTCATACACACACATACAGTAGAAAGTCACATACAATACGCAATTACAACCAACACATCAATAGACAGCATGTCACACACACACACCAAACACATGCAAACACACGAGAAGAACACAGAAAACACCAACAAGCACACGAGCACCAGAGACAAACATGAACAAAACACATGCCCATAGACACAAGACAAACAAAAGTAAGGGTGATAAAGAGAGAACCGCCTTGACACGGTCAGTAGCAAAATCACCACTTGGGGTTTAAACCGGTTTACGGACGTCCTAACATCACACTTATCTCAAAATCACCCTAGCTAAACAAACATGGTTAATAAAGGTATCCCCGCCGGACTCTCCACAACATATAAGACAGTAATCACAGTACAAAATGTAAAACATAGCAGTCTAGTCAGATCATCCCATTTCTGGGTTTAAGAGTATAACATCATAGAGTACTACCCTCGGCCTGTCATCGTGCAAGCAAAGAGGAAAGCATAGCGACCGACTGTAACCCAACATGCAGTGTGTTGCAATATAATAGGGTCAAAACCTATCTTCCTAAGAGTTTTAATGCGTTTAATAAACAAATCGTGAAAATGGATATGACCACAAATTTCCTTAGTTTGTAGATAACATCACCATAGAAACTCTTTTTAAGATGTCTAAAAGAAATTCTATGTTTTGGTGGGAGAAGGGGTTCATTTGAGCTATAAAATAAAATGGATATCAATTATATCAAAAATTAGTTTTGTCAAATCCAAAAGAGCATTAGACGCAAACTGTTCTCTACTATACCATTTGATCCAAACAATTTGTAAAGCAAGAGTGAAACTGTATCTAGGATGGTATTCTATAGTTTGGACCTTTATTCAGAAGGGACCGTAGACGTTTATCTTTAATTTTCTCACGATTTCCAGTAATCACATGGCCAGTTGGAGAATATCAATTTTTTGCAAAGTCAAATTCCAGCCAAGGAAATTTTACTGTACCAAACAACCAGGGAAACTAAAGGTTTGCGTCAGTAAGCTCAGACACCAAGACAAAATCGTAGAATTGGCTTCCATTTTCACCCCACAAAACAGAAAACCTGACTTCAGCAGACATGTGGGTTAACCTTAAGTCTGTCATACACACTGTAGCAATTTTGGAAGGCACATGGAAGGTCAAACAAATAACTACTACGAGGCAAACTCCGGGAAGCTTGATACACTTACTGAAGCAAAGATAAAGGCGTTGCAAGTTCACAAAGCCCCCCCCCCCCCCCCTGGTCAAGTAACATTAATGGTGTTCCAATCAGCAAGGAATCAAGATAAATTCCAACTTCAGATCACCTACTTTCCGAATACAATTACTTTACAACAATATGTGTTAAAATGATTGTGTGGTTGTCGTAAAATATCGCCCCGTTCTTCAATCTCGTTGTTGTCATACCGGTATTTTCTAGCTAATTGATATCATAAATCTGGGTACATGCTTATGAAGCTTTTAGTTGAGTCTGAGTTTCGTTCTCATGCTTTTGATTGGTCAGATTTGAGTTCTCAAGCTTTTGATTGGTCAGATTTGAGTCAAAGGCTCAAATCTGATCAATCAGAAGCTTGAGAACGATCTCAGACTCAACTAAAAGCTTTATAAGCATGGACTCAGTTGCAATGTTGAAGTCATTTGACGTCTTACTCTTCCGACACTTATGCAGCGTTTCTAGAGCTTAAAATTAACAAGGGAATGATTTCTTCTAAAATCTATGACAAATGAGTTGAATTTGATTTTAATTTTGTAAATTCACTTTATCTTGGACGGAGATGTTCCTCGTGCCTAATCTAACGGGATTAATATATCTCTCAACTTATTCGTTTTGCTAGAACATGTTCATCTATTGACGATTTTAACAGCCGATGTCTCATTTTGACTGAAAAGCTGCTTAAGCAAGGATATAGATACCATAAACTAAGAAACACTTTCTCTCACTTATTGGCAAGTCAAAATGTAATATCAAGGCGCTCCTGAATAAATTCCTGAATTTTATGATGATGTAATTTACACACTTCGTAAGATTATTGGACATACCCAATTTCTTACTTTGTACATCAAATATGTTAACAAAATCATTAAAAAGGGATAAGATCATATAGCACTACAACATACTGCATGTCTGGCGGTCAACAGTTTTACAGCTGGCAATCACGCCGCCAGCTTTGCAGGTACGCCGACAAGAAAGGTTTAGTACTTCATGAAAGCGACCTCTTAAATTCGCAAACGGAAGGAGGACGTCGGTTATCTGTACTATTTCGCTTTTGTCGTACCCTCTATTACTTTTCTACAGTTACTCTGTTTGTAGCTCAATAATTGAGTACACTAGCGATAGGTGGATACAGTTTGATTCACTTAAATTTTTTCGTTTTACATGCATTTTACCACTGTATTTTGCCATTAGTCGGAGAGGGGATACGTTTATTTACACTGTCTTTTATGATTGGGGTGGAATAATTGTGAGGTTGGGCGCCCCTAAATCGGTTTAATCCCCAAGTGAGTTATGTCACTGATCGTTCTAAGGCGGTACTTCCATATTGTATGTTTGTTTTGTCTTTGTGCGGCTCTATGTTTTTGATAGTTATGTACATTGGGTGTGTTTTCTTGTGATGCTGTTCGATCGGCTGTTTGTTCTCTATGTGGTGTTTAATGACTGATATGTGTACGTTTACTACTATCGAAGAACATTTAATACGTTACTATGATAAAATATATGACCATTCTGGAATTAATGTTTTTCGGTCGATAAGAATTCTAATGACATTTTACTAAACTTGAAAATGAACAGTACAGCATTTCATCATTAAGCTCTTATGATTTCTCTACACTCTATACTATTCTACCACACCTTCTTATTGCTTGTAATATTCAACGTTTATTCTTCTCGAATTCAGAAGTTGAACATTACACAATGTGAACGTGCATTGATGTTTGTAGATCTCTAACTTTTCTTTAAGATATCCATATGGGGCTACCATATATCGTCAAGTTGTTGGTATACCTATGTATACAAAGTATGCCCCTCTTGTTGTACATTTGTTTTTGTATTGCTATGAGAGGGATTTTATACTTAGCTTAAATATGGAAAAAATAGTCAAACAGGGAGAGCCACACACGAAATGACACTGTACCAAACACCATCTAACAAGAAACGGTAAAACCACAAGACAAAACATAACAGGACGCATATCAAGACGAAACACATTAAACATTAAGCATATTAAACAACAAAAATGACCGTAGGCTGAAAGCAGGAGTGCCGCCTTGGAACGGCCAGCAGCCAAAAAACAATAAAAAAGGGCTACTGGGGGACTTAAACCTGGTTTACGGGTACCCAACCTCGTCCTTATCCCACTTTCACCAAAGTCAAAATGTAAATAAAATTCCCCCTCCAGACAACACCACAACATGCATAACGATGACTGCCAAAATGAAAATACGTTAGAGGTAAACAAGCGACGTCATCATGTAAATGACGTCATAATTTAAAAGCACGGGAAAACTATTTGAAACACTTCTACACCGACATTTAATAAAAGATAAATCGCAAGAAGATACAATTACTAGTGGATATTAAGCATCCACAACTGTTTTGTTTGAAAAAGAATAAACTTGACATCGTAGACATGTACTCGATGACTATTCAGGTCAGAGCAGCTGTGGAGTAGTCATTTGGGGTACGACAGAACTGGCAAAATACAAATATCTAATTAAAACCTGATACACAAGCTGATTTCATTAATGCCTTTATATTTTGAATTTGAATAACCCTTATCTTTAAAATATGGTTTCTTCAATTTAGCCAAACAAATGTACTTTAAACAAAGCCACAAATCGATCCGACTCTATTACATCCTTTTTATATTTGTAAACTTTCGTCCAAAATATACGATAAAAGGGAGAAATCTAATTTCAAATTAATTAATTAGTTAATTAGTTAATTATTCTTTTCCATATGGCGATGTCCCCCGTTCTACATCTTATCGAGTTTATTTTTCTCAACTTATTCGCTTTGCCCGAGTCTGTTCTTTGCTAGAATATTTTAATAGTAATTTAATTATAACTGATAAACTTCTCAAGCAAGATTACAGATATCATATAATTCGGAAGCTTTTTCTAAATCTTATTATCGAAATTTACCTCTCATTAGTAAATATTATTGTAATCTACGGACGTTACTGCAACAGTGTATTTCTCATCCAGAATTATATGTTGATGTTATCTACAAACTCAGGAATGTGCGGAGTCATTTCCATTTTCATGTTTTTTTATGATCCCATTATATTGCACTGCACTGCATGTTTGGTTATTGACCTCTTTACAGTCGGTAGCTACGCTTTCCTCTTTGCTTGCACGATGATAGGCCGAGGGTGGTAGTACTCTATGATGGTATACTCTTAAACCAAGAAACGAGAGGAGCCTACCGGACTCGTGTATTGCCTTTTCCTCTGTCGTGCCCGTAACGGCTTCCATGCAGTTGCTCTGACTTCAAGTTGTTATGCTATGTTTTACATGTTGTCCTGTGTTAACCGCCTTCTGTGTTGTGGGGAAGTCTGGCGGGGATATCTTTATTTAGACTATTTGTTAAGCTAGGGTGACTTTGATATAAGTGTGAGGTTAGCACGTCCGTGAACTTGTTAAACCCCCAGTAGTGGTTTTGCCACTGACCGACCGTTCCAAGGCGGTGCTCTCTTTGTCACCATTCATTTTACGTTTGTTGGGTGTATTTGTGCTTGTGAGTTTGTTCGTGCTTGATGTTTTCGTCTCGTGTGTTTGTGTTTGCGCGTGTGTATGTTTGTGGTTGTGTGTATGTGGTGTTTGCTTGCTGTAGGTGCTTTTGTGGTAGTTGCGTTTTGTATGTGTCTTTTCCTGCTTGACTTTACTACTTTTTTCATTAATAGAATACCACTTAAGCTAGAGATAAGAGTTGTCCTGCAGATTTAATTACTGCTCATGAACAGATCCAATAAAACCGAGCTTGCAAGTTTCTCTTTTTGCATTGATGCTTTTGCTTTGGGATACTCACCTACTTTCCGAATTTAATTATAGTGAGAGAATGTCTGAACTTTCACTCTACCAACCTCTGCAGTACAACGGGCGTCAGGCACAGGCAACATCAAGCAATGTTCGATGGCATTAAGAAAGTAGTCGGTCGAAACATAGCTAAAACGTAGAGTCCAAGTCAGGCAAAAAATTATCTGATAAATATTCTGAAAGCCATACAACTATATGATTAACAGAGTTAATAATCATATTCCCTCTCGACCAATCTGAATCTACCTATTGCTAGTGTACTCAATGAATGTGCTGCAATCAAAGTAACTGTCGAAAAGTAATAAATAGTACAAGAAAACCGAACTAGTACAAGTACCCGACATACACCTTAAGTTATTGGATTTTAGAGAGCGTCTTCATAGAGTACTAAGGCTTTCCTGTCGGTGTAACTGAAGAGAGGGTGGCGTGATTGGCAACTGTAAAATGTTTGACAACCAGATATGCATTATGTAGTAGTGATATAGGATCTATTGTGGGTGATTTTTAACACGTCAGAACTCTGTTCTATTGCGGCGAAACTTTGGCAGTTTACGCACGTCAAGAAAGGAAATGATAAATATTTCACCGTAAGAAGGCGTTATGGAAGTTGCAGGCATGACATGAAAGCATGTGGTATTGGACCAAATAGCTGGAAACTTTTAATACACTTGTCCTTGAAAGTGCAGTTTACATGTTTTAGTTCTTTACATGCACACTATAAACATATGCAAACATTGGCACACATTTTGGACAAACTGATTACCGCACTAAATATCGATTATGACAGAAAAGGTTGGAGAAATCTGTTTCTAGAATATTCTGCAGACAATGGCTTGGAGACTTTGTTACAGACACGACAATTATCATAGTACCGGTAATGCTACCACATTATTAATACATATATGTCAATAACCTGTTTACCTGTTACATATAAGTGTCGGAAATAGTGACGTCGTGAACATGTAGTAGATGAATAAATTATATGCACGCAAGACTGTTCCATATTGGTTGAAACTGCAGAGTAAAATATATTATAATTTCATAAGTAAGCAGAGTGGAACCTTATACCCACAGGAGAAGTATGGTCGTGGTCTACTCTATTTGCACAGATGTGAACAAGTGTTTGTATGATGGAAAGTTTAAAAGCAGATTTGTAATGTAGGACCAGAGCAATACCGAGAGCTGCAACGGGAACTTTCAGTATAACTTTTGTCCCGCATTGAGCAATTAACTTGTTCTACCTTAAACCAGAAATAGACTACTTTCGAGTGGTCCAATTAGAGAGAATTTGTTGTATTTCAAGGTGAACTGCTTAACAGATATGGATATGTTCTGGATATGTTCTGTTAACATATTTAACCATTTCCTCCATAGGCTAGTGTAGATTCAACTACTTTGAATAGATCTACCAAAAAGGAGTATTAACTAGAGAAAAGGAACATTTTAGTTTTTTGTAGTTTGAAACCATTGTGAAAAATAGAGAGTTTGCTCCTATAGGAGCAGATGTTCTATTTATCACAATGGTTTCAAGAAGTGGTTATTACAGAGGCGTAGAAAGGCGTATTTATGGAGGAAAGGGTTTAGAGATGTGAGAGATGTAAAACCTAACCCCGCCGGTAACAATACTAATGTCTACTCATATTTGGATCTGCTGCAACGTGGACTACATCCGAGTTGTACCAACTTTTCAGAAATCTTGACAAAGAGTGGGTCCTGATTAGACACATACATGTAGTTACATAGTATCTTCTTTGGATCATAGTTGTTTTCATGATGCACTTAGGTTAGGGTCAACGGAAAATTGATCAACTCGTTTACAATCCGCTTTAATTCAGCAAAGCACACATATGCTGGTGCATAAAGAACGTTCTGTCAAGGCTACTTGATACCATTCATTAATATTATTCGAATGGAAGGACATTTACGCATCACTATGGCCATTACAAGTATGGTGTGCATGGTAAGTTTTTGTATGGCATTAGGTACACTTGCTGTAGACAGTATGGTGTTTGAACAGTTCCTGGCGAATATATGTACATCGTCAGAAGATGATACTGTACTGACGGATAAGTCATTCTACGATTGTTTGAAGCAGTGCGGAGCCAGAACTGACTGCACTGCTGTAAGTTATATGCAAAAGACTGCACTATGCAGGATGGACGTTCAAGGGATGACTCCCGGCGAATGTCAAGGATACATTTACGTAGCGAAAACTGACTGGAAACAGGTAGGAAGGACGATAATCATTATCATGAAAATTATGATAATAATAATTCATAAAAATCTAATTTATCATAATTCAGATTGTTTGTCATTCGGACGGCACATTTTACGGTTGGAACTACAATGAAGTATATAAGATATCAACGGATTTGAGTTGAATAAGACATGCTATTTGCAGCAGGATAATGGTCACTGACCATATAAAACTTCGTGAGTAGTGTTGCACTTTTAATTACTACTCATGAACAAACTCAATAAAACCGAGTCTGCAATTTTCTCTTTTGGCATTGCTACTTTTGCTTTCGAAGGATCATCCACTTTCAGGATATATTCAACATACTGAAGTTTAGGTAGACATGATATTAAACAGCAAATCACGGTAAGGATAAATTGCAATATATTCGATACTAAGCAGTCATGATTTTAAAAGCTGTATACTGGGCAAGATCTCCGGAATATCTGTCCTTCCCATACTGCATTTGCATGATTGTCTTTTTCAGGCAAACTCTAATCGATGTAATTGCCCCAAGCGCACGATGTGTAGAGAAGATGGGACGTGTTTAATAGTTGGTAGGGTCCTTGTTGAAATAACCCACACTTTCTTTTCTGTGTTGTATGTCTCTTTGTTCGTATACACTTTAGTGTGTTAGCTTGGTAAGCTCAGTAGGTAGAGAAGACACCAAGATCGGCAGGTCGTAGGTTCAAGCTCAGGTCTTGACAAACCAAAGTCATCGATACAAACAGCAGATGCCTTGTTCGCGTCCATGCATTGTATAATGGATACTACAAGTGCGTCTATTTGTCCCGGAGTCAATTGATTACATGTGTCATTGGTGTATCATGTACTGCTATACAAATAGGATTTCCAGGAGTCAGTTATACACTTTTTATTAAAGTGATTATGCAAATAGGAAAGAATCTAAAACAAATGTATAAGTGTGAAATATCTGTTCTATTCATGTGAACGAAAAGTTGCACATAAGACGCTACCACCATGAAATAAGTTCCAACATAAGGTAAAGATTATACGTTCACTTGTGCACTTTTTGTGCACTTGGTTATAAATATATTTTGGATCAGCACTCTTTATAATAGGGACCCGTATTCGTAAATATCGTACTACAGACATTATCGTAAGTAGAAGGTGTGATCTTTATTCACAATAATGTCTGTCGTACGAAACCTTAATTGCCGCCCGCTGGTACATGTATGTTTGTTCATTTATGGATTCCGAATGGAAGTGATTATCTTCAATTAGCATGACCGATGTACAAAGCGGTAAACCCCCTCTAATGTGACCACCAAAAAGGGTCATAATTCATAGTGGCAAGTGCATGTGGTAGCTTAATGCAGGACGAAAGTTATGCAGAAAGGAGCTTTCTGCATAACTTTTGTCCTACATTAAGCAATCACCTACTTATGTAGACAGTCATGTTTGTTTATTAAGTTGTCGCATTGGAGGTGGTTTACTGTTGTTGTATTTGTCTATTTACAATGTGTATTAACCGGTGTTATCAGTATTGAAAGGGATACAATTGTATTTACAGAGTTAGAATAGCTGTACGATCAATGGTCAAAGCAATACAACTGTATCTATACAGTTTAATAAGTTGCACGATCAATGGTCAAAGTGGTACAACAGTATTTATAGAGCGTAATATAAGCTGTACGATGAATGTTCAATGTTAGCGGCAGAAGAGTATTTGCACAGTATAATAAGCTGTACGATGAATGTTCAATGTCAGCGGTAGAAGGGTATTTACACAGTATAATAAGCTGTACGATGGATTTTCAGATATCAGCGGCAGAACTGTGTTAACAGAATGTTTTATAATGTACAATCAATGTTCAAAGCGGTACAACTGCATTAACAAAAAGCAATAAGCTCTATTCTCAATGTTCAATTCTATATATACAGAGTATAATGAGTTGTACGATCAATGTTCAAAGTGGTACACCTGTACATTAAAACCTCTCTATAACGGCCACTAAATTACATCAAGTAGTGTGTGTTAAAGGCAGGCGGTTGCTTTAAGCAAGGTGAAAGTTAAACAGAACGTATAGGAGCGTTCTGTTTTACTTTCACCTTGCTTTAATCAGCCACCTGTCCTAAATACCAACTAATTAACGCAAATTAGTGTCCGTTATGGAGAGGTTTTACTGTATTTACAGAGTGTGATAAGCTGCATGATCCGGATAATGGCCAGATACTCGGGATGATGTTCGGAACAGGAGACAAAGTATATTATAGCTGTAACTGTGGATATGTACTGAATGAAACTAGGAACCGTGTCTGCCAAGCAAACGGAAGTTGGAATGGACAAGATGTCACATGTGTGGAAGGTTTGTTATTTCAGTTTGCGATGTTTTCCAGCTCTTTTCTTTCCAACCACATCCAAATGCTTCCTACATAAAACCCTTTTCTAGCCGAAGATAGTCAATATAGTGCAAAACGTGTTGAACTATGAAAATCGCCTCTCTGTATAGCTCGAAGAAATTGATCTGGACACTAACCTACTTTATTGGCACAAATCACAATTCGTAACATTACAGTTTGTTTCGCTTAAATATGTTTTTGTTTTATATGCAATTTACCACTATATGTGTCATCGTGATTGCAGTATACTAGTCGGAGAAGGGATAAGTTTATTTACACTATTTGTCTTTTAGGGTGGGGATTGAACATGTGTGGGGTTGGGTGCCCCATAGCCGGTTTAAACCTCATTGATTATTGCCACTGGCCGTTCCAATGCGGATCCTTCCATCTTCTCCCTATTGTTTGTTTGTTTTGTCTTTGTGTGTCTCTTTGTGTTTTGATAGTTATGTACATTTGCTGTGTTTTCTTGTTGTGGTGTTCGGGCGGCTGTGTGTTTTGTATGTGATGTTTCCTGCATGACTCATATTCATATTTTTATTATTTTTTATCAACGGAATTGTATGGTAAGCATCGTTGATCTATGCAAGGAGATACTCGTAATTGCATGGTTTACATGATCGTCCTTTGTACACTGGTCGATGTTGCGCTATACGTGGTCACAGAGTATTCTCCGCCAATATGCAAATACAAAAAAATGAAAATCATCGAAAATGTATTTAGGGGAAAAAATGATAGCTTTTTTCGGGATTCGAACAACTGTTGATGAGTTGAGAGACCAACGCTTTAACCACTCGCATAAGGCGGGTTGTATACCATTGACGCCCTTACTTTTGTTTGTCTTGTATCTTTGTACATGTGTTTTTGTTCATGTTTGGAATGTTTGTCACTTGTATGTTTGTTAAGATTTTCTGTGTTCATCTGGTGTGTGTTTGGATGTGTAGCTGGGTGTGCGACATGCTATCTATCGATGTTTTGGTGGTGATGGCGTCCTGTATGTGGCTGTGCCTGCTTGACCTTACTACCTTTCTTTTTATTGAGTCTGTCCTTGGGTAGAAATTAAATGTGCAACAATATTCACGCCTCCTAGTACCGGCTTAAGCAATATTCAATTTTCAAAACGTATATCATCAAAACTAATGATCCTTCCCATAAACAAACAGAGCATGCCCCAATCAGACAGACCATGCAGGAGCTGTCTGACCAGAGTCTATTCTGCAAAGGTGCCAAGGTAAACAATGTGAGAGAATGTGTTTATGTAGACCAAAGGTGTTGCAGAAAGCTTCCTTGTTAGCCGTCACATTGACTGTTGAGCAGTCCGATGGGGTTGTACTTATTTACACTGTCTGAGTTGATGAATATGATAAAGTGCGAGGACTGACGCCCCCTAACCATACTTTAAATTCCCAGTGATAATTATACCACTTACCATTCCAATGCGATACTCCTGTCTTCACCCTAGTTTTGTGTTTCATACATTCGACATGGGTCTCGTATGCGACGCTTAATCTTACTCTATACTATTTGTAAACACTCAAGGTATTCTACAATCAAATCTCTCTGATTCAGTCACAGTTGCTTAACATAGGACATAGCCGTAAAAGGGGTTTTCTGCAATCCTGTCAGTCTGTATCAACCTATTCTCTCATATTGACAACTTATGGCACCTTTTCAGACAGCTCCTGCATCAGCTGTTTCGTTAGGGTCTACTCTGTTTGTTCATAGCATTGTATCGATCTGATTCAAAAGTTTGTGTCAAATTTAATATATGAGTTATACAACAAACACCACATGGCATTGACACATGTCAATAGGGTTCAAAACACTTTAGGGGCGCACAATGCGATTGCAAATCCGGTGGTAAATTACATTCAAAACAAAAACACATTTAAGTGAGACAAACTGGATCCATCTGTCGCACGTTTACTCATCGTTGAGTTTCAATCAGAGTATGTGTAGAAAGGTAATAAATGGTAAGACAAGATACAACGACCCGACGTACAAGTTCCGGTTCCGGGATTTAAGAGCATATTCCTAGAGTGAAAAACTGAAAATACTTTCATGTCGATTTGTATGAAAAGAGAGCAATGTGATTGCCGACTTTGACATGCAGTATGTTATAGTACTATCGGGTAATATATCTTTTTAATGAATTGTTTCACACATTTGACGAACAAAGTAAAAACATGTGCGTGTCCAATAAGTTTATAAAAACAATACCATACAATTCCGGATAAGAAATACCCTGTCGCATAACCGTCTTGAGATTACACTTATATTGCTAATAAGTGAGCAATTTCGATGACAGAATTTAAATAATGTTTTTCTTAGATTAGTTTGTAATACGTATACCCTTGCTTAAGAAGCATTTCACTTAAACTGAGAGTTCGACTGTTAAAATTGTTTACGGACAACAAGCTCTAGAGAAACAAATAAGTTGAGATATGGGGGAAATTAGCAATATTAAAAAGTCAAAATCGTCTCTTAATTGTCCTCCTGCAGTTAATCTGACTTCAGCAAAGTTTTTGAGTACATTTTTGACATATTTTAACAGTTGTTTTTATGTTATGTTTTATCGCGGGCGTGTGTGTATGAGTGTGTGAATTTGTTTGCCTTGGATAGTGTGGTAATTCATAGGAGAACCCATGCATCGAGGTACTTAATACAAATATGAGTCATGCAGGACACACCACATACAGAACAAACATACGCCCGAACAGAAACACAGGAAAACACAGCAACTGTACAAGACTATCAAAAACATAAAGATACGCACATAAACAAAACAAACATACAATAGGGGAAGATAGAAGTACCGCCTTGGAACGGTTAGTGACAAAATTCACTGAGGGTTAAACCGGTTTACAGGCACCCAACCTCACACTTCCTCACCCTAAAAGACAGTGTAAATAAACATATCCCCTCTCCAACTAATCTACAACAACCGCGATGGCAAATACAGTGTATCACCTCAGTAGTTTCAAACGTTTCTTAAAACCTTGTGTCATAGCACTTTGTATACAGTATCTCAAAAGCTTATTCGAATATGAAATAGTCAAACTTGACCGAGTCTGCAATTTTCTCATTTTGCATTTCTACTTTGCTTTCAAAGGATCACCCATTTTCAGAATATTGGATCAGATACAAATTTGTGAAGACATATTTTTACAGCAGGGCGAGGAATAATGTTGCTGTCAGAGTGTTACACATGTGTTACCCACCTGTACAATGGCACATGGAACACAACGGTGTCAGGGCGCATATGCCAACGTTGGGACACGAACTACCCACATTTTCACGATTATGGTCAGGGTACCTACCCGCCCGGAGAAACATTGTCAAAGGCTAACAACTACTGCAGGGACCCATCGAAAGACGGTAAGTGAAATCAGGCCAGAACCAAATATATTATGACATTCTTCATAGGGAAATCCGTTTGCAGTTCCTGTGGTTTCAAATTGTCTTTTATCAAAAGCAAACCGGTTTGATTTGTCTGTTTGTAAGTGGTTTTAAGGTCGTTTCCCTGCAGGTGCTCTGACTTCAGCAAAGTCATTGAGTACATATTTGACGGATTTTCACAGTTGTTATGCTATGTTGTACATTATGTCATGTGTTTACCGTCTTCTATGTAGTGGGTAAGTCCGGCGGGGATACCTTTATTTACACTATTTGTAAAGCTAGGGTGACATTGAGATAAGTGTGAGATTAGAACCCTCGTGGTGATTTTGCTACTGACCGTGCCAATGCGGTACTCGCTTTGTCACCCTTACTTTTGTTTGTCTTGTGTCTTTATACTTCTGCTTTTGTTCAAGTATGAAATGTTTATCTCTAGTACTTGTGTGCTGTTAATGTTTTCTGTGTTTATCTCGTGTATGTGCTTGTGTTTGAATGTGTAGTTGTGCGTGCATGCGTGCGTGTGTGCGTGCGTGTGTGTATGTGTGTGTGTTTGGGTGTGTGTGTGTATGTGTATAAAATGCTTTCATTCGATGTTTTAGTGATGGTGGCGTTTTGTGTGTGGCTTTTCCTGCTTGACTTTACTACTTTTTCAATGATATATAAAGAAATCATTAGTTTTTCAAAATCAAGAAGATATAGTAATTTCTAAGCTAGGGTGACATTGAGATAAGTGTAAGGTTAGAACCCCCGTGCTGATTTTGCTACTGACCGTGCCAATGCGGTATTCTCTTTGTCACCCTTACTTTTGTTTGTCTTGTGTCTTTATGCTTCTCCTTTTGTTCAAGTATGAAATGTATATCTCTAGTACTTGTGTGCTGTTAATGTTTTCTGTGTTCATCTCGCGTATGTGCGTGTTTGAATGTGTAGATGTGCGTGTGTGCGTGCGTGCGTGCGTGCGTGTGTGTGTCTGTGTGTTAGGGTGTGTGTATGTGTATAAATTGCTTCCATTCGATGTTTTAGTGATGGTGGCGTTTTTTGTGTGGCTTTTCCTGCTCGACATTACTACTTTTTCAATGACATATAAAGAAATCATTAGGTTTGCAAAATCAAGAAGATATAGTAATGTCTAGATCGACTTAACCTCATAAAGATGCTACTTTGACAGCAGTCTGACCAGGGTGCGCTTGGTTTGCTAATGAAATAATATATACCTTGTTCCTAAGGACGATGAAAATAATAAACTTCAGACTCTGTTACACGTGTTTACTAATCTTGGTACTCTATTCAATATACAATGGAAGCGTACTATTACCGAGAACAGGTTCTATAATGGTCCACTCGTAGAACAATCGAGTACTATCTATCTTATGGTGCCTATAGTCATTTATGCTACTTATAATGACATATAAAGTTCTCTTTATTGCTAGTAAACGATATACTATATTTCTAGATATTGCAAACAGTGTATACTAAATCCAGTCTATCTGACACAATACAAAACTAAAGATCCTTTCTTAACATACCTGATTAACACAGTATCTGATGTGATAAAAATCTCATACATGTAGTTCATACTGCCACTTTAAATATTTAACTACAGTAAAACCTCGCTAATGTGACCACCTAAAAGAGGTATAATTATTGGTGCTATATGTAGGTGGTAGCTTAATGCAGGACAAAAGTAAGACAGAAAGCTCCTAGAGCAGCTTTCTGTATTACTTTTGTCCTGCTTTAAGCAGCCACCTGCTTATAAAGACACCCATGTTTATTCATAAAGTGGTCGCATTACAGGGGTTCTGCTAATATTGATAAAATTACATGTATCAGTAATTCTTACATAAATATGCACCAGGTTAAAGGTTAACCAATCAGATGAAATATTTTCCAGGGTATTTGTGGTGTTACACCATAGACAAACACCTTCGTTGGGAGCGGTGTGAAATCCGCTCTTGCACATAAATCGTTGTACCATATCGACATCAATACATCCTATCGTATTCTCAATCCTGGTTTGTCAACGATAAACACCATTATACCATGCCACCTATACAACCATATCTTGTTTTTACTGCATACACCGAGTGCTGCATCGATGACGCCTGTATATCGCCTAGAGAGTCCTGTGTCGTAGAAACCTGAATATTGTATCAGCTACAAGCACATGCCTTGGGATTTATCGCCAATAGAGTATTGTCTCGACGACACCGGCACATCGTATCACCTACAAGTAATATGTCTTGAAGTATACCGCCTACAGATCCCTATCTCGACAACATCTATGCATCAGATCACCTACAGGTTATATGCATTGAGTTATACCGCCTACATATACCGAATCCGGTCTCGTCGATACCTGAATATCGCATCACTTACAAGTCGACTTAAGGTATTCCGAGTGCACGTCTTGATGTCACCTATAAATCATGTCATCTTCAAGCCGATGCTTTGAGTTTAACTGCCTATAGAGTCCTGTCTCGAGGACACCTGCACATCGTATCACCTACAAGCCAATACCCTGTGTCGTATCGCCTGTAGAGTACTGTCTCGGTGACATGTGTACATCGTATCACCTACAGGTCAATGTTTTGAGTTGTACCACCTACATGATCCTGTCTCGACGACAACTGTACACCGTATCACCTTCACGCAATCAAATGACAAGAGTTATACCGCCTATAGAGTCCTGTCTCGACGACACCTGCACATCGTATTACCTACAAGTTAATACCCTGTGTTATATCGCCTGCAGAGTACTGTCTCGGTGGCACGTGTATATCGTGTCACCTACAGGCCAATGTGATGAGTTATACCACCTGCATGTTCCTATCTCGACGACAACTGTACATTGTATCAAATTGTTAGTTCATTTTAAACTTTGGAAAACTATTTTACAACATTGCATCTTTTGCGAACTGTTTTTATCCTGTTTTTAATCAGCAAACGTGTGTCAGCAGCTAATCCATGATTTTAGCAGAATTTGTAGTACTTCATCGTCAATAATGGTTCTTAGTCTTGTTTCTGACAAAAACAGAATATCTCAAAGTGGTGTTGTTGATATATGTTTAAGTGATCATTCCATTATAAGTTGTGCCAGGAAAACGACAAAACATTACATTGGTAAATAATACAATATCAAATTAGATCTTTGAAATATTATAACAGATGATTTTCAGCTATCTCTGCTACACACTGACTGGAGTCCAGTTCTTTTCTCTGATGCTTGGACGAATCTTAAGATCATTTTCTTATCAGTAATAGATGGTATTGCTCCTGTTAACGAAATACGTTTGAAACACAGAACGAAGCCTATGATTACTGATATTTTACAATATATTAATCAGAGGCATAAAGCTTTTAACTTTATACGATAACCAAATCTGAAGTTGATTTTAAGAATTTTAAAACTCTTAGGAACATAACACAATCTGTAATATTTAATGCAAATAAATATTTTACCTTGATCAGAATAAGATCTAATGATTCTAAGACATTGTGGAAAAGTTTGAAATAGCTGGGAATGCCTTCTAAAACGGACACTTTTGCTAGCAGTATAGGACTCAATACTAATGGTTAAATTTGCTTTGATAACCTTAATGTTGCCAAACATTGTAACTCTTTTTATGTCAATATAGCTTCTAATCTGGTTGAGAATCTTCCAAAATGTATAGGCCAGATATGTGTGCTTGATTACTATTCTTCTAAACGTGTAGTTCCTAATAGATTTTCATTCTCAATCGTAAGTGAAGATAGTGTTTTGAAATATTTAAGTAACTTAGGTCTTAATAAAACTAAGAGATTGGATGACATTTCATCTAGATTTGTACGTGATGGTGCTCACGTGATATTTTGCCCTCTCACTCATGTTATTAATTTATCAATAATCCAAGTGTAATTTGATTGAAATGGTACTCCTTGATTTAAAGAAAGATCAATAAATCATAGTATCTTACTTATGGAACTTGAAGCTTTAGGTTTGCACCAATACAGTGTTGACTGGTTTAGATCATACTTTTCAGACAGACAACAACTTGTTGATGTGTCAGGAACATTTTCATCTCGTGAAGGTATCTATTGTGGTGTGCCACAAGGCTCCATATAGGGACCACTTTGGTTTTTAATTTATATAAACGACATGCCGGGTACTGTAGCAAACAAGCTTTTATTGTATGCTGGTGACTCATGTATTTTAGTAACTGGCAAAAATATTTTCCAAATTGAACGTTGTCTGTCAAAAGATTTGGATATAGTTAGCAAATGCTAATTGATAATAAACGTTCTCTTCATCCATCTAGGTAAGACTGATTCAATCATGTTCGGTTCTAAACATCAATTAAGAACTCAATCACATGTAGATATGATTTGTAATGGTCCACATATTAGGTATTCTACCACTGTAAAATATATGGGTGCTATTTTAAACCAATTCTTATCTTGTGAGGCAATTGCAAGATCAGTTATTACAAAAGCAACCAGCAGGCTGAAGATTTTGTACAAAAAAGAACAATGAAACTTTTGGTCTTGGCACTTATTCAATGTCACTGTGATTACATTTGTTGTGTTTGGTATCCTGCTCTAACTCAATGTTTGGAAAGTAGACTTTAATCAACCCAAAATAAATTAAACCGTTTTGTTTTAAACTTAGAAGCTATAGAGCACATAGGCACAGATCATTTTAAATACATCAAATGGTTGCCAGTATCCAGAAGAGTTGATCAAATCACCTTTTCTCATGGTTTTAATATTTCTAAGGGTACTTCTCCTGTATATCTTGGTGACTGTTTTGTTCCTTTAAGCTCTGTACGTAACCGTTGTACAATATCAAACATGTCAGCTTTTCCTGTTTCCTTTTCATGTTCGTTTTCTTTCACTTTTACAGAAACCGGACACTACACCATTCCTAGAGGTAACCGCTTTGGTAAGAAATCATTTCTTTTCAGAGGTGTTCCCTTGTGGAATGACCTTCCTCAGACTTTAAGACATTGCAAATATTCCAGTCAAGTTAGATTTGATGTTGATTAGATTGATGGCACTTCTGTATTTATTGTATGTATTCAATATTATGCCTTCGTTATATTAATATAATGTTTTATCTGTGTTAATTTGATTGGTTTGTTTCACTTTATTTAATATGACTCTTATGAATTGTTCTGACACTCTGCTGTGTTAATTAGTAAACACGGTCAAAACATTCTATAACCGACATTTCAATAGCATAAATGTTATGGTATGCTACTCTCTTACCCAATTTACACTATCCTGAAAGTTTTCTGGGGGAGACCCGAAGACGGCTGCATAAACCTAGACTATACCGCACGGCAAGTCCGATATTTATACATACTTCCTTCTCTTCAAGGACGCCATATTTAAAAGCTGAGTGCAATAACCCTCCGACTTTTTTATTATTTGTGTCTAACCAAATATACTGAACATTACATTTGTCCTGTCATATTGTGTTGTTTGTTTTCTTTGAACTGTTTATTACAAGATTTTTGTTTCTTATTAGTTCAGTTTCTTGTGTTAGCGATGTTTTATTGTCATCGTGTTTACACGCCATTCCGCTTTCAAGCAAAAGCCAATCTTCCGGAACATGAAGCCACGTCAAAGCTAATTGGGATACACATCCCAATTGTCTGTCGTGCTGTAAGTGTTCACGATCCAATCCCGGAGGACTTATTCACACACAAAGCCGGAGTTGTTCTAGAGCCGGGTCTATTTTAGACTCGTTTGGGAATCATTCCCACATTGAAATTTTAGCACCTAGTGCTCCACTTTTATTGGAGCCTACTGTCTCTAAGCCATCGAGCTCCGGTCCTCTTAAGGACCAGTTCTCTTATTCGAACTTGAGTTCTACTTCTAAGTTTGTACCGTTTTGTACGTGTTTTGTCTCAGACCGGCGTTCGCCCACGGGACCACCGGTCACCGGTCAATTCTTCCCTCCTTGACTACAATTCGGATATAGTTGCGGAGCGTGTGACCGGTCAGTGGTCAACAGACCGGGCACCGGGCACAGGCTACGGGACACCGGACAATGGGTCCCAGCCTATGTTTTGAGTCCTCCCCTCGTACTTAAAAGATCGCTCTCGGTCTCCTATCGACTTAGGTCACTTGTTCATAGTCTACACAGGCGCCGAGAATGGGACGACTCCGGACATTTATGCCGTATCCCAATGACCCTAGATCATCAGGATATGGCCTCATGCCTCCGTTTATCCCCCATAATTGGTCTTATTCTTTTTGTCAATTTCCGGGGTAATTCGCCGGGAAATTCACTTCTACTTATCCCCAGGAACGCTCGAGCACCAGTGGCAAGCATCGTGCCTCTGCTACTCTGCTACCTTGTTACAGCTCTTAAATGATAACAAGCAGTGTTTGGACGAGATCAAGCATATTTTGTTATATTTCGCCCGAACGACCAAGATCCATGCGGCCAACACTTCTGAAATCTTGCAAAATGTTGCGCCGGAGGAGTGAAGTTTTGTCTAGTTCTCCTTCGGGCTTCTTACTGGATCCAGCCCAGAACCGTATTTTGACGGCTCCGCTGTCAACTAGTACGCTCTTTGGGAGTTGAGTGGCAGATGCTCTATCATCTGACAATAACAATCAGCTTAGAGCACTGGTGACTTCTAGGGCTTCGGGTAGTAGGCAAACCTTTAAACGCCCGAATACTACCCCTTCTGTGCAAGCCCCTGATGTTAAGAAGAAGAGGAATTATCGTCCTTCTTCTAAGCAGCCGAAGTCTGGTTTCAATTTTAAATAAAAAAAACCTGGAATCGCAAACCAGGTACATGTACTAGACCACCAGTGTACCCTACCCGTACGCAGGACGCAACCCCTAATGTTCAGCCCAAGGGACTCGCTCTTTCTACCCCCATCACCCCGTGTCCCGAACTTCCAGTGGGAACAAGGCTTCAGCACTTTGCAGAGGTCTGGGAAAATATCACCCAAGATCCGTGGGTGCTTCATATGGTAAGAGAAGGCTATGTGATACCTTTCCATCACAAGCCTCCTCTTTCACCAACTCCCATTCAATTCACTTCGGGACACCCTTCTCTTCCGGACGCCATTACGGATTTGGAAGGTGGAATAGCGGTCGAAACCGTATACAGCGTTCATTCTCCAGGTTTTTTACAGCCGTGTCTTTCTTGTTCCCAAGAAAAACGGAAAGTTACGTCCGGTATTCGATCTTTCTATCCTGAACACCTTCGTAGATATCGAACCGTTCAAGATGTAAACTACAGCTTCCATCCGGGCTTCTGTCCAACCTGTTTCCTGGGATGCGTCTCTAGACTTTTCGGACACGTATTTTCACGACCCCATTCATCCCAGTTCACGGAAATACCTCAGTTTCGCATACAACAGCCAGGTTTTTCAACCCAGGGCCCTTCCTTTCAGCATTTCTACAGCTCAAAGGGTTTTTACGAAACTCATGGCAGTCGTAGGGGCCTATCCTCGTCTTCGAGGTTCTATTCTCCTTCAGTACTTCGACGATTGACTTCTTCATCAATCCACTCGCCAAGCGCTTTTTGCGGGATCTCGAGGCAGGTTAGCAGGAAATTCTGTCTCTAGGTATTCTGTTAAACCCGGAGAAATCAGATCTCGTTCCGTCCCAAGACTTTACGTTCATGGGAGTAAACTGTGTGACGGCGATAGACAGGGTGTGTGTTCAACAACCTCGAGGCCAGAACCTTGTAACCTTAGTTTCAAGAGTCAGTGCTCAGTGACATATCACAGCTCGCGCTTTCCTTTCCCTTCTAGGAATGTTGAACGCAGCAGCAGATTTGGTGGTTCAAGGTCGTCGATTCCCATTCGGACAGACATTGTAGACTATTGTCGTTGGTGGCTCGATCTGGGACATCTCCTGCCGGAAGTCCAGCTCTCACCACCAGAGAAATCACTTTAGTTGGTGACAGACACCAGTCTATCGGACTGAGGCGCTCACCTCGAGCCCCTGAGCCTGATGGCGTTGGGCAGTTGGTCTCCTTCCGAGACCTAACTTCATGTCAACAACCTCGAGATGCGAGCTGACAGGCTCGTCATGTCTCATTGCAGACAGCATTTGTCGAATCAGTGTGTACTGCTGTCGACCGACAACACAACTGATTTTAACTACCATTATTCATCAATTCCATATTTTCTGAAAAGCAACGTAGGCTAATAGTGTCAGAGTCTGCGATGTTTACACGTACATTAAACCTTTCTATAACGGCCACTAAATTACATCAAGTAGTTTGTGTTACAGGCAGGTGGTTGTTTATAGCAATGTGAAAGTAGGAGCGTTTTATTTTACTTTCACAGTGCTTTAAGCAGCCACCTGTCCTAAATACCAACTAATTAATACAACTTTTGTGGTCGTTATACATAGGGTTTACTGTATGTCCCGAAATAGCATGCGACATGCTTATCGTAAGTCCTAATTAACGATAGTCCATAGTTTTCACACTCATTCCAGCACGTGACAACTTAGATTGACCCATTTGCCCCCAGTGGATTATCCCATATTTACATATTGGATCAGTCCATTTTTTATCTAAGGGATGCCTGGCCTAAATTGGTGTGTTAGAACTTACGATAAGTTATGTCGTAATATCTTGCGTAAAGCAGGTCCTTACATCGGGAATAAGATTTGTCTTTTGAAGTGAAACGTGTGACATCTATTTTCTTTATAAAGGTAAAGTACCTAGTTATAGTCTACTTTCAGTCCGAATGACTGCTCAGCCGACTGTACATTTACTCCCCTGGTCATTCGCTTACAATATTGAGCATTGCAATAATGCAGCCGCAGTACCGGCTAGTGACCCTCACTGGTACCCATTTTAACCCCTAGGCGGAGAGACGGTGAGGGTGGAAAACACTGAAAAGCGTCTCTGAAATTTCCAGGAGGGGCTGGGATCATTTACCCCAAGGAACTCAAATTGAATAAAGCCAACCCTTCCGACATTTGTGCGGATTTTCTCGATCTTGACCTTAAAATTGACAATGGAATGATTTCTTCTGAAATTTATGACAAAAGAGACGATTTTGATTTGAATTTTTTGTAAAGTTTCCTCACCTTGATGGAGATGTTCCCCGTTCCCAATCTAACGGGGTTTATATATCTAAACTTATTCCTTTCGTTGGGGCTTGTTCTTCTGTTGACGATTTTAACAGTCGAAATCTCCATTTAACTGAAAAGATGCTTAAGCATAGATATAGATATCATAAAGTAAGAAAAACATTCTATTAATTTTATCATCGAAATCTCTCACTAATTGGCAAGTGCAAATGTAATCTTAAGGCGCTCCTGCGACACGGTATTTCACATACTGATTTAAAAACTTCGTAAAATTATTGGACATACCCATTTGCTCACTCTGTTCACTAAATACATTAAACTAATTAAATAGGGATATGATCATATGGTACTTCATCAAAGTCTGGTTGTCAACCCTTTTACAGTTGGCAGTCACGCTGCCCTCTTTACATGTACGCCGACAAGAAAGGTTTAGTACTCTATGAAGGCGACCTCTTAAATCCGGAAACGGAAGGAAGGCGTCGGGTATTTGTACTATTTCGTTTTTGTCGCACCCTTTATAACTTTTCTACAGTCACTCTGTTTGCAGCTCAAGCATTGAGTACACTAGCGATAGGTGGGTACAGTTGTTTCATTAAATATGTTTTCGTTTTACATGCACTTAACCACTGTATTTGCCTTCGCGGTTGTTGTAGATTAGTCGGAGAGTGGATACATTTATTTACACTGTATTTCAGGGTGGGAATAGAATAAGTGTGAGGTTGGGCGCCCCTATACCGGTTTACCCCCCCCCCCCCCCCGCCCAGTGACATTTGCCACTGGCCGTTCCAAGACGGTACTTCCCCCTATTGTTTGTTTGTTATGTCTTTGTGTGTCTCTTTGTGTCTTTAATATGCATGTACATTTGCTATTTGTCGTCGTGGTGCTGTTTTGGCGCCTGTGTGTTTTGTATGCGGTGTTTCCTGCATGACTCATACATGTACTTTGGTAAAAGAAAATATGATATTCATGCAAAGAAATGTTTACTATCTCTAATACTTATTTAGCTTGACTGTGTTTCTCTGATCAAAAGTAATGTACAATGTATAAGGTATTTTTAAAAACTTTTTCTTGGGATGTTAATAAACTGACGACAAATGACCAAGTGTTAAGTTAAATATAAACTCAAAACGACTAATTTAATGGATGGTCAGTGCCCACATATGATACCAGTGACACCCGGGACTCCCAATGCTCTTTTCTTGGTCCGCTATTATTCCCAGTACCAGTTTAACTTTGATATCTCGTACCCAGATAATCAAATCGCTACGCCTATCTATAGAAACACATGTGACAGCTTAATGCAGGTCGAAAGTAATGTTAAAAGCTCCTTATGAGCTTTCATCATTACTTTAGATCCGCATAAGCTGTGAACTTGATAAATTGTTCCAATTAGAACTCGAGTACCTCGAACCTCTGTTCTATAGGAGCTTTCTGTATTACGTTTGACCTTATACATAGACCCATAATTAGACCTCTTTTCGTGACCGCTTAAGACAGGTTCTACTGTAGGTAATATAAATGACAAAATAATTGGTATTATCAATTTATGAATTTTAACGGAGACAATTCTACTAATGTTCATTTTCAGTGCATCGCATCCTGACATGATTGCATAACCCTTTGCCTGATAGAGACACCTTTTAACGCATTTTTGCAAACAGCGTACGCCTATGAATATGTATTAAGAAATAATGAACATACAGTTGAACTTCCGTATCTCGAACTTCATGGAACCATACAAATTACTTCGAGATAACAGAGGTTCGAATTATCCCATTTCTTATCTGAACAACTTCTTAAGTTCACAACTTAATGAAGGTATAAAGTAATGCAGTTAGCTTATGTAGGAGCTTTCGGAATTACTTCGACCTGCATTAAGCTGCTGTGCTTCTAGTTCTAGCGATACATCTTAGAACAAGTCAAGTCTGTACGATGAAATTTGGAAGGACCAAACTTTTACTTCGAGTTATCCTGAAGTTCGAGTTATCCGAGTTCGAACCCCTGTCATCTCGAATCAATTTGTATGGTACGTTGACAGTATATCGAATTGTTTCATATGCAAATGGAAATACAGAAGAATGTATCTATAACGACCATGTAAAATATAAATAATGGGTCTAAGAGCAGTTTGTTGTTTGACCTTTTCCCTGTTCTATGTATAGGTTAGAGCTTATAAACTGCAGTCTTCAAAATAAGACGGCCGATAATGCGAGCGAAGCGAAGCGTTTAATGCCGTCTTATTTTCGAAGACTGCAGTTTATAAGCTCTAACCGATTTAGTGATTGTCCTACTTTTCAACAGGCTGAGTTTATAAGCCCCGCCCAATGAGCAATGACAAACTTGTATATAGTCACGTGATTATGGTTCACCTAAAAAACTCGTTTATGCAAAATACTCAGAAAAGCCACCAATCAAACAAACGTCGTCTTTGTTAAAATTCTCGTGCTTATGTTTTGAAAATCCTACACAATGAAACTGTTTTCGTGCGTTTTTCTTGTTAACATTGTCTTATTTGACTTTGTCACGTAATTAAATATTCCCCAAGACGGACGCAAAATCGCAATGGATATTTAAATGATAATTTTAACCCTTTACCTTATAGTAAGTGACGCTTTTTGAACACTTTGCAAGCCGAGACCCAGATCAGACAGCTCCTATGCTGACTGACCAGGGTTTACTCGGTTTTCACAAATTTAGATATTCACTGCTACCGAAACCCCTTATATAAAAAATACAGCTGATTAATATCAAACATTAATTATGTGCATGATATTGAAATAAGAATAAACAGGTAAAGGCTTAAAAAGATTACAGGTTTGATTGTTGTTTATGTTTTGTTGAACGGATTACGTTTTTAAATACAGGTTTGTTCTTATTTCCTGATTTATTTGCTTATTTTCATTAGTCCTTTTTTTCAATAATCCTGCTTTGAACAGGTGGGATGTTTCGTGATTTATTTGTCCATTTTAGTCCACGACAGCCCAGTTGCTAGATCTATAAATCTGCCTCTCAGTGGTTTACACAGTCTTCCTCCCCACGTTTTACACACTTGACCGCTTGTGTACTCGTTCGCGTGTCGGTAACGTCATAACATAGCAACTCGTTGTTTTTTCTAGTAGTGGGCGGAGCTTTGTTGCACATGCGCACTGGAAGGATCGTCTTCGAAAGTTAGAGTCGAATTAATAATATTTATGAGAATTAGAGTCTGAAAAATATCAAGAATGCGGCTCGTTGATTGGATGGAAAAGTAGGGCAATCACTAAGTTTATTTCCAATTTCAATACATAACGATTATTCATAGACAATTGCTACAATGAAATACGGAAGGTAGAACGTTTTAGCCACATTAAAAACTAAAGAACTAAATCTATGAAATTATATAAGCAAACCGAGCAGACCCTGATCAGACGGCCACTATAGGAGCCGTCTGATTATGTCTACTCTGTTTGCAAAAGGCGTTTATATGAAGGAATGGGTTAATGCAGGAAGACAGAAATGAAGAATTTTCCTTATTGACTATAGCGACCGTGGACTGTCCTCTTGCATTGGGCTGCCAAGTGGCTTAAAACCCCAGAACTAAGGGATCAATGTAGAACGGTTTTACTGTAAGTGCATGTGTTGCTTTATTGGGTTATCCAGGGTCGCCGTTTGATCAGATTAAACATACAGTAAAACCTCTCTATAGCGACCACTAGATTACATCAAGTATTTTATATTAAAGGCAGGTGGCTGCTTAAAGCAAGTTGAAAGTAAAACAGAACGCTCCTGTAGGAGCGTTCTGTATTATTTTCACCTTGCTTTAAGCAGTCACGTGCCCTAAATACCAATTAATTAACATAATTAAATGGTCGTTATAGAGAGGTTTTACTGTATCCGTTTTGTGCTGGTAAAGTGTATTTATACTCCGAATCAGTGTGATATTATGAATGCACATATACAGTAGAACCCCTCTAATACGACCACTTCATGAATAAACATGGGTGTCTTTATAAGCAGGTGGTTGCTTAATGCAGGGCAAAAGTAATGCAGAAAGCTTTCTGCATTACTTTTGTCCTGCATTAAGCTACCACCTGCATCTAGCACCCAGAATTATACCTCTTTTAGGTGGTCGCATTAGTGGGGTTTTACTGTATATGTACTTCTAAATCTAATTACATGTTTTCTGTTCATCTTTTGACATATGATCTAATGCTTGATTAAATTTGAACCGAATTGAATTTTTAAGCTTCAGCCTGCTGAGCAAATTATTGTTGTAGAATAGTTCACGTACTACATTTTCAAAATTCAACCTATGATCAATTTGTCTACCAAAACGCCTACAGGGTGTCAAACAGTTTGGATCCTGATGAGACGCCGAGTTACTCGGCGTCTCATCTGGATCCAATCTGTTTGCAAAGGTATTTACTCATCCGTCCATAGCAGGCTAAAGGTTAAAAACGGTGCCGAATTTACGTACATATGTACGTTATATTTACACATTTGTGATTTTTACACAGAAGTGTGCGTGGGATTCACGTTCCGTTTATATTTTAAAGCTTACAGTTTATATGTATAAATGGTCCGTAAATATCACTTCTAGTCATTGAGAACAGACAGGGACCATTGATGAGTACATGTATATTTATAGGACTGACTATTTCTTTTCCCTGTCCCTTCGCTCGCCTGTCGGTGTGTCCGTTTGAATTGAAAAAATGTATTGACTATACAGTAGAGCATGTCTTAAGCGGCCATTAGAAAATGTCTAAATATGGGTCTTTAACCCATTCCCTCATATTGACGACTTTTGACGACTTTGTAGAAGTCACTTTGTGAAACCATTGTGATAAATAGAGCATTTGCTCCTATAGGAGCAAATGCTCTATTTATCACAATGGTTTCAAACTACACAATTCTAAAATTTTCCTTTTCTCTAGTTAATGCTCCTTTTCGGTAGATTTATTCAAAGAGAGTGTATCTAAAAATAGCCTATGAGGTAAAGGGTTAACAGAGAGTGCAGCTTAATATAGGGTCCAGATCCGCCGCATAAAATTATAATTCATGTACATGTATTTTCAAAAATAACTCTCCTGTATTTCCCTACCAAACTCTATGTTGTGAATACTCTAAAAAGTGGTCACAACATAGGAATTGGTGGAGAAATGACGAGTGTAGTATCTGAGTGAGCTTAACCCGTTCCCTCATAGACTACTTTTAGATCCAACCTCTTTGAATAATTCTACCGAAAAGAAGCATTAACTAGAGAAAAGGAATTTTTAGAATTTTGTAATTTGAAACCATTGTGATAAATAGAGCATTTGCTCCTATAGGAGCAAGTGCTCTATTTATCACAATGGTTTCAACAGTTGACTTTTATAGAGACGTAGAAATGCATATTTATGGAGTAAAAGGTTAAGACATATTTTATCGTACATGTATACACCTCCGAAAAGAATTGACCATTTGTACAGATAATGGCATAACAAACTGTTTATTTGTCTCACATACAGCAAACTGAACTTTATACACTAGCAGGAAATGGTGGTCGGCTATGCAAACAGTTTAGCTCCAGATGAGATGTCAAGCAACTCGGCGTCTCATCAGTATCAAAACTGTTTGACACCTTTGTTGTACAGTAAAACCTCTCTATTACGGCCACTATATTGTGTTAATTAGTTGGTATTTTTGGCAGGTGGATGCTTAAAGCAAGGTGAAAGTAAAACAGAACGTTCCTATAGGAGCGTTCTGTTTTACTTTCACTTTGTTTTAAACATCAAACTGCCTTTAACACAAAATACTTGTAATTTAGTGGTGGTTATAGAGAGGTGTTTCTGTATGTATAGAAGAGACAAATAGTTATGTTTTGAAACTCGTAGCAGACGACAGAGACCGGGCTACAGATAAAGGCGGGTTCACAAAAAAATAAAATCGTCATTTTTCCACCAAACCCTATACTGTAACCACTCTTTGGAATCGTCTCGAATATGGTTTGGTCGAGAAATAAAGGAGCTATTCTTGAAAAATGTTACGCGTCTTATCTGAAGATCTGTGAGACTATAAACGGAGGTCGGAAGCTTTACACTTGGCATCTAAAAGCGCCAGAGAAACTCTGTTGATAATAAGAGTTGGACATTGCGCCCGGGTTTCTCTGTATCCGCTCCCCTCTCTAGGGCCTCCAATTAGCCCTTAGTTGGCAGAAACGGGCGTTAATCAACACAGACTTAACAACAAACCGCTGTAAGAGCGCAAATAGTTACCCGGTCGTTAATCGCAAGAAGTACGGTAGCCGATATATTCGGTGACAGCGAATGTCTAACTATTAAACTGTTCCATATTGACAAATTTTAAATAGAAATGACATCAGCTAGATAAGTACAGGTTTTAAAAATGATATAGAAATCTCTCAACTGCTTATTGAATAGCTACCAAAGCTAACAGAGTCGAATTTATATATGTAATAGTTATCAATAAGGAGTTATTCCGTGTGAAAGTTTTACGAATGGTGTGCTTTGCGCTTTAAAGGAATGTAACTCTTTCACTGCAAATGGGGATACCATGACCAACTTTACAAACAATGTGGATCCAGATGAGACGCCGAGTAACTCGGCGTCTCATCTGAATCCAAACTGTTTGATGATGTTATAATTTGTTTGAAACAAAAGAGGAATAAATTTCTAAAAATGAAAATTGAAGCAGGCATCAAAGTTTTTAGACGACAATACATGTCAGCGAGAGAGTTAACAAATTCTTGTCTAAACAAGAGCGGTGTTTCGATTATGTCTGTCTTTTATTATATACACGTACCTGTTAGGAAAATTGTCAAGGTGTGCTAACGTAGTGATAAAGGCTAGTCGAATCTAGCACTAAGGGAATGTCATTTTTATGATAATTGCTGTAGTGACTTTGAAATTGGTGTAGATCTCTATTCAATGTTGTGTTCGCCAGTTATAATAAAGGGAAATTTAAATAAAATGTCACTGATTAAACTAACGAGCTTTTAGGCAGGTGGTAGTGTGGACAACGAAAAGGATTTCAACAGACGGAATAATGGTGTCTATATGAGCCGAAGGTTGGTATAATTTAAAATACAGCATTTCTATTTCTAGAACAAAACAGTTTTTTATTTGCCCTTTATTCCTTGAATTTGTATGTAAGAATTAAATACAGCGTGAATATTTATTAGATGAATTCTTATAATGGCATATGAAAAAAACAGGTTTATCAATGTCAGAAACTGTAGAATCAGATCTGTATTATTTCATAAGCAAACAGAGTAGACCGAGACCAGACAGCTCCTGCAGGAAAGACAACTAAACAGAGAGAACGGTCAAAGTAATATGCCCCAGATACATATCTTGAAATATGGTGAAAGGCAATTTTAGTTGAATCATGAAAAATGCCTTACATAGTTTATAAATCCTTGAGCTTTTTACTCCATAGATACGCCTTTCTGTGCCCTTGCAAACACAGTAGACCCAGATCAGACGGCTCCTATATGAGCCGTCTGACCATAGTGTGCTTTGTTTGCTTGTGATATACATGTAATATAGATATAATTCTACAGATTATGTCATGGCCAAAACTTCCTGTGTCTATATGCTATTATAAAAATTAATCTAATTAATATTCATAATGCCATTTATTCTTACATGAATATTCATGGAGTAAAGGCTTAAATTACGGGATTCGTTACAATGTTGTAATGAGACCATCTTGTTTGACTCATATTGACCTACTTGGCTAATTTTATGTCATATGTTGTAACCGATGTAAAAACTTATCCTTTCATCAAATAAGTTAAAAGAAAAAGGGGTGGGTTAGAATGTAACAACTTTAACACCCCTCCTGCTTCATCAACGATTTAGTTAGTCCATGAATGTTAATGTAAGAAATAATGACATCATGCTTATTTATTAGTTTAATTGTTATAACAGCACATTGACACATCGACCTTGGTCTACTCTGTTTGCAAAGGCGTATTTATAGAGTAAACGTATGGCGTAATGTAAGACGTACCTATGACGTATCTATGAAGTAAAGGGTTCTGTATCTGTATCCATACGTCAAAGAATCCTATAAAGGCTTTTACACTACGGGGTAAATACATACTTTTGCGAGACCCTGGGTGCGATAGGGGTTATACAAAGTGCGGACGTGAAAGTGAGAAGAGTTTGGTTGGGCGTGGTCTTGGGATGCGGTAGGGGTTCAAGGGTTGCTGTTGATACCTAACGACTAGCGGTAGAGTTGTCATTATTTTTGCAGACACGGACAGTCAATTATTATACAGATGTCAATTAGAGTCGAGCAGTGTAACGATCCTGATCAAACGCCACGGCTATGATGCGACAGGGTGTCTAATCTTCCCGCAGTTTCAAAGGTTTAATGCATATACCACTCTCCCTAACAAACTATTTTCATAAATGTATTTACATTTCTTATATATTATAGCAGTACTATGGTATATACATTAGGGGAACCAATAAGGGGACATGCTTGCTGTAGGCATCTTAGCTGCATTTCTGATTGAGCTTACAATACAACCTGTCTTAAGCAGTCACTTAACCAATTCCCCCATATGCTATTTTTAGACCCAACCACTTTGAATAAATCTACCGAAAAGGAACATTAACTAGAGAAAAGGATTTTTTTTAGAATTTTGTAGTTTGAAACCATTGTGATAAATAGAGCATTTGCTCCTATAGGAGCAAATGCTCTATTTATCATAATGGTTTCGACAAATGATTTTACAGAGTCCTAGAAAGGCATATTTATGGAGGAAAGGGTTAAGGCATTTGATAGCTTAATGCGACAGGGTATCTTGGGTATTCAGCTCTTTGTACAGTCCCGACCATATATTTTCTTTTTGGCTCACTTAAGAATGTACAGTAAAACCTGTTGTTTTTAGCAACCTCTTATCAAAGAAACACGGGAGTCTTTGCAAGCAGGTGAATGCTTAATGCATGACGAAAGTAATACAAAAACTCATCATGGAGCTTTCTGCATTGCATTCGACCTGCATTAAGCTATCTCCTATCTTAAAGCCCTACACAACGAATGCATGTTTAATGGACGCTTGGGAGGGGACTGTACTGGACATACCCAATATTAGCCAGAATTAGTTTTCTCTGTAAGGACACAGGCTTTAGATTATGTTCTCAAAATGAAAGTTAAATCTTATGAGATTGCAGTTTGTAACATTAGGTATAGTATAATAAGAGTTAGCAAAATAAGATTAATTTGGATTTAAGTTGAATTGGAATATTAGACGGTCAATGGCCTGCCAGTGGGTTAACGGGGTAGGGGTTCTTTTTTTATTTTCGGATGGTATTTAACTCATTTTAAGGTTACCTGTTTGATTTTTGTATATTGTTTTTTGTTTAACTCAGTTTTAAAACTACATAAAGTTTAGTCTACTATAATGAACACAAGACAGCAAGCAACAACAACAACAGCTAGTACTATTACTACAACTACTACTACTATTACTTCTACTACTACTATTACACATTTTAGTACTACTACATGTACAACTACTACACTACTACTACTACTACTACTACTACTACTACTACTACTATTACACATTTTACTTCTACTACATGTACTACTACTACTACTACTACTACTACTACTACTACTATTACACATTTTAGTACTACTACATGTACTACTACTACACTACTACTACTACTACTACTACTTCTACTACTACAACTACTACTACTACTACTACTACTACTACTACTTCTTCTTCTTCTTCTTCTACTACTACTACTACTACTACTACTACTACTACTACTACTACTACTGCTGCTGCTGCTGCTGCTACTACTACTACTTTGGGGTTACTTGTATTATCTACCTTACAGAAGAAAAATACTTGTTCTGCTTCTTTTGAGTGGTGGCCTGTAGAGTTCTTTCTGTAATAGCTTTAATTAACAACTCAAACATTGGAAGTTCGAACAAATACACGTTCAAGTACGAGTGTTTCATATCCAATCCAGGTAACCAAATATTTCCTTCATGGCATTGAACCAAGCGATAATATTTCCCTACATAACAAAGGAAATTAAAACATAACTTCAGTCATGTTTGTATGGTCCACATAACAGATCAAACAATGCTAGTAAATACTTGAAACGTTGATTGGCTTTTCTTTGGTATCGATTCAATACTTTATTCACCTTTTACCGTAGAATTCATCCCAAAAATAAAACCACCTGCCCGGTACATGTCTGGACGGTTTGGCCTACGTCGGACTGGATTACAAACTGCGCGAACCTTAACCATTCCCCTGTTCAATATTCATGAAACAATAATGATATTATGGATATTTATTAACTGATTATTATAATGATTTCTGCACATGGGATATATTGGTACTGGTCTATAATAATTGGGTACTGGTCTGTAATAATTTCATAAACAAACAGAGTATACACTGATCAGACGGCTCCTTTAGGAGCCGTCTGATCTGAGTCTACTCTGTTTGCAAAATGTAAAAAGGCGTTTGTATGAAGGGCATGATTCATAATTAGCTATAACACTGATGTCTGCCTAAACTCCGATGTATTACAATTTCTTTTGTTTCCGAGTCGTTCAAGCCTTTGGGTAGCTTTTGGCCGAGTGTCAAACAGCTTAGATCCTTATGAGACACCGAGTTACTCGCCATGTCATCTGGGTCTAAGATGTTTGTTAATTTCACTCAGGTCCCGCTTAGCAGACCAAAATTTAACCTTTTTCTCCATGAATACTTATACAAACAATAACGTCGTTCGACGTCATGAATATGGCCATTCCAATGATGACCATTCCAATATGATAATTCGGCTATCACAATGATGGCCATTCCAATAATGATAATTCAGCTATCAGAATGATGACCATTCCACTATGATAATTCAGCTATCACAATGATGGCCATTCCACTATACTAATTCGGCTATCACAATGATGGTCATTCCGCTATGATAGTTCAGCTATCACAATGATGGCCATTCTCATGTGATGATTCAGCTGTCACAATGTGGCCATTCCGCTATGATAATTCAGCTATGACAATGATGGCAATTCCGCTATGATATTTTAGCTATCACAATGATAGCTAATCCACTATACTAATTCAGATATCAAATGATGACCATTCCACGATACTAATTCAGCTATCACTATTATGGCCATTCCACTATAATAATTCAGCTATCACAATGATAGCCAATCCACTGTGATAATTCTACTGTCACGATGATGGCCAATCCATGATAATAATTCAGCTATCTCAATGATGGCCATTCCGCTATGATAACTCAGCATTACTCGGGTTAATTCCATTACAATACAGCATACAGTAGAACCTATCTTAAGCGGTCATTCATTTATTGAACATAGGAGTCTTAAAAGCATGCAGCTGCTTAATACAGGGTAACCGTAATAAAAAAAAGCTCATGACCTGCATTAAGCTACCATCTGCCTTACAGACCCATAATTAGACCACTTTTTGATAGCCGATTTAGACAGGGGTTCGACTGTAGAATAGGAATCGATAAAAACCTTTCTTGACAGCAACACTCTACTCGTATGTTGCCCAATGACTTGGGCGATGGTCCAGGGTTGTTCAAATACACCTCAGCTCTCTATACAGATGTCCGTTTACATACAAAGTTCATTTAACAAATTGATAAGAATAAGGGTTAGTAGCGAATCTGCGATTACCTATGCAAACAGTTTGTTCTAAAGACACCTGTTGAGTCAACACTTGTAGTCAGTCCTGACACATCCCAAAAATACAGTAAAACCCCGCTAATGCGACCACCTAAAAGAGGTATAATTCTGGGTGGTAGAGGCAGGTGATAGCTTAATGCAGGACGAGAGTTATGCAGAAAGCTATGAGCTTTCTGCATTACTTTTGTCCTGCATTAAGCAACCACATGCTTTTAACGACACCCATGTTCATTCATTAAGTGGTCGGATTAGAGATTAAGTGGTCGCATTAGTTTCCCTTTGCTCAATAGATACGCATTTGAACACCTTTGCGAACAGAGGAGATTCAGGTTAGACAGGCCCTGTCCCCTGTATGAGTCGTCTGATCTGGATCTACTCAGTTTGCTTCATTAACTCATTATCTCCTACGCTATTTTTAGACTCAACCTTTTTTAATTAATCTACCGATAAGGAGCATTAACTAGATTAAATGATTTTTTTTTTAGAATTTTGTAGTTTGAAACCATTTTGATAAATAGAGCATTTGCTCCTATAGGAGCAAATGCTTTATTTATCACAATGGTTTCATAATGTGGATTTTATAGAGGCGCAAAAATGCGTCACTAGGGGGTAATGTGTTAAATGATGTAGATCTGATTCTACATTTTTCACTAGGCCAAAACTCCTTTGTTCATCGGCTGATATAAAACAACAGGTAATGACTGTTCAAGAAGTCACGAATTTCTTATATAATGTACATGTGGTGAATGGTTAACTCATACACATTAGCTCCAGATCAGATTCACGGAAATATAATCGAAGTGGTCTGGACCGATACGGTATTGATGTTTTCATTTGGTGTTTTACTCAACATAAAGGAGTATTTACTTGATGCGGAAGCATTAATTGACACCCCGGGAGATTTACAAACTAAATTCGATCCGGGGTATTCAATTATTCAGTCAATTTATATACGGTATTGGAGCACACAGGACTAAAATATCACACAATAACGCATTAATTCTTCCTTTTGAACCTATCGTCCACATAGAAAAAATCAATGTTCCATAAATAAAACATTTGAAACATCATGCCTAGTTACCGTACAAGTCATTAAGAAAGGTCTCTATCATATCATTGTATGAGCCGCGTTTTGATACATGTACCCAGTCTAGTCGCCATGTATACTCGCCATGTTTATACATGTACCCAGTCCAGTTGTCCTGTTTATACATGTACCCAGTCAAGTCGCCATGTTTAAGCAAGGTCTACACATTTTGACACATTAACCCTTACAATGTAGGACACGCGTCACTAACCTTATTTGCAAACAGAGTAGATCCAGATGAGAGACCTAGCAGACATCTACGGGTATTCCTTGTTCCCTATTACTATAGTTCAGTGGAACGCATGCGCTACCTGCATTTAGTACCGAGCAGTCTGAGAGCTTGAACACCTTCAAGTCATCAGTCAGCACTGTCATCCACCAGAAGCTTTAACCCATTCCCTCATATTGACGACTTTTGACGACTCTGCAAAGGTCATTTTGTGAAACCATTATGATAAATATAGCATTTGCTCCTATAGGAGCAAATGCTCTATTTATCACAATGGCTTCAAACTTGAAAATTCTAAAACATTCCTTTTCTCTAGTTAATGCCCTTTTTCGGTAGATTTATTCAAAGAGGTTGGATATAAAAAATAGCATATGAGGGAATGGGTTAAGCTGCAAACCTTTTTATTCTAATTTTACTATCTTTAACACCCTGCTGCTTTTAACTTAATATTCTCATTTTTAATTTGCACTAACTTCTATTAACAGACACAGGCAGCTGCTCAAACGTACCGGCATGGATGTGAAGCCGTACTAATAGATAGATAGATTGATAGAATGACCATTTGGTGCTTAATTCTTTACTTTTAATAAACACCTCTTTAATACATTTGCAAACAGTTTAGACCCAGATCACACGGTTTCTATAGGAGCCGTCTGATCAGGGTCTGCTCTGTTTTTATGAAATAATATAGGTCTTCTTCTAGAATTTCTGCCATGTCTAAAGTTCCTGTGTACATAGTCATAGGTACAGTAAAACCTGTCTATAACGACCACTAAATTACATCGAGTATTTTGTGTTAAAGGCAGGTGGATGCTTAAAGCAAGGTGAAAGTAAAACAGAAGGTTCCTATAGGAGCGTTCTGTTTAACTTTCACCTTGCTTTAAGCAACCACCTGCCCAAAACACCAACTAATTAACACAATTTAGTGGTCGTTATAGAGAGGTTTTACTGTATTATTAAACATTTAATTAATCAATACCCTCGATGTTCTCAAACGTCTATGTATTTATTCAGTAAACGGTCAACTAGGGTCCATTTAGTACAACAATTTTTTTCGCTAGTAGATTTTGAATGACAAATGGTGCATAATTATACATACCGCTCCCTCGGGAACCCGTTGAGCTGGGTCTACAATGTTTGTAAATGCCAGTACACTTGTTTCCCGCATTCCAAGGGTTGACTATTGTCAAACTGTTGCAACTTTTGCGAGACACTGCTTTTAACTCATTCCCTCCTAGGCCCAACCCCTTTGAATAAATCTAACGAAAAAGAGCATTTACTAGAGAAAAGGAAATTTTTAGAATTGTGTAGTTTTAAAACTATTCTGAGATATAGAGCATGTGCTCCTATGGGGCAAAATTAATGTTCTACTATTGAGAATGGTTTTAAAATATGACTTTTACAGAGGCGTCAAAAGGCGTCAGTAGGGGGGCTGGGTTACGTTTCTAGTATTATTTCTGTGAGAAAATACTTTGTCATGTTTACATGTAAACACTGCAAAGGATTAGTTCTCATGCGTATTAGATTAGCTCTTATCAGACAGAAACAAAATGTCTGCTCAAACTCTGATCTGAAACAATTGTTTCTTACAGCCGAGTTTTCAAGATTTTGAGAAACTACTGACCACGCGTCAAACAGCTTGGATCCAGATCAGACGCCGAGATACTCGGCGAGATACTCGGCATCTGATCTGGATCCAAACTGTTTACAAATACGAGCCAGGCTGGGCTCAGTGTGATAAGGGCTAAACAGTTTATCTAATAGATTAATTTATTTACAAATTTTAAGAAATACTTTGATGTTTGTAAAGCTTATAAGTTCGATCAAAGAAATTAGAGAATCAGACAGATTGGAACCAGTTCATACGAAGGCTTGTTTGTTATATTTTGACAGATTTTACGTGAGTGTAATCATGAATAAACAAATAACGATGTTATACAGTAAATCCTCTCTACAACGGCCACTAAATTGTGTTAATTAATTGGTATTTAGGGCAGGTGGTTGCTTAAAGCAAGGTGAAAGTAAAACAGAACGCTCCTATAGGAGCGTTCTGTTTCACTTTCACCTTACTTTAAGCAGCCACCTGCCTTTAACACAAATAATTGATGTAATGTAGTGGCCGTTATAGAGAGGTTTTGCTGTATCGGTTTATTGTTTACGCTACCAGTGGCGACTCTGTCATAACTTAATTATACAAAAGATTGGATCCAGACGAGACGCAAAGTAACTCATCATCTCCATTAGGATCCGAACTATTTGATTCTGTCTATATATTTTATTAGGCTAAAACTGAACATAAATCTTTATTTGAAAATGAAAATTAAACTAGACAGCAAATCTTGCAGACGACAATATGTGATGTAGTGAAAAAAGTTTCGATCCATAAACAGTGTTTGTACCTATAACGTTATAAGGGGTTTCTCCATTTTTATGCAATGTCTAACAGGCTGTCATGTTTGTAGCAGACAATATGTTCCCCGCCTCCTTAATCTTTAAAAGCCAGAAATATCGTCTGCTCAAAATTGTCTTCTATATATCTGATTTACTGATTATCAACAATAGTTAACACCATCCACATTGGATCAGAGTGTATGTATATGTGTCTGATTGGATCCTGATCAGACACCTAGTCACTGAGTGTCTGATACAGATCTAGACCACTTACAGATCCATTAAGTGTTTGTACCTATAACTTTATAAGGGGTTTCTCCATTTTGATTCAATGTCTAACAGGCTGTCATGTTTGTAGCAGACGATATGTTCCCGCCTCCTTACCCTTTCCCTGTTCTATGTTTATTCCAAATTTCAATACATACTTAATATTCATTATCAAAATAGTTACAAAGAAATATGGAAGGTGGAAGACTGTAGACATTTAATAAGGCAAAGAAACAGACCTATCAAATTCTATTAGCAAACAGAGTAGACCCGGATCTGGGTCTGCTCTGTTTGCAAATGCGTGAAAACACATTTATATGAGAGAAAGGGTTAATCTTTAAAAGCCAAAAATATCGTCTACTCAAAATTGTCTTCTATATATCTGATTTACTGATTATCAACAATAGTTAACACCATCCACATTGGATCAGAGTGTATGTATATGTGTCTGATTGGACCCTGATCAGACACCTAGTCACTGAGTGTCTGATACCGATCTAGACCACTTACAGAATGTCTGTTTGAACGAGAGTATCAGATTCAAGGTTTGCCGAAGTCTAAAGATTATGAAAGAAAGCAATGTTAAGCTTATTGGATTTATTCAATTACAATCAGTCTTTATATGTTCAAGTACACACACCATATATACAATACACTGAACCCCTCGTGCGATAAACTTTCAATACCGTAGTGCACCTGTTTACCCCGCCCCTTAACACTTTCAATGTAAAATGTTGCCGTCTGTAAAGTTTTTCGTCTGCTACAATTTCCATGTTGTATTGTTCTTCATTTTTTTGTTTTAACCCATTCCCTCATATTGACGACTTTTGACGACTCCGTAATAATCATTTTGTGAAACCATTGTGATAAATAGAGCATTTGCTCCTATAGGAGCATTTATCACAACGGTTTCAAACTACAAAATTCTATTTTTTCCTTTTCCTTTTCTCTAGTTAATGCTCTTTTTCGGTAGATTTATTCAGTGGTTGGATCTAAAAATAGCCTATGAGAGAATGGCTTAAACAGTCACACTAACAAACAGTTTGGGTCCTGATGAGACGCCGAGTAACCCAGGTCGATATTATGTCATAAGCAAACAGAGCGAACCCATATCAGATGATTCCAATAGTCCAAAGAGTTATCTGGTCTGGGTCTACTCTGTTTGCAAGGCGTGAAAATGTGTCTCTATCAGATACAGGGTTAAATGGGCTATAGATAAGGAGTGCATGTCAAACACTCACTTTTCTGTAACCTAGTCGGTGGTAGGGTCATGACAATCGCTTTCCACTTTTGTCCTGTCTTCCACTGCTCTCTGAGATGTTGCAAACTGAAACCTGTCAACTCCTGGATGTTATCTTCCTATCTCTTCCTTTTCCTTCCATACCGTCTCGTTCCCTGGCGAATTGTCTTGGCAAGGCCTGTTGACCGGGAGACACTCGTATTTTCTTCGCTAAACTCTATGCTGTGCCCACCTTTTAGTATCGCCTCTTCCAGATGACAAAGATTAGATAAAAACTTAGATTCTGTAGAAACTCTTGAGTTGAACATCTTATCTATTCCCCTGTCAGAATTCATATCGATCTCATTATCAAGCATCTGATTGGTCAGACTCTGAGTTTGCTCAGAATTTGACCAATCAGATACTTGATAATGGTCTCAGATTCAGATTCAGAAGTTTTCTAACCCCGGAGCCAGTGTACTGTTCTGTTCAAGGCCCGTGAGTGAACATGTACAGTTCTCAAAAGATGTGTTTGACTAATTTATTGCCAATAGTAAACATGTCCATTCATCATTTCAATCTTTACCAGTTACCAGTTAAAGCAGATGACCTGTTTTGTTCTGTTCTGTTTTGGTGGAGGCGGGGAGGGGGTGGGGCTGGGCGGGGGTTGGGTGGTTGTGCGGTTTTGAAATTTTATAATAAACATTATAGGTTTGCCTATTCTGCCATCTGTTGTTTGCCTGCGGACTGTTATAGAACCCGATGTCAAGATAATGTGACTGGTTGCAGGTTTAAACCCAATCGTTTATTAGCGTTTTACACTGGGCCAATGTTAAAACCCCATTGAACTAAAAAAGGATATTCCTCTTTCGGGCCCATTAGCGAATCTCGGACGCTAACTACACGGAATTAAACCATATGGAGCCATCTAAACTTTCAGAATAATGTTTTACCATTTACTTCATGAATACTCTTGTAAGAAATAATGTTGAGTAAGCTGAATTCATTTTATAACGGTATATAAACACAGTATTGTTTGTCCAGGCCAGAAACTGTAGAATCAGGACAGGAGGTTATAAAACGTTTTGCTTGAGTCTGAGATCATTCTCAAGCATCTGATTGGTCAGATTTTGAGCTTGCTCAGAATCTGACCAATCAGATAATTGAGAATGATCTCAGACTCAGGCTCAGAAGTTTTATAACATTGGACCCAGATCTAAACAAGTCAGTACAGAGCAGATTCTGGTCAGATGGGTCATATAGCAGCCGTCTGATCTGGGTCTACCCAGTTTGAAAGGGCATCTCTAAGGAGTAAAGGGTTAAAATTAATACCCAATATCTCACTGACACCTCTGTCACCCTTTCCTTCGTCTAAACGCCTTTTCACGCTTCTGCAAACAGAGTAGACACATATCAGACGGCTCTTATGGGAGCCGTCTGATCAGGATCTTCTCTATTTGCTAATGGAATATGTTAGATTTGTTTCTTTAGTTTCTAAAATGGCTACAATGTTCCGCCTTCCATATTTCATTATACCTATTTTGTCCATGAATATTCGATAGGTATTGAAAATTTGAATAAACATAGAACAGGGAAAGGGTTAAATATCCAATATATATTGCCAACACCTCTTTAATCTTACAATTGTAATCTATGTTTACTCTCTACCGTCTTGCAAAATTTGTGTCCAAACATCCTAAGTGTATGAAGAATTAAATCAGCTAACTGATAGCACAAATCAATATACAGTAAAAACTTGATACTACGAAATTTAGTAATGAAGAACTTTGTGTCGTTGTAGGCAGGTGGCAGCTTAATGCAGGGTGAAAATCATGCAGAAAGCTCCTAGAGGAGCTTTCTGCATGCTTTTCACCCTGCATTAAGCTGCCACCTGTGTTAAAGGTCGATAATGAGTCTTGTTTTAGTGTTCCAACTATCGTGGGTTCACTGTAATACGGCAAATCCTGTCTGAATTCTATCGCTGCCAATTTCGCATCTGTGATTAGCCTACCTAGATTAGCCTACATGCAAACAGTTTGGATCCAGATGAGACGCCGAGTAACTCGGTGTCTCATCAGGATCCAAATTGTTTGTTACTATGACTGGGGGGGGGGGGGGGTTTAACAAAAAAATAACAAAAATAACACAACTGAAAATTGTAGCAGACGAAAAAGTTTTCAGACGACCAAATTTGGCAGTAAAAAGAGTTAAGCGACCATTACAATATAGTCTAATTCCTGATCTTTAACTATTTTCCTCATTCAATCCTTTTCATGTAAGAGATAAAGACATCATGGGTATTTCTTAGATTGACTTTTATAATGACACATGGACATAGTAACTTTGTCTGCTGCCTAATTATAGACCTAGTGTCTATAGTCACGATTTCTGACTATAATGTTTCAAAATTATAGTCAGAAATCGTGACAAACGAAGAGTTACTCGGCGTCGTATTGGGATTTAACCCTTCACTCCATGAATATTCATGTAAGAAGTAATGACATAATGCATAGTGATTGGCTGCATTTTAACCCATTTGCTTTAATGATCCGATGTATGGGATGTAGGCAAACAGTGTAGACTCTGATCAGACGCCGCATTATGCGGCGTCTGATCAGAGTCTACACTGTTTGCTGATAGGAAATTCAATATAAAACAAAACAAAAATGAAAATTTACACCAGACATCCCTTAGATAAAAGATAGACTAATCCAATATATAAACATGGAAGAATCCACTGGGAGCAAATGGGTTTAAATAACACATGAACACATCAATATTTAACCAAGACAGAAAGTGTACAATTAGATCTATATTATGCCATAAGCAAACTGAGCAGATCCTGATCAGATGGTTCCTATAAGAGCCATCTGATCTGGGTCTACTTTGTTCGCAAAGCTGTAGAAAACCGTACGGTTACCCCGTATGTTCCACTGTCACCGCTGCTCGGGTGGAGCCTAGTTACAGACAAGTGTTTTGAAGATAACGACCGACAGTGTTTCGAAAACATTATACTCATTACAACCGTTTTTTTTAAACAGAAGTAATTGTTGAACGGTTCATTGTCGTCTGCAAACGTGTCGTCTGCTACAATTTTGATTTTTTTTAAAATTTCCTCTCGTTTGTTTTAAAACAACATAAACCATTAAACAATTTTAACCTGAGAAGATCCTGCATTACGCGGTGTTTCGTCTGGATCCAAACTGTTTGATAAGGTACATTTGTAATTATATATTCGCCACTGGAAGCGAACAACTTAAACGGTTACAACTATTATCTGCTGAGGTAAAACACATACGTCACATTTCGTAAGAGTTTTGATCAAGATATACATAGCAACAGATAAATGTGCGAAGTCAAATACAGTAAAACCTCTCTATAACGACCACTAAATTGTGTTAATTAGTTTGTATTTTGGGCAGGTGGTTGCTTAAAGCAAGGTGAAAGTAAAACAGAACGCTCCTATAGGAGCGTTCTGTTTTACTTTCACCTTCCTTTAAGCAGCCACCTGCCTTTAACACAAAATACTTGATGTAATTTAGTGGCCCTTATAGGGAGGTTTTACTGTAACAACATCGTCATTTCTCCACCAAACCCTATGGTGTGACCACTCTTTAGAATCGTCTTGGAGAGACGATTCTAAAGAGTGGTCACATCATAGGGTTTGGTGGAGTAACAAGGGAGTTATTCTTGAAAATGTTTTAAATTGCGCATATTACCTGGACCTGCACAGAAAAGACGTATTCTCATCCGATGTCTCATAAGGACCAAACTATGACGTAAATGAAAAGAAATGAAATGCAACATATTTCAGAATTAGTGTGTGAACAAATTGCAGATACGAGTTAATAGACAGCATGCTGGGATTTAACACTGCCTTTCGCATGCTAAACATATTACGCGGACGTTTCCAGCGAGCTGAGTTACTCGGCATGTAATCTGGATCCAATCTGTTGCTAAACGACAGTCTAATATGCTGTGTTAAGCAGCAAAGGAATTAAAATAGATCGATCAGGATCTAACCGTTTTGCATTTATAAACACATGGAATCAATCTGTTTCTAAACACCAGTCTAATATACGACGTTTAGCATGAGAGCAACTAGAATAGGTCGATTGAGCTCTTACCGTTTGGCATTCATTAGCATATGTGGTATATCTTTATTACATTTTGATGAATAATGTAGAACCAGTTTATATACATGTATGACTAATCAACACAGTACATTACGACACCTAGTGTTGGGCCTACAGTAAAACCTGCCTTAAGCAATCACTAATTTATTGAACATATTGGTCTTAAAAACAGGTTGTTGCTTAATACAGGGCAAAAGTAATACAGAAAACTCATATAGAAGCTTTCTGCATTACTATCTACCACCTGCCTTACAGAACCATAATGACACTTCATTTTGATGGGTCACTTATTTACGCCATTCTACGCCTTTGCAATCAGGATAAACCCAGATCAGACGGCTCCTGTTTGATTATGGCATAATAAAGATATGATTCTGCACTTTTTGCCATCGTAAACAATATCTGTGCCATTATACATGTAAAAGATGATTTATTTATTTGTCATTAATTCTCACATGAATATTCATGGAGTAATGGGTTAAGATTATTTTTATTATCACCACCAGTTTTACGCTTTCCACACTACAAGAAAAAAAGTATTGTATTGTATTGCAAACAGTGTAGACCCTTATCAATCATAACGTCCATAATGAGATATCTGATCAGGGCCCAATGTTATAAAACTTCTGATTCTGAGACAATTCTCAAGTGTCTGATTGGTCTGATGCTTGAGAATGTTCTCAGACTAAAGCAAAAAATATATAACCTCGGGGCCAGGTCTTACGATGTATGGAAAGATAGAGAACACGTTAGTACACTGTCTGCTGAGTGAGAAACAGTAGACCATGACCATATAGTCTGGGTATACACTGTTCGCATTGTAACAAAACACATAATAAATTTATCTGTTTGAAATTGGTTTTGACAAGAAATTATACTTTGAAAACCATGGTTCGGTGGCACCTTATCTAGATCTCAGCAAGTTGTTACATGTAAATCTTATCTAAATATAGCCGAATTTGCAACAAATAACATTTGAAGTTCTATATACTAGTATAGAGAGAGCTTTTAACACCGACTATCCGTCTGTCCTCTTCTGTTTCAGATATTCAAGCGAGCGGAACCATGAGCTTTAATTATTATAAGAAGGTCAACGCGGCCCCTGCCCCTAATTCATATGGGTTCAAGCAGGTGTCTTCTAAGGAGATGATGGATATCCTTAAACGGGTAACGAGACCCACGTACAGTGCTCGACTGCATACGGAGGAACAACGACAGGTGAGGCAGCAATCGTAGCCACTCATTTCAGGATAAATATTTTAGAATGTAGCCGATTTGTTCCGAGTGGTGAGATAGAGGCAAACATGTTCCCACCATATACTCCTATCCAATTAGGCAAAAAACAAACACAAAAACCATAATACGTTTTCAGCTCACCAGAGCACAAAGTGCTCAGAGTGAGCTTTTGTGATCGCCTGATGTCCGTCGTCCGTCGGCGTGCGTTGTGCGTCGTGTGTCGTGCGTCGTGCGTCGTTCGTCGTCAACAATTTGAACCTTTAAAGTTCTTCTCCTCTGAATCTACAAGGGTCTCGGCTTTCATCTTTGGCACATAGCATCATATGTAGGTCCTATATAAAAGTTATATAAATTATACCCCTGGGGTCAAAATTGGCCCTGCCCCAGGGTTTTTCAGTTTTCAATAGAAACATATAGTGAAAACTTTGAACATCATCTCCTCTAAAACTAGAAGGTCCTCAGCTTTCATATTTGGCACATAGCTTCAACTTCAGGACTTCTACAAAAGTTATATAAATTATGCCCCTAGGGTAAAAATTGGTCCCACCCCAGGGATTACCAGTTTTTTGTAGCTGACTGCTAAACAGCCTATGGGATCACTAGTTATGCATAGGAAAAACTTTGAAAATACTCTTGTCAGAAACTACATGTCCCAGAGCTTAGATATTTGGTGTATAGATTTACTTAGCATAACTTTTTGAGTTTTATAAGTATCATAGTTCTGGGGTTAAAATTGGCCCTGCCCTGTATGTATATTCTTCTTTACATCAGAAACAACATTCTAAAGGTTTCTCCTTAATATCACTCTTAGCTGAGACCAGTCAGTGTGAGTTCTTATATAATCACCCTTAGCCTGATCAGTAGAGTAGAAATTGTGTTTAGACAAATAACACACACTCATTTAAGATTGAGAAAACTGTGGATAATTCTCAAAATGCAGAATACTCTTAAAGCTTTTTAGGTTTCGGACTACTTTCCGAAACCTAATAGTAATGCATCCCCATGGCATGCCTCAAGCAAATTTATATAGAAAATCATATCCCATAATGCTCAATCAGATCACTGTTATACTACGAAATATCGATTTATGCTTACAATGTATACGTTCATTAGCCCAAATGCAGAAATTTTGAATAGTTTAATGTTGACAGAATGTTTATCACGTAGCGCCGATTAAACGATTTAGTTGTATACGGGTGTATTTCACCCGTGTTTCTACTTTCATTTTGCCAAAAATGTGATTTTGTGTACACCCCTAGACAAAAATATAGTTCCAAGTGCAATGCGTTGGATAAACGACATCGACAATTCTTCATTTGATATGTGTGTCAATTATCAAAATACGGATGAAACTGTTTCAATTATCAATGATTTTGCCATGTAAAATGCTATGTAATATGATAAATTTGGTCGCGTACGGATATAGACCACAGAGCGACGGTAAAAGTGGCCCAAAAAGTAATCGACTTCTTAAAGTCGGGCGGATATTTTGAAATGTACAAGCATTTCTTGAATTTTTCGGATTGATACTGACAACGTTACGGAGAAAACTGTAATGAATAATGGTCGGAACATCGTCAATCTCTACACCTTACACACGAATGAAGATAACGACTGGAAATTGCAAGATACAGTCTAAACACCCGATATGACGGGTATGACTCATATCCGCGGATATGAATTTCGCAGCCTAAAATCGGCCTCAATTTAAGCATTATTTTTTATCGAGTTTATTGGCTAACATTGTCCATATTTATTATTTGAAAAACGTAAATTTAATATTCAGTGCATATTAAGTAGTTATAGTTGAAGAAATCAAAAAAAAAAAATCATAGTATTCGGCACCGACCCTTCGGCACGAAGGAGCACGGACCGTAGAGAAACGTCCCGGAGATATATGGATAATCTTGAGTCTCAAAAGCATTTTGTTTTCTGAATGCATCAAAAGTATTTATGTTGAGTTTCGAAGATCATAATTATATTTTTACATGATGTGTGACAAGCATCGTTAACATTGATCATAGACTTTTCAGTTGTCTAAGAGCCATGTTTATAATGTGTGTAATGTCTTAGGAGACTATAAGCATTTAAGGATAATTACTCCAATTATAGAGAGTTAGTAGTTATAATGGAGATATAATGGAATTATTTTATTGTATGTTTTACACAATGTTAATTATAACAAGATTATGCTGAACGTATATGATTCTTGACAAATTTTTGTTTGTAGTGTGTGTTTAAGCTTTTCCACACGCATTAATCTGTGTTAACATACAAGCATGCTGCCTTACCAGTTCTTTACTTGTACCATTTAAATATGCCCAGCAAGCCTAAATGTATCAAGAAGGAAATTCAGAATTCCAGATGAGTTTTATTCATGTTGATATCTTGTTCTGGATAATCCATATTATTGAATATCCAATTTTTGAAAATCACCATAACCAAATGGTTGGCTATAATTGGTCGAAATTTAGATATTGTTTGGCGAAGTTATATATCATTCGATTTTTGCTGAAAATTGGTATCAAGGGATATTTTAGTACTCAAAATTAATTGGAATGTGTTTCGAAAGTACGTGTATTGGTTGATTTTGCTAAAAATTGGTATGACGGTATATTTTGGCACTCAGGACTAATTTGTAGGTTTTTTTTAAAGAATTGGTTGCCATGGTAACTGAATGGTGGCTCTGATTTGTCAAAAAATTAGATCTTTTTAACCAAATTCAGATATTGTTCGATATTTCCGAAAATTGGTATGTCGGGATATTTTGACACTCCGAATTGATTGGTATGTCTTTCGAAAAAATGTGTTGCTATGGTAACTGAATGGTTGGATCTGATTGGTCAAAATTTTAGATATTCAAATTTGCTGAAAATTGGCATTTAGGGGTATTTGGGTACCCCAAACTCAGTCAAATTGTTTTGAAATACTTGGTTGCCATGTTAATGGAGTGGTGTCCTCTGAATGGGTCACAATTTACATATTAGATTTTTCGGAAAAACGGTCAGTAGGGGTATATATGCAGTTGTTTCAAAAGTGTTGATTGCTATGGTAACCAAGTGATCACTAATGGCCTGTTATTTGTTGAAATTTAGATATTTTGCTCATCAATACCAGTTGTAAGTTTCGTTTAGGGGACATTCTGCAACATATTCTGTTACAATTAGATCTTGTTAACTGTATATTTAGATTCACATGGCATATATAATTTATCCAAACTTGGCTGTAGTGTGTATATGGATAAGTGATTGATGCAAGCCAAATACTGTTACAATCCACCAGTTAGTAGCAGAAATATGACCCTTAGTTGCTTTCAGATAGCAATTTATATAGGAAATGTGACTGTTAGAAGTCATATATTGGAACAACTTGTTCAGATTTCATTTAAATTTGACAGGGGCATTTACATGGATAGGTGCACGAGGCACATTATATGACACCAACCAAATAATAATAGAGTAACGGCCCTTTACTACATGCAAATATCAATTCAGCTAACTTCAGGCACACAGTGGCAAATTGAGCTATTGGAACTGCACAATGCACTACTAGTCATCAATTTATTTATTTAAACAATATCTAAAACACTGACAGGATTTTCAGAAAAGGCCACGGCAATTATGTTCAGATGACTTGTCAGTTTTAACAAACAGTTCCATTAAACACCATTTTAGTCCTGGAAATAATGCTTTAGAGGTCATCTTACTATGTATCAATGGTACCAGTCCGTCCCTACCAAGCTGTATATTCACAATCGACATATATATGGTCCGAAACCTTCAGTACTGTCAGTACTTTGATTTTTCATACCTATGCCCTACATTAAGCTACCAGCTATCAATATAGAGCATATCTGTTGTGAATGTCAGCTTAACTCTTTGCATGCTGGGTAATTGTGTGATCTGCTAAATTGTTGTATGCAGCATACTCACAAGTTATCCTAACTACACACTTTCTTACTGAGCTTTTCAGAAGTTCAGTCTCATTGACAAACAGTTTGGATATCAGATCAGGCACCACATTATGTTGGTCCTGATCTGGATCCAAACTGTTTGCATAGGTCATTAGTGGTGGGAGAATCCCACTACACACTTTCTTTCTAAGTTTTCAGAAGTTCAGTCTCATTTACAAACAATTTGGATATCAGATCAGACCAACATTATGTGGGGCCTGATCTGGATCCAAACTGTTTGCATAGGTCACCAGTGGTGGGAGAATCCGCCTCTAGCATCTAAAGAATACAAGTTCCAGTGGTCTAATGCTCTATCCATTCTTTCACTACATTCTTTTAGCATCATGTTCATGTCCTCTACAAAAGTTATATAAATTGTGTCCCTGGGGTCAAAATTGGCACCGCCCCTAGGGTGTTAAGTTTCCAATAGAAACATATAGTGAAAACTTTGAAAATCTTCTCCTCTGAGTGTCAGGGCCATTCTGGCCCTCTTGTTTTGTATAAGCCGCTGGGAGCGACGACCGACTGTATTTCGTACTGTCCTATATACCATGTAACACAATAATTCAAATCATTAACAACCTTCATCAATACCCATCAACACGCAACAAATTCTAAAAACAAATTTACACAAAGAG
>OY755253.1:5189183-5192235 GCA_963576725.1 Azorinus chamasolen | reverse complement strand
TATAGAACAGGGAAATGGTTAAGCCTTTTATATACGGAGAACACTAAACAGCAATCACTCAGCCAGTAGCTCCTGGAAAAACTTTATTGAATCTGTAGTAGTCATGCTTGCACCAGATCCAAATTTCGAAGTCATCCGAGATCGCATTGGTCTACCCGGCCGAGGATTTGCTAATATTGACAGATGCAGATGTAACTTTGATAGCCAATTCCGATGGTTTCTTATGATTACAACGGTTATACAGGCACATTCAGGCGCGGATTAAGAGGGGCGGAGCATGCGTAAGCCCCCCCCCCCCTAAAATTGCCAAAATATTCTTTAGTTATATTTTAGATCTATATACAGTAAAACCTCTATAACGACCACTAAATTGTGTTAATTAGTTGGCATTTAGAGCAGGTGGCTGCTTAAAGCATGGTGAAAGTAAAAAAAAAGTACTTTCACCTTGCTTTAAGCAGCCACCTGCCTTTAAAGTTTAACGTAGCTCTTTTTCAACGTGTATTACAAACACACTATTTATTTATGTCATCAAACATAAAAATCTACACCCCCCCCCCCCCCTCCAAACAGATTTTTACACCCCACCCCCTTCTAATCTGAAATCCTGGATCCGCACCTGACATTGGACATTTTGGGTAGCTCGCACGGACACGGGGCTGCAATTTTCTGTTTTTTCGGCAGCCATGTTTTGTCCTTTCGACCTACTCAAAACATCACCTAATTCCCAGCCGTGTTGATACATGTACAGTAATACCTTGATACAGCGACCGTTAAAATTAGGTCTAGGTATTTGCCTTAAAGACAGGTTGTAACTTAACCTTTCCCTGCCCTATTGACAAAACAGTTGTAATGAAATACGGAAGGCGGAATATTGTAGCCATTTCAGAAAGTAAAGAAACAGAACCGATAGATTCCATTAGCAAACAGAGCAGACCCTGATAAGACGGCGTCAATAGGAGCCGTCTGATCTGGGTCTACACTGATTGCAGATGCGTGAAAACACGTAAATATGAAGGAAAGGGTTAATGCAAAACGAATGTTATGCAGAAAGCTCATATAGGAGTTTTGTGTATTGCTTTCGTTCTGTATTAACCCATTCACTCATATTGACGACTTTTGACGACTCTGTAAAAGTCACTTTGTGAAACCATTGTGGTAAATAGAGCATTTGCTCATATAGGATCAAATAGAGCGGTAAATAGAGCATTTGCTCCTATAGGAGCAAATGCTCTATTTATCACAATGGTTTCAAACTACACAATTCTAAAAGTTTCCTTTTCTCTAGTTAATGCTCCTTTTCGGTAGATCTATTCAAAGAGGTTGTACATGTATATAAAAATAGCCTATGAGGTAATGGGTTAAGCAACCATCTGCTCTAACAGGCCTTCATAATTAGTCATTATATGATCACTATAAGCAGACTTCACTGTCTATGGAACATATGTTTTATTGAATAGTCTTATTAAATTTAGCACAAGGAACTGTCAATTTTTTATTTTGATATACCCACCAGTTGAAATAATCACTGAGCATACGAGATATTCAAAGGCATCCTACATTGAATATACGTACAGTTAAACCCGGTATCTCGAACTCGGAACGGGATAACTCGAACTAAAATTTCAGTCCTTCCAAAATTTACAATACAGAATTGTTCTAAAATGTATCACTACGCATATCTAGAAACAAATGTGACAGCTTAATGTAGGTCGACAGTAATGCTGAAAGCTCCTATGGAAGCTTTCAACATTACTGTAGATCTGCATTAATCTGAGAACTTGAGAAATTGTTCAGGCAAGAACTCGGATTACTCGAACGCATGTTATCTCAAACTAATTTATGCGATCCCTTGAAGTTCGAGATATCGAAGTTCAAATGTACTTTGTCCCTTTATCTTTACGAATTATTCTGCTAAATACCTCAACGAACTGATTGTTTGCGTTGGCAAATGAATAAGGAAAATATTACCACCCTTTAGAATCGTCTCTGGCGATTTTAGTATTTGAGTATGCACCGTTATGTGTAGCTATATACATGTATGTATACTATCCCATTAGCAACAGAGCAACTGTTTTAGGATCTCAATTGTTTGACATTCTCTCAGTAGTTTCTCAAAACCACGATCGAATCGACAGTGAATTTATTTCACTCGTGAAACGAAGACATTATTTTACTCACTTGTGCATTTTCTTTACCATTCTTAGTGATATATCTACAGTAATCTTGATTGATAGTGTACATGCATGTTTTTACTTAACTCTGTGGTTATTAATGAAAGAAGTAATATCATCAAGAATATATTAATTAGATACATTTTATATAATAACATCTGAACACAGATCGTCATGTCAACGCCAGAATCTATAGATCGGATCTATATGTACATGTATATTGTTGTACCCCAACAAACAACGTTTAGGGAGAGGCCGGGTATATATAGGAGTCACCTTCTCGGTCGGTCGGTCGATCTGTCAGTCGGTTGACTTTTGTTTCAAGCACAGTCATTTCCTTACAGAGTTATGCTCCTTTGTTTAAAAAAAATGTGCTGGTTGGTCTGTTGACTTTTGTTTCCGTGCGGTTTCTCAGTAACCGCTGATGAAACTTGACATGATGCTTTATCATATAGAGGACATGCGCATCCAATTATAATGTTCCAGCTGAGTGGTTTCATTACAGAGTTATGCCCCTTTAAATTTGTGTTGCTTGGTCTGTTGACTGTTGTTTCCGCGCAGTTACTAGTTTAAACATATTTTATTCCATATAGTGTTTGGAATGGGGTTAGGCCACAAGCTCTGACAATATTAGAATCGGCCCTCCCCCTACAAAACCTTTTTTTAAAATTTACACTCAAAGTAGTGTACAAATATCAAACGAGAGAGAGAGACAGAGAGAGAGAGAGAGACAGAGAGAGACAGAGAGAGACAGAGAGAGACAGAGAGAGAGACAGAGAGAGAGACAGAGAGAGAGACAGAGACAGAGACAGAGACATAGAGACACAGAGACAGGGAGAGAGACAGAGAGAGAGAGAGAGAGAGAGAGAGAGACAGAGACA